>WEKX01016773.1:5696-45741 GCA_013390025.1 Pitta sordida | reverse complement strand
GGCCGAGCTGTGCCCTCCCCGGTGGAGCTGTGCCCTCCCCGGCAGTTCTGTGCCCTCCCCGGCCGAGCTGTGCCCTCCCCGGTGGATCTGTGCCCTCCCAGGTGGAGCTGTGCCCTCCTCGCTAGATCTGTGCCCTCCCCGGCTCCGGGGAGTTCGCCCTTGTGTTCGCCCCTGCGGGGCCGCCGGGGGGGCGCGGGCGGTCCCGGGGCTGCTGCGCCTGGGTTACATCGGCGGGTGAAGTGATGCAGCAGAATTGTCTGCCTTAAAGTCCTGGAAATGGTGAGGGACAGGTGGGACAGGGCAGGGCAGGGGGCTGGAGTGCAGGTAGGGCAGGGACGGGGGTTGGGATACAGGCAGGACACAGGGAGGGGTGTTGGGACACAGGACACGAGGATGGGTGTTGGAGCACAGGTAGGACACACAGGGATGGTGTTGGGGCACAGGCAGGACACGGATGTTGGGACACAGGACACACAGGGATGGTGTTGGGGCACAGGTAGGACACAGATGGATGTTGGAGCACAGGCAGGACACAGGGATGGGTGTTGGGATACAGGACACAAGGATGGGTGTTGGGGCACAGGTAGGACACAGATGGATGTTGGAGCACAGGCAGGACACAGGGAAGGGTGCTGGGATACAGGACACAAGGATGATGTTGGAGCACAGGCAGGACACAGGGACGGGGGTTGGGATACAGGACACAAGGATGATGTAGGACACAGGGATGAGGTGCAGGCTGTGCCCGCTCCCCTCGCTGTCCCTGGGGACACACACACCCCTGGATCCCATCCCTGGGCCATCCGTGTTCTCCCTGCTCCCCCCTGGCCATCCTGACCCTCACCAGTTTTATTTTCGTGCTGCATTGCTGTTGACATGGAAACCAACACCGCTCTCTCTTCCAGAGAATTGGAAGCTAAAGCTACCAAAGAAGTTGAAAGAAAACTAAGCAGGTAAGAGACTCATTTAAATTCCCTCCCACAGTTTGGATGGAGAGTTGCCCTTGGGCTAAAAATAGTTGTGGGCTTTGTTGGGAGCTTTAATCTCTTGTTAATTGTAAAGATTGCATAGAGAAATCTCTGCAATTTTAGTTAATTCTGCAGACTAAACACCTTTTTAGCAGGTTTTTTTCCCCCACATAATAACATCAGGTGTATAATGGAGTGTCTTTAATAAGGGAGGGTTTTGAAGAGAAAAAGAACTTTTCTGCCCTAAGTTGTAGTACCAAACAATAACAAAAAAATTAATTGGGGATTTGGGTTTTTTTCTATACACTTCAGGCAAATATTGTTGGGATGCAAGGAATAGTTCATTGTGGCAAGAAGTCAAATAAACTTTATGTTGCCATTGGGTCTTTGCCTCTTTTGCTCTGAAGAGTTTGTTGGTGAGTTCCCTGGTAGCACCTGGTTTGTAGAATGAGAACTTTGTAGGATGGGCAGGAATCCAGAGTCGTGTTGAATTAAGAATTCTGTGCCACTCACACACATCACTTCTGTATTTAAGGAGTAAATTCAAGTAGTTGTTTCTTCTGCACTGTTTGTTTTTAGCCTGATGGATTTCTCACAAGCATCTGCTCTGTTTTTCACGTCCCTTAATTCCAACTTTTGCCCTACTTCCTTCCTGGGTTCTTCTTCAGTCAGACCTTAAAGGGCCTTTTGGTAATTGTCAAAGGAATTCCCCAGTGTGCCCAAGCCCTGAACACCTACAGCTGACAGAGTGTCAGGGTTGGGCAGCCTCCCCCTTCCAGGCTGAGTTATGACTGCTCTGTGAAAGCTGCTTTGCTTTCCCCTGCTCTCAGGGTTTGTTTTTTTGGTAATGCACTGAAACAGAAATAGTTTTTCTGGTGGTGTTGTTGAGATATCTGGAGCAGTTTGAACACTAAGGTGCCACGTTGCTGTGAACCCATCGAGGTTCTTGGGAAGCTCTCGGTGCATTCTCAGTGCCAGAAGGGATTTCAGTCTTGTGTTGTTTACAGTGACAGGCTGTGTGAGTCCATAGACCTGCACATTTTGATGGCCTTAGCAGAGATCTTGTCAGGAAAACTGCAGATGTGCCAGAACTCTGTGCTGTGCAGTGGGTCCCCGTGTCTCTCTCGCACAGAGGGGTGTGTTTGATTCATTGAAATGGTTCAGGAGTGGTTTGAAGTTCACGCTGATGCCCCAGCAGGTTTATGTTTAGCCAGGGAGCCCAGGCTGTGTGAGCACACAGCTGATAAACCCTGCACTGGACAGGTATGGTTAATTGTTTTACTGGGGCAGAACCCAACCCTCCTTCTGCCTCCAGTGCCATTGTTTACAGTCTTATTAAATTTGCAGTGACCCAGTCAATCTGCAAAAGAGCAAATGCCCTTTCCTGGTCAGGTACACAGACCTGTGCTGTAGTTTATGTTAGTTCCAATTCCATGGTGTGGATACAGACTGTGAACTCCACGGGACATTGGCTTTGCTTTGTGTGTGTTCTGAAGTCACTTCTGGAGTTTACGCTTATAAATTAATGGGCAGCAAATATTTTTTTTGTCTTCCTGGGAATTTTGGCCTAGACTCCTGAGTCTGTGATAAGTATCACAGCTTTTGGTACAGCCTGATTCTCAAGTTGGAGTGATTCCTGTCTCACACTCAGGGTCAGCATTTGGCTTGCTTGGCCTTTTGGAGAAGGATCCACGTTTGGTCTGTGTTCTGTCTACAATTCAGTGCCAGCCTAGTGCTGTGCAAATATTCCTGGTCTCAGAAGTAAGCCTGGAGCTGACTTGTGTCAGGGATTCAAACCAGCCCAGTGCACCCCTGTTAGTGTTCTGAGTTAAATGTCACCTGCTCAGGCAGGACTGCTGTGCACTGTTAACTGGGGACATCCAGGAGTTCAATCTGGTTAAAATCAGGGCTGCTGAAAGTCACCCTTTGGTTCTTCTGATTTGAGCAATAACTTGTCAATTCTGTTTGGTGAACAGGGCTTTCCTGCCTCATTTATGTGGAACTGAGAGAAGGTAAATATCTGAAATACCTTTACAATTACTCTCGTTTCACGAGCATGCAAACCATAGGGGAGGGTCTGCCCTGCTTCCATCTCCATCCTCCACCTGCACTGGCTGCAGCCTGGCTGTGTCCTGGCACAGCAAGCTTCTCACCTTTAGATCTCATCCATGGGCTCAGTGACTGCTGCACAATTCATTTTTTACATTTTCATGTTGTAAAAACCACCACATTTCTGTGATACATTCCTCATTTGCTGCAGAGGGGAAAGGAGCTGGCTCAGGGATAGAGGGATAGGGAAACAGGGAGGTGTTTAACCCCTTGGTTTTCAGTTGGGTCTTTTTCCTGATAAACTTCTGATGGAAAGATGACGGCTGTGAAATGGGGAGAGTTTCTTGCAGGGGAAAAAAAGCCCTTTATTTGTGCTTTTCAAGACCTTTAGAGCCACCTGTGCAGAGTGACACATCCCTCTCTCCTCCACAGACACTTTTCCAGGCTCCCCATAGTTGTCTGGTGTTCCCCATGAGGTACCTGGTGTTTCAGCAGCCTGGGGAGTTCAGGAGCTGGGCTGGAGGGGTTGTTTGGGTTTGTGCTCGAGCCAGAGGCTCCTGTAGGAGCTGTGTGATTGCAGAGGAGCAGTTTGATCTGCCTCCTTTGGTCCTTTGCTGCACAAGATAGGGATTGTTTATGGCTCTGCTGGAGCTGGATGATAAACTTCTTGGGAAACGGATCTGTTTGTGTAGCTGTGAACATCTCGGATGAAACCTGAAGGCAAAACTAACACAAATATTCCAGAATCGTGGTGCATTTATAGTCCCTGTGGTTGGGAGCAGAGTTCTGAGGAACCAGCCTCTGTCCTGGGAAAATGGGAGAACTCAATGTGTTGCAGGTGATTGTAGTGGCAGATGTGGTTGGTAGAGTTCCGTCACTTCACTTCTGGTGTGATTTAAAGACTGAGGTATTTAAAAAGAGGGAAAGTAGCTGATACACATGTGCTAATTAATGATACATTGAAGTATTTGTAGCTGGGAAGGACTCACACACCCAGGGCTGTGAGGGAGTGGGTTTGGTTTGTCCTCCCTGGAACACGTTGGGTGGGTTCAGGGTGGGTTTGTTGGGGTTTTCTGTTCACTTCCAAGTCTGTTCCATGAGCTCTTCTTGTGCTGTGCTGTTCTGTGGGAAGCATCGATAAAGGAACTGTGGGATCCCTCTTTAATCAGAATACACAGTTTGTAATCCATCCTTGTGGAATTCTGGTGAGCAGAAAAGCTGTTGGTTGTTAGAGAACCTGAGAAATCATCTTTATTGGCAGTTGTATGTAATTGTGTAATTTCAAAAACTTTAAATATTAGGGAACTTGTAGGTTAAAATACAGAAAACTTCTCAGTCTCAGCAACATATTTGAGAAACCAGCCATAGGTGGGACACGTGAACCTTCCAATTCCTGATGTTTGCCTGTCCTTGCCTGGCACTGTTCCAGCTGTGGCTCTGCAAGTTAATTTATAACTGGAAGAAGAGCAAACGCTGGAAAGGACTGATGTATTTATTTATTAGTTTCTCCCGGAGTTTATTTTATGTTTGGACATTTCAGCGTGGTTTCAAAACCCACTGTGTGCAGTTGCCTCTAGTTCTTCCTTGTAAGTTTGCTCCATGTAGCAGGTAAAAATCCGTGGTTATTTTTTCCCTTCAGCTGATAACCCAGCCACCACCATGTCCCCAAGTGTCACTTCCACAGAATTAAAAGAAATTAAAGATTAATAGAACTCTTTCTCGGGTATTGAAGTAATAAGAGAAACATGATTTGGTTTAAGTATTACCTGAAATACCTGCAGTTTGAGCGTGATGGCTTTGGCCACTCCACAGGCCAAATAACAAATAAAACATCTTGCAGTGTCCTGATACCTGTCCCAGGAGATTAAACAGCTGGGTTTGTTTTCAGTTGGTTTGTTTTTTAAAATGCTTTACTCGAGGAAAATATTTTGGTAGCTTGTTGGTTTTTTCCCTCTTGTACAAAGAATTGTGTTGGGGTACACATCTGGAGAGACAAATTGCTTCTAAAAAATAATGATAAATATTTATCTGCCCCTCAGACTGTTTAAATTTATTCAGATAGTGGCAGCTCCTGCTTGCACGTTCCCCCAGCCATCAAATGTGCCGCCTCTCCTGAGATCAAGATCCATTTTCATTTGGTCTCACTTGAAAATAAAGCACCTTTCAAGTTAAGCTGTTGAAACCAGAGGCCTTTGTTGTGAATTTCCTATGGCTGGGGGTGTTTTATTTTCACTTGATCTAAATTGAAAACTGCAGTTTGTGTTTCTGCTGAGACCGTTTAACCTTGAGGGAGCTAATCCTGTCACACAGGAGGAGAAGGACATTCCCTGGGCCTGTCTGGGGTGAAAGTGGGAGATCTTGGAGGCCTGGGTGTATATTTGTTGTGCAGTGTGTTAGTTTTGCTCTCCAGTCACTAATAAATACTTGTAAAAACTTAGCTAAACTATAGGTGTGTAATTTTTATCCAGGGCTTGCCTGGAGTCCTTATCTAAATAGCAGCAGCTTTATGTGTCCTAAGGTGGTGTCGTAATCTGGTTTTATTAAATAGATAAATTACAGTGTGATAATTTAAGAGTTCTGTTGTTCCTGTGTGAAAACAGCCCCGTGATGCTGTGGTGGAATATTCCAGAGGTCTCAGTATCTGTATTCTCAAAATGAAATGTGATCGTGTTGGTTTGGCCAGTCACTGGACAGTGATTGCTGTCAGGGGTTGCTCCGCAGGTACATGCAGCCATTGAAATGTAAATTTATATTTAATATTATATTATATTTAAGCTGGAACTCTCCTGTGCATTTGGGAAAAAAAAACCCCAATAAAGAAAACTCAAAACCAAAACTGATACACTGCCCTTGGAAGGGACTTGAGCTGAGTTAAAAGTGGGATTTACTGGCCATTTATGTATCTAAAAAAGCAATGAAAGTTTTAGTTAAAAGTGGGATTTACTGGCCATTAATATATCCAAAAAAGCAATGAAAGTTTTAGTACTTGTGGAGTCTCTGGTGGTTTGATGCAGTCAATGGCCATTGCGTCTGACAGACATCAAATTATCTGATTTGAAAGGGTGTAGTTCTGGTTAGCTTGGGGTTAAAAAGGAGCCCAGTGTTTCCAGACAGAAGTAAACCATGTGGTGACTGCCTGGCATTGACATTTTTACTTCTTTTTTCCCCAAAAAACAACTTCTGAAGTCTGTTTTTGAACAGCCTGAGCTGTACAGGGGTGTGGAGCTTGTGCCAGAGCTCAGTTGTACCAGGTAGAGATTAAATAACATCTGGATTTGCTGCCTTTTGCATGAAATTAAAGTCGAAGCCTTCATTACAAGCTTTGGAAGGAAGAACACCTTGTGTGTATCTTGGCACCACATCTGCACTTGAAGTCCTGTCACTTGTGTCTTGTGGTGACAGCTACAGTCCCTGTAGAAACAGGATCCAATTAGAGGCAAAACTCCCCAGTTCCTTTCATGTCACTGTGAAATAATTGTTCTAAAATGAACCTGAGTGTGCACAGATTGTATTTTGGGAGAGTTAATTGCACGCTCTGTGGTTCAGGGATTTTGTGCAAGAAGAGGAAGAACAGTTGATGGAAGAAAGGAAAAAGAGAAAAGAAGACAAGAAGAAGAAGGAAGCTGCTCAAAAAAAGGTACGTGGAGCCCTGAGAAATAAACCTGTGATGTGCTTGGGGGTGGCTTCTTCCACCACTAGTGAAAACTGTTGTTGGTCACAAATGTTTTCTGGTTAATTTAGTGTTTTAAATGTCAGTTATTTAGTGGTAACTGAGATACTGAGCAGTGAAATTGGCTCTGTGTAGTTTTGTACAAGACTAAATTTTCTTCTGAGATGCCCCTTCTTTTTCGTGATTGTCAGTTGAGGTGGTTTCAAGTTGGAGACCCATCAGTGTTCATGCATTTATTAGTAGAATAAAAGCACCAATTTATGGTAGTGGCTTTCAGCTGTATCCTTATTTTAATATATTTCGTTGTTCATTATGGAAACGTGTCATGAGAGAATTTGTAGTGGGATAAAAATGAAAATATTGACAGCAGAGATGTTAGGGAGGGACCCCTCCCAGAAATGCTTGTAAACACTTCAAGATCCCTGTTTGCTGACAAAATGCTCTCCATGGCTATTGATCCTAAATATTGACCCTGAGCTCCAGAGGAGCCTGTAAACGTGGGTTTAAACACATCCATTTTGGGGTTCTTTGGCTGGTGGGAACACGCTGAACCTGCCCAGAGGTTTTCCTGGGAAAGGCTCCCAGTTGTCTGATTTTCCTGCTCATGGGACAAAGCACTGGGGGTGACATCTGGGGGGGGCAGGGAGGTGACAAACTGTCCTGCACAGGCACAGCAGGAGCTGGTGGCACCACATAACCTTGGGGAAGGACAAACCAGTGCTCAGGGTTTGTGTCCCCAGTGTTCAGTAACTGGGACTCAGTAAATATCTGAGCCTTTTCTGACTGTGGTTCGTAGTCAAACCCACTCCACCAAGGTGCTCTAACACACAACAAACGTTTCTCTGCCCAGTTTTACGCTGTGATAAAATTTTACTCAGGTATCTCGTCCTGGCCATAGCACAGGTGTGACCTGTTGAATTTTGGGAGTGAAAGACTTGGAAGCTTTGGCTTTGCTCTCATTCCTTTCCATTTCCAGGTCCCTCCCCCTTCCCTGCCCTGCTCTGCAGTGGAAGATCTTTTCCTTCCAGGCACAGTTTTTAGCTCACGTAAAACATCTTAATTTGCAAGTTTAATTCAGTCTGTTTCATGTAGTTATCTTTCAAATTAATTTTGTCTTCTGTAACATTTAAACAGCTTTTTTAGGCGTGAGGAATAATAGGCCTGGGCTGGTTAAAGAGATGCTTCTGAAGGAGATAATTAAATAACTCGAAACCATATTAAAAGAGGAGAGTCAGAAGCTGATGTTGCTTTATGAAGTGGCACGTGCACATGTGGTTTCTCTCTTATCTGCACCAATCACTGACACATCTTCTCTCTTGTTCCAGGCCATTGAACAAAAAATCAAAGGTAAGTTACTTTAAAGTTCGTTTTTTTCTCCATGTATTATTCCTGTGGTTTTAAATACGTTGAATCCAATGTGTCACCTGAAAGCTCCTCTAAAAAGTGAAGGGTGGGATCCTTGAGACTTTTTCAAAGTGACCAGAGAAGCCTGGAAGTGCTGGGTTTATCCAGGGACTGGAGTTGCTGGTTTTCCTGCTTTCCTTTCTTGGTCACTTGCACAACACACAGACATAATACCCAGAGTTCTTTTCCTTGCCTGCATTTTCCCTTCCCCTTTTCTGCCTTGCACAAACCCTTCAGGAGTGACCACGTGGATGATGGGTCTGTTTGAAACTTAATTTCCAAATATTCCAAGTGCAGCTGGGATTGGGAACACTCAAGTGATTGATGTGTCCCGTTTCAGTTCTTGCATGTGGAGGGTTCCTCCTGTACAATGATCAGGATGGCAGTTCCTGAAAGCTCTGAGTTCTGTGCTTGTGGCAGGGGGAGGCACTGAAATATTGAATATTTGTGTTTGAACACAAGGCTGAGGATGGGTTTTCTTCTGTACAGTCCTGGCATGAGACTGCCAGGATAACAGAGCAGATTTAAGGAACTGTGAAAGACTCTGGGTTTATTTCTAAAGGAAGAAGGAAAATTAGCAAATACTTTGCTGTAAATAATGTGCATCTGGAATGACCATCTGACCTGTGCTCAGGGTTCTCGGGGGTCACATCAGAGCTGGGGCTGTGCAAGGAAATGGCTCAGAATAGCAGGAATTCTGCTCAGGAGCCTACCTGGTGGGAATCCTTACATAGAAAAAAATGCCTTTCCTCTGCAGGACACAGTAGGAGAGGGTTTAATTTTTTTTATTTATTTTTTTTTTAAATTTTGTTTTGTTGTTTGTTTTCTCCATTGAGGCCTGATGTTCACTGATGGAGGTATTGAGTTGCAACTTAATGGTGTTATTATTCAAGTGATATTTCAGAAAGTCAGCAGGAATTTAGAGTTGTCAGAGAAACAGAATCTGGAAGAACAGACATCAGGAGATGCAGATACACAACTTTTTGCCAGAGTTTCTATAGGAACAAAATTGGGAGCTTGTGTTGCACGTGGCTCTTGCCTTGTTGCACCAGTTTTGCCTCCCTGTATTCAGGATGCAAATTAATGTTTCATTAGTTTCCAAGTTTCCATCACGTTAATGTCTTAAATAATTTATCCTGTGCATGAGCTGAAGATAAAATACAAGAGTATAGGATCTCTAAATAATTCAGAATTGTGTGCCTCTTCCAGAAGAGGGGCTGGTTAAGTGACGGGGGTGGGGAGGGTATTCCTTGGGTTTGAAGCACAGTTTGGATGGTCTGAGGTGTTTTTGCTGAGGCGGGAATTGTTTTGTACCAGCTGAAGCAGGTCCCAGTGCTCCTGTAAAATATCAGGAACTTTCTGGGGGAGTTCGTGGAGCTGGAGGTTTTCCTGTTCAGGACTGGGAGTGGAAGTAGTGATTATGATGCTGATATAAATGTTTCTGGTAGCGGGAGCGTTTTATTACTGCAATGTTGCAGTTAAGAACACACCTTGTGTGGCACTGCTGTGGATTTCAGACCTTCTGACCTGTGTGGTTTTGTTAGAGCAGGGCAAAGCAGTTAGAGGTGAGAGTATCAGTAAGTTCCTCAGGGTTGTCTCTTTGCGAGGCAGCTGGCACAGCACATGGACACATCCCTTCCCAGTGCTCTTGTACCAGGTGTTCTAGGAAAAAATAAGGATAATTTACAAGTCCTCCTGTGTCGAGAACACTGTAGAACTGTTGGTTGTGGTGTTAATTCCAGCTTGGCAAAATACGTCTTTTTGCTGTGTTTAATGTCAATGGTGCTAAAGACAGATCCATTTATCCCGAATTTCCAGCAGAGCAGCAGCTCTGTGGCCCCAGGTCGCCGCTGCTGAGCCAGGCTCCGGAGGAGATGCTGCTCAGGAGGGATGTTGGAGTCTCCCTCCATCGGTCGGGGTGTGAGAGCTCAGGGGGAGCCGAAACACAATCGGCACACAATTCAGTGTCTGGATTGGAAGGGGTAGAGGACACAGTCTTAAACTGTGTCAGGGGAGATTTAGACTGGACATTAGAAGGAACTTTTTCACAGAGAGGGTGATCTCTCAGTGGAATGGGCTGCCCAAGGAGGTGGTGGAGTCACCGTCCCTAGAGGTGTTTAAGAAAAGGTTGGATGATGTACTTGGTGACATGACCTAGATATCAGGGTAGTGTGTTATAGGTAGGATGGTGTGTTGGTAGCAGGATGGCAACAGGTTAGGTAACAGGTTTGGCTAGGTTAGGTAATAGGTGATAGGTTGGACTCGATGATCTCTAAGGTCTTTTCCAACCTTACTGATTCTGTGATTCTGATTCTGGGTTGGAGGGCGCAGTGCAGAGGGGCTTTGGGGAGCAGCCCCCGGCTGTCACTGCAGCCCCCGGCTGTCACTGCAGCCCCGGAGCCCCCCGCAGAAACATTGCAGAACAGAACAAACTGAGTTACCCACTGGAACGGAAAGTGCTCTAAAAATAGCTGGGTGTGGAATCGAAATCGTTGACTCACATTTCCCACCTTGGAAACTTCTCATCCGCGCTGCTCTGCTGGCGGCGGGACGGCCCGGGCTGCTGTGACCCTGCTGGCTCTGCTCGGGTGTTCTGCTTCTCCTGCCTGCAGAAACTCCTCTGGCAGCCCTTACACCTGGGCAGCGGGGCCCTGCCTCACCTCTGGGTCCGCAGGGGTTAAACGCCTTGGCAAACACCGAGCTCTGTTCCAGAGCAGCTCCCCCCGCTCACAGCTGCGGCCATTTTCGTCTCCACCAGGAGAATTGCAGCCCCGCAGCTCCGGTGTGCCAGCCCCGGAGCCAGGCTGGCTCCCCGTGCCCCTCAGCCTGCCCGGGGCGTGCCATGCGGGGGGACATTGGCCCGGGGACCCAGGGCAGGCTGTCCCTGCCAGCCTGGGGCTCTGCTCTCTGTGGGCTGGGGGTCGCTCTGAGCTCTGCTCTGGGGCGAGGAGGGAACTGTTTTCCGTCTGCAGAGTTCCCCCAGCAGCAGCAGCAGGAGCAGGAGCAGCAGCAGCAGCAGCAGCAGCAGCAGCAGCAGGAGCAGGAGCAGCAGCAGCAGCTGCCATTTTTTCTGCCTGGAAGGGGAGTGAGTGTGAGTCCCTGGGCCCCTGCTCCAGGAGGAGTTGGCAGCAGCTCCTGGAGCAGTAAAATGACACCATGCTTCTCCTCCATTTTCTAATGAAATCTGCGGAGTGGGAAAGCAACACAAGCTGGAAGCGTCTCTCTTTGGAATCTCTCTGTAAACTGTAACTCCACCATCCCCTGCCCCGAGGGTTTGCAGCAGGTTTGTTCTTTACCGAAATCTGTCGGTTTTAATCCTCCTTTCTGTAAACTTGCTGTTCCTAGTCCGGTTAATTAGCTGTGGTGAATCGTGGGTCTGTTAGTTGGTAGTATCTTCTCTGCCTTAATGTGATTGAAAACAAAATGCTGGTGTGCAGAGCAAACTTTTCTTAACGAGCGACTTGTTTAGAACAAATTAAAGTGCTGTAATAACGATTTAGGGGGTGTTGGAATTCACAGTAGCCATGTTGGGGTATTGATGTGTTATTCAGCCTTCTGAGAAGCTGTGGGGCAGAAAATGTTGGACAGGATGAACTGTACAGCTTAAAACTTACTCAGTGGTTGCGAGGGAAGCAGAGGCAAGGGAATTAATTCTGCTGCACTGTGGATAATTTCAGTATGAAGTTAACATGTAGCTGTGGGCTCTGTGTGTTCCACAGGCAGGACCTGGCAGGCTGTTATTTAATTTGCTGATCACAGTGCACGGGATTGCTGAATTTGCTAAGGAAGTGAAGGCTGAGAATACATGAGAAATGTAATATTCTTGAGGTGTTAGTGCTGTTGGTGCTGTGCTCAGGGCTGGCTGGGCAGCCACCACCTTGGTTAGTAGTTGCACTCCTTGGCAGACTCCTGTTCTAACACAGTGGCTCTTACAGCAGCTTTGATGAGGAAAGGGAAGTGTTGGGACTGCCCTGAGCAGCCCTGTCTGGGTGTCCGGGGAGTGTCAGATGGAAATGATTCCTCTTTATCCCAGGAGAGCAGTTGTGGGGCAGTGGAAGTGGCAGGGGCTCAGTGGCCGTGGTACCAGGTGTGGTATTAAAGTCCCTTCAGGGGAGGGGTGTTTGTATTTGATGTGTGAGCTGACAGTAAAAACATTTTAAAAAGCTGAAATGTGGTGTGCTGAGGAGTGTGCGTGTCCCTCTGTGGGCTACAGGAAGGGTTTTGGTGTCTCTGTCAGCTCCAGCCTCTGGAAGGTCATCCCTGGAACCAGCTGGAGGAGGAA
The DNA here is from genome assembly GCA_013390025.1 of Pitta sordida. NCBI lineage: Eukaryota > Metazoa > Chordata > Aves > Passeriformes > Pittidae > Pitta > Pitta sordida. Next base: position 33,368 of record WEKX01016773.1, on the reverse strand, counting down.
GCACAGGGAGAGTGCCAAAAAGTTGGGGTTTGTGCAGTGGTTACACAGACTGTGGAGTGTGAATAAACGTGTTTTAATTTCAGAGCTTGTTGCAGTACCTGGACCACAGAAAAGTGTGAAGTGCTTCTGTATTAAATTGTCAACAAATTCACAGCAATTTGCTTAAATAGCATCTCCCCCCCCCATCCCCCAGGGCTTACTCACTCTCAGTTATCTTATTTTTAAAACAAGAAATTTCAGAAGGATCAAATGAGGTGTATTTGCGTAGGACCGTTTTGTGAGATTCAATTTTCATCATAATTTGTTGTCCTGCACATCAAAGCATTGTGCAAGGAGTGAGTTGCCCTTTCTTAATACAGGAAACAGCTTAACTTGAGGGAATCTGGGGGGATGTTTGTGATCTTTGTCAACTTCCCCGTTTATTTAATAGCGTTTGAGTGCCTTCTATTCCCCGTGCATTGAGTTGATTTATGTCCTGGCCATTCCTCTCTGTACCAGTGGGGTGTGAAATGGGAGAACAGGGTCCCTGCCGTGCCCAGGGGGGAGCTGGGCACCCTCACCTGTGTCTGCCCACCTGGATGTCACACGGGGAGGTCTCCAAAACTTTCCTTTTCTGCTGCCCTTATCGGCCTAAATACAATATTCCATTAACATGCAGCTCAGGTGCTGGTTCTTCCTTGGTGGTTTATTCTAAAGGCCTTCTAGCTTGTGTTTTTCAGAATATATAATTGCATATTAAAGTAAAAATAAACCAAAATTATAGTCGTAATAGCGCTGACAATATTCAAATTGATTCTTTAAATAAAAGCCTGAGTTTGTTTTCATTTATTTTTTATGCTGCATTCCCATGAACCCTGAAAGTGAACGATAAAACGGTCTTTAAACAAATACTAAAAATCAAAAAAAGCTGCTGAAACCCACATTTTCAGTCACGTAGTAACAGTATCCCCGGTGCTGAGGGAGGTCTGAGGTGTCTCAGGAAGTGCCACAGTAAATATTAACACACTCCATGGATATCCCCTCCAGGAGTGATAGCAAGGCATATCCCTGCCTCCAGATCTGTGCCAGGGAAGTGTGACTGTGGGATAGCAGAGCTTTTCCTGGGGAATGACTTACAGCCCCAATCAGAAGAAATGCTGCCATTCCATCATATATAAACACCTCTAATACTGACTTCATCTTCACTGTTGTTAAGTCTCTGCTCACATGAATAACCCTGTCCCACTTTCTTTTTCCTGGGGGTGGGGGCAGTGCCAGAACAAACCAAGCCCAGTGCAAGCCAGCCCCAGCCCGTCACCTCCAACGGCACTTCCACAGGAACCAGCACCACTAATAATGCCAAGCGGGCCCCAGCCAGCAGCCAGCAGCAGCCCTTGCCTCGATACCCTCCTCGGGAAGTACCACCACGATTCCGACACCAGGAACAGAAGCAGCTTCTGAAGCGGGGGCAGCAGTTGCCAGGGATAGCTGCAAACCTGGGATCCGCTCCCAAGGTGCTGAACGGCCAGTCAGGAGGCAGCACTGGCACCAGTCACCAGCCCGTGACCAACGGAGAAGTGCCCAACAGCAGCAAAAAACAGCCAGGTGAGGGCAAGGGTCTCATTTATCTGAGCTAAAACCAGAATGTTTTACATTGGATTTCGGGTGTAGCATCTGAGCCGACGCTGTTTAAACGTCCACTGTGAGCTGTGGCCTGAGGGGGTGTTTTCCTGTATGCAGCTTGTAGGGTGGCCTTGGGCTCTGCAGATCCATCCCAGACCTTCAGCCCTGTCTCAGGGACTCCTTCCCAGCAGTGCAGGGCAGACGTGGCAGGTTTAGCACAGCTGGTGATTCCAGTCTGACCATGGCTCTGCTCTGGGTTTCCAGTCTGTATCCCCATCATTGTGGTTGTGGTACAAAGCAGCTTTTTTGCACCCTGTTTTGGCAGACAGGTCTCACAAGGAAGGGCCTTTAAGACCCTTCCCAGAGATGGTCTCATCCCACACCCTGGGCAGCAGCTGAGGGGGGGTTCACCTCAGGGGAGACCCCCCTGCAGAGGGTGGGAGCAGCACAGGGAGCACATGGAGCTGCTGGAGGGGAGTCTGTGGAGATGATCAGGGGGCTGAAGCACCTCTGCTCTGGGGAAAGGGTGAAAGAGTTGAGATTGTTCATCTTGGAGAAGAGAAGCTTCAGGGTGACCTATTTGTGCCCTTCCTGGACCTGAAGGTGTCTGCAGGAAATATGGAGGGAGACTGTATACGAGGGGCTGGAGTGCCAGGATAAGGGGGAAAGGCTTCCCACAGACAGAGGGCAGGGAGGGATGGGATATTGGGAAGAAATTCCTCCCTGTGAGGGTGGGGAGGCCCTGGCACAGGGTGCCCAGAGAAGCTGTGGCTGCCCCTGGATGCCTGGGAGTGTCCCAGGGTGGAGCAGCCTGGGACAGTGGCAGGTGTTTCGGTACAGTTGTCCTTTGCTATTTCAGCTTGTTGTGCATTTCTGCAGATGCTCTTTGGAAACAGGTAACCTCACCTGTTGCAGGTGCAGGATGTGCTGTTAGTGACTGCACTGACAGCAGTTCACTGCATTTTCCAGGGCATTAATGCAGTTCATTTTTGGCTGGAAGTCTCTTTCTGTGAGGAATCTGGTATTAGTGCATTTTAATACTTAATATGCCGGACAGATACTTTGGTATTTTTATACTTGTATTTACATTTTGATGTGCTCATAGCAGTAATGATACACGTAATTTGTTTCCACAAATAGCCTCTTCTAAGACTTTACTGAATTCCTATTGTTTCTTGAAATTAAGGTTTTATAAACCACGAAGAATGTGACTCCCAGTTAAAAAAAAAGTAAAAAAAACCTTGAAAAGAGTTTGAGTTAAATGTTGAGCTGCTGTGATCACTGAGTGCTGAAGGAGCAGTGTTTAAAATGAAAGCACACAAAGCACTGGAAGCAGTTTATCCCTGTGTCCCAGGGGAGTGTTGCCCATGTTACTCCCCAGTATGATTTTTGTGACATACTGGTAGAGCTCCATCATTGCAACAGCTGATTTTTAAGTAGTTAATTTATTTTTGCTTCACCTCTATAATGTTGTTCCTGTCCATGGCCAGGTGAAAAGTCATCTTTAAACATGCTTGGTGGTTTGTAAGGTGAAGTTTTTCCTGTATCCTCTGCTGCTCAGGCTGTAGGGTAGCAAGTGGTGATTTATATAAAAATGAGCAAGTGAACTAACTGAAGTCTTGCTGTTTGTGGAACCTGCCAGTTGTATGCAGAGGATGGTTGTCCCCAGCTGGGACCAGCCGGGTCCTGAGAGCTTCAGGGCAGAGAAGGCTCAGCCAAACGACTTTCTGCCCTGTCTGTGTTGCCTGTATTATCCTGTCAGAGATGTCCCTGTGTGCTCTGCTCCTGGTGTTCCGTGTGTCCCAGGAAAACCCCTCAGAACCAGCACTCAGGGTCTCCTTTCCTGGTGCCACTCGTCTGTTTGTTTGTTCTCTTTCTCTGCAATGACCAGGAGGAATGTCTGGTTGGGGTTTGTTGTTATTTCCTTCAGAAACGCAGACAAGGTGATGATGTAAAGGCAGGTCACTTTTCCTTGCTGGCTTTTAGTCCCGGTGTGCAGCCCTGGTCTGAGGGTTGCTGTGGGATGAGGTGGAGGTGGCTGGGGCCCAGCAGCAGCCAGGAGTGACACTTCTGTATCTGAAATAAATGCTGGTGTCATTTGCCTGTCTCAGTCTCACTCTCACTCACTCTCCCTAGTTCCTCTTTTCACCCCCAGCAGCAATTCCACGTGCTCTCTGCGGTGTCACCTCTGAAACCAGGATCTCATGACATTTGTCACACCTGAGATCCCTTCCCTGTCCTCGACAGGCTGGCACATGGACACTGGGGTTACATTTGGTGCTCAAATGGAATAGCTTCTTGCCCTTTTCTTTTGTTTTGAGCATTATTTAGTGGCTGCCACGATTGATCTGTATTTTAGGGCTGAGAGGAAAATTGTGGCTTGAAGTGTTGAAGTCAGAATTACAGGAACCAGGAATGGTTGTGGTTGTTTCATGTGTCGTTCCTGAAAGGATCTCTCCCCACTTCCAGCTGTGGTTGGAACAGTTTGCAGATGATTTGTAAAACCCAGGGAACACGGGCACTGCTGAATTTAATTGCCCTGGCCACACTAAGCTTTTCAGTCTTTGGTATTGGGGAAATTTTTTATTATATCAGTGGTCAAAACCCCGTCTCTTTACTTGTGTTCTGTGTGAAACATCGTCTCCTGTTTGGGAAAATGAACGTGCTTTGTTTGGAAGTGAAACTGAGGAAGGGAGAGTCCTGTGGGTTGGGGGTTTCCTGCTGGTTTTAGGACACTTGGGGTATCTTTTTACCAACGACACATAAGTGAAACTCGTGCCTTAAACAGATCCAGCCTTGTGCCAAGGTGATTATTTTAAGGAGTCTCCGTAAGTTGAATTAATTTAGGGAACATTGCCTTAAATGTAACAGCTGTGGTCCCCAGCTGTAAAATCTGTGAGCTTGGAGCACTGGTTCCATCCAGTGGGACACAGGAGGAGGAGGAGGAGGCTGTGGAAGAGAGAAAAGGACAGTTCCACACGTGCTGAGGTTAAATCAGACCCTGAGATGTTGCTGTTTCCCCTCAGAACTGACCTGGAGGTGATGCAAATGTGCTGCTCAGAGAGGGCAGAGGAACTGCTGAATTTCAGGGCTGGCCTCTCACCTTCTAAGTCCGTACAGCCCAAGATGAACTGATTTGGGGTTTGACTGTCACTTCCTCCTCCTTTTTACACGAATCACACTTTGAAGGACAGTGTTCAGTTGGTTCATGGAGTGCCCAGTGTGTGACGATGTCCTGAGATGGGGAAGGTGATCAGAGGCCGTGAGGCTGAGCTGCCTCCGAGAGGAACCTGTCCTGGGAAAGGGGCTGAACCCGGGTTTGGAGCAGTGAGTGGCCTGGGCTGTTCTCTGTGCACTGCAGTAACACTCCTGTGATTTTCTCACTCTTTTCTTGTAGGCATGCCTCCCATTCGGGACTTGGTGAGCCACTCCCCTAACCAGTCAGGTTAGCCACTTCCATCTCACCTGCTTTTGCCCTCCGTGTTTGTAGTAGTTACATGTTTCACACAGTTTTGTCTGATTTTTTTTTATTTTTTTTTTTTTTTATTCTTTGTCTTACGTTTTTCAGTAGCATGTGCTGTGGGAATGACTTTGAGATAATTTTCCTGTGCCATTGCATAGTAATTTGGTTTAACATTTTTAATTTTCTGATTAAGTGAGAAGTCTTTCTAAGAGCTTTTGGCACCTTAGCTTTAAAACACATTTTTTTCCCTTTTTTTTTTTTTTTGCTGTTATGCTTACATGTTAAATCACCTCTTTGTGGTACTGAATTGAATAATCTTTGCGAGCTTGTGCTTTCTGTCAGAAACATGTTGCAGCACTGTGGAGGAAATCATGTCCTGATTGTTCCCTGACAGCTCAGAAGTTTGGTTATTAGAATACTTTGTTCATCAGGCCCAAGGGTACAGTGACTAACAAGGAGTAATATTGATGGTCTGGGGGTACCAGGTGTTCTGGAGCAGGAAAAGGAGCAACATTCCAATTTACACTCAATCCTTCTGGTTTTAGCCCATGTGATGGTGCTTTAAAACAAACAAACTGCTTCTGTAAATACTTACAGTTTCCTGCAACCAGTTCCTGCAGGATAACCGAGGGATAGAAAGCTTTAAATTAGGGATTATGGAGAACAGTTTTAGCAGATGACAGAATTCCAGGAAACTCAGGTTTGTCTGTGTTTTGTCTGGACTTTAAGCAGCAAAAATTCAGTTGCAGCTTTGAGTAATTTTGGGAAGAAAGGCAAGGGTAGAGTGTGCACCAAATGCAGGATGTTGTCAGTTGTCATTTTTTACTTTTGAGGGTGTTCTTGTGATCTCTGACAGATCTGAGGAGTCAGTTATGGGCTGAGGAATGTCCCAGAGCAGTGGGTTGTCCTGGGTGTCCCTCACGCAGGAGAAAGGAGGAGATTCTGGCTGGGTGGAAGTTAATCCCTGTGTGCTGTTGGTGGGTTGGGGCAGCACAAACTGCATCACAACTGAATTAGGGCAATAATATTTCAGTAACTGCAAGCTTGCTTTATGTGTTCTGCTGGTGTGCAAACCAGGGTTTGTTTTACCATTTGCCTTGTGGTCACAACCTGTGTCTCTCCATGCTGAATTCGGGCTGTTCTCACTCTGTGGGTCCCTCATGTTGCTTTTGAAGTGGATGGTGCTGTTGGGATGGGGTGTGTGCAGTCAGGGTGTTCTGTGCTGTTGGGATGGGGTGTGTGCAGTCAGGGTGTTGTTCTGTGCTGTTGGCTCTCCTGCTCCCGAGGGTGCAGACAGCTCTGATCAGTCTCTCAGGGCAGGTTAAAAATCTCTCCTTAAATACCAGGGTGAGAGTTGAAAGCCTGAGGTTTGTTGGGCAGTTGCTCAGGCAGGACAGTGATTTTCTAGCAGCACAAACATCAGCAGGTTCTGGGTTATGTCCAGCTGAACTCCAGTTCTCCAGGGATGCTCTGTGGTTCTGCAGGACTGTCACAGCTCTCTGTCCCCTGCCACAGGTCCTTCCCCACCCCTTATTTCTCACGCTGCACTTTCCAGGTGGAGCTCCCCCCAGCCCCCTGCTCTGTGCTGCTCCTGCTCGTTTTCATTGCAGGATGAGGAACAGTGATACTGATTAAAAATTAATTAAAAACAGGCTTGTGCATTCTGAAGCAAAACTTCAGATGGGATTTGTGCTTTTTGTGTCACGTTGTTGTATAAAAATACCTTGAGTAACTTGTATCTGAGGATCTTATATAATGTGTGGATATGGTTTTAGGAAATAATTTGTATATGGTGATACAGAGGGGATTTCTTTTTCATGTTTCTCTGGAATAAAAAGACCTTTAGGAGAGCTTCTCCAAGGTTTTTGTGTGCTGGGAGGAGTGTTCTGGACTGTGTGTGACAACATTAGAGCAGCTGTATTTGGAGCTTTCTCTGTCACCTTCTGTGACTGTTAACAGAAGCAAAATAATTCTGGCTTAGTAGCTTTAGTCTTTTTACCCCTCAGCTGCCTAAGGAAGTACTAATCCTAAACTTACAGTGACGCTCTTGGGCTTTGCTTCTCCGTTGTAGATCTGAACCACAGTGGTCTAGGATCCCATTATGAAAATTCTCACTGGGGACCAGTCTCTTCAAACAGCGACTCCAGCACAAACTGGGATAAGGTTATCGTAGACGGCTCTGACAAAGAAGCATGGCCCTCCATCACTGGCAGTGACCCAGAGCTGACTTCAGAATGTATGGACACTGACTCTGCCTCCAGCTCCGGCTCGGAGCGCAACCTCGTGATCATGGCCTCGGGGAGCGCCGAGAGCGACGGCGTCCGCAACGGCCTCGGGGCACACAACAAGTTTGTGGTTGGTAGCAACAGCAATAATGTGGGCAATGGAAGTATTAACGGGCCCTGGGGCTTGTCCCACGGGTCCCTGATAAGCACATGTCAAGTTTCTGTGGATGCTCCTGACAGCAAATCTGAAAGTAGCAACAATAGGATGAATGCTTGGGGCACCATAAGCTCTTCATCAAATGGAGGGTTAAAGCCAAGCACTTTGAATTCGAATGGCAGCCATGGTGCCTGGTCTGTGTTGGAGAACAGTGGCCATGCCCTGAAAGGGTCCGTGGGCAGCGGGAGTCCTGGCACAAGCATTCAGTGCAGTACCATAGGTCAGATGGCCAACAGCCAGAGTATTAACTCAAAAGTGGGTGTCTCGGCCCACGGCTCCTGGGGGAGCCTTCAGGAGAGTTGTGATTCTGAAGTCAATGGTACAAGGAATGTTTCATTCAGTGGGCAACCTCAAAACCTTAACACTGAAATGAATGGACCAAATAACACTACTAACTTTATGACCTCTAGTTTACCAAACTCTGCCGCTTCGGCGCAGGTGAACGAGCTGCCCAACCCCGCGGGGCCCGGGGCCTGGCGCGTGAGCACAATGAACCCTTCTCAGATTCAGGCCTCTCCGGTGGCCAACGGCACTTCCATCTCCCACCTGAGCAACGGGGAGGCCAAAAGTGGCGGCTCTTACGGTACTACCTGGGGTGCCTATGGATCCAGTTACTCTGGAGACAAATGCCCAGGCCCGAACAGCCCAGCTAATGGTGACACTGTGAATGCAACTCTGCTGCAGCCGGGCGCCGGCGGGCCTGGCAGCGCTCACTTCCAACTCAACGGGAGTAAAGGAGGAGGGGTGTGGGAGGCAGGGACTGTCAACTCCCAGAACGTGCCGTGGGGAGGCGGGAGCGGTGGGAGTGCTGGCGGGAGCAGGAGAGGATGGGGCAGCCCTGCCCAAAGCACTGGCACCAACATTTCCAACGGGGAATGGAGCAAACTGCCCAGCAATCAGCATTCCAATGAGAGCCTGAATGGAAACAGCAGGAAGTTTACAAACGGCTGGAAGTCTGCTGAGGAGGAGGATCTCGGCAGCCAGGGCTCTGCTGCTGCCCCCATGGCTGAGCAGAGCAGCGCGTGGGCCAAACCCGGGGCAGGGGACAGCGAGGGCAGCTCAGAGGGCACCGGGTGCCACGAGGAGAGAGGAGCTGCAGAAGGGCAGAGCAGAGAGAGGAGGAAGGTTGACCAGCACACGTTACTCCAAAGCATAGTGAACAGAACTGACTTAGACCCGCGTGTCCTCTCCAACTCCGGCTGGGGACAGACTCCAATCAAACAGAACACTGCCTGGGACACCGAAACCTCACCGAGGGGTGAAAGGAAAACTGACAATGGGACAGAGGCCTGGGGGGGCTCTGTGACACAGACTTCCAGCTCAGGGGGGTGTGTGGATAGACCCAGCCCCAACAATAACGATACCTCATCTGTCTCGGGGTGGGGAGATCCAAAGTCTGCTACAAGGTGGGGAGACTCCAAAGGGTCAAACAGCCAAGGGGGGTGGGAAGAAGATTCTGCTGCTACAATAATGGTCAAGAGCAATCAATCGTGGGGAAGTGGCAAAGAGGAGAAGTCATCCTGGAATGACACACCGAAGATGAAGCAGGGATGGGGCGATGGACAGAAGGCCAGCCAGGGTTGGGCAGTGTCTGCCGGCGACAGCTGGGGAGAAAACTCCAGGAGTAACCACTGGGGTGAGGCAAAGAAATCCAGTTCCGGAGGCAGCAACAGCGACAGGTCGGTGTCTGGTTGGAATGAGCCAGGTAAATCAAATTCTGTTACTTGGGGAGGTAATAATGCAAACCCCAACAGCTCTTCAGGATGGGATGAGCCTGCCAAGTCTAATCAGAGCCAGGGCTGGAGAGACCCTCCGAAATCCAATCAGCCTCAAGTCTGGGGGGACTCATCCAAGCCAGTCAACTCTCCTGAGTGGAACAAACAAGATGTTGGCTCTTGGGGAGCCCCGTCTGCCACGAACAAACCCCCGGGGTCGGGCTGGCTTGGGGGGCCCATGCCAGCCCCGGCAAAGGAGGAAGAGCCCACGGGCTGGGAGGAGCCGTCCCCCGAATCCATCCGCCGGAAAATGGAGATCGATGATGGAACTTCTGCTTGGGGGGATCCAAGCAAATACAACTACAAAAATGTGAATATGTGGAATAAAAATGTCCCAAACAGTAGCAGCAGTTCAGACCAGCAAGCACAGGTACACCCGCAGCTACTGTCTTCAAGTGCCATGACTAGCAAGGAGAGCAGTTCGGGTTCTGGTAAGCCTGGCTTTTACCCAGATTCGGGGTTTCTCTTGATCATAGAGCAATTTTTTAATTCTTGCTTCATAAAACAGTATTTTAGTTTCAAAGTGGAAAGGCCAAAGTGCCAGTGAAGTATCAGTTTTTATTTATTAAAAGAAAAAACAGCAGCACTTGTAGAGATCTGATGTTTTCATCGAGACTGGAAGATCTGTTCTTAATTAAGAATAATTTAAATAGCTGCAGCAATAAGGCCTAGACAGCTCTGCTCGAGTCCTGGGGAGTGAGAACATGGAGTAAATATTTGAAACGCTATCTGAGAAATGAAACTGTTTTCTAAATGATTCCGAAACAGTTTAAATTTATTATGGCCAATGAATCTCCCCTAGAAAAAGCATTGAGCTGCTGCAGGACAGAATGAAAGATGGTGGGTTTATGTGGACTCAGCATCAAACTTTCCAGTCTTCTAGTTTTGTGAGCAGTGAGTAACAGTTCTGGAGGGGGGTTTACATGGAGTTTAGGAAGTACCTTGTGCTCTGTCTCTTTTCCAAGTGCACAGAGGGGTCACTTACATGAGCAACTGTACCTTAGAAATCTGTATTATCAGAGTGTAAAGATACAACATTTATATTTCTGTGATTACTGCCATTTGTGGAGCAGTTGCAATAACGACCCTCACACAGATGGAATTATGTGCTCAAGTGCTTTTTCTTGTGTTACGGCTCTAGAAAAGGCCAAACACTTGAGTCTCTTTATGAAGCTTCTAAGTCCTGTTCACAACCACGCCACTAACCCCCCCCTTGCCTTGCAAAGGTTGGGGAGAGCCTTCCACTCCAGCCACCACTGTAGATAACGGAACTTCAGCGTGGGGCAAGCCCATGGACACTGGTACGAGCTGGGGAGAGCCTGTGAGTGATGCAGGAGGCACCTCTGGCTGGGGAAACGCTCCTCTGGGGCAGCAGCCTCCCGCTAAACCTGGTGAGTGCTCCGTGCCCTGGGCTGAGAGGGGCTGGGGAAGGGGAAACACCTTCTGCGAGGTGTTCCCCTTGCTGTGTCTGATGGGGAAGGGCAGCAGCTCCCGCTGGAGTGATCATGTGCTGGGGTTTGTTTCACAACCAGGGCCTAAATCTATGCAAGATAGTTGGTGTGGAGATGATATGCCCCTGGCAGGCAGTCGTCAGACCAGCTGGGAGGAGGAGGAGGATGTGGAGATTGGAATGTGGAACAGCAGTTCCTCACAAGAAGCCAACCCCTCGTTGAACTGGCCACCCTACATGAAGAAAATGCCCACAAAGGTAAGGGGCAGCTCTTGGCAGTTCTGAAAGCTGAGTCAGAGGGAATTCCTGCACGAGTACAGCACCATGACACTTCAATTTCCATTCTTTACACTTTGTGGTGTAACTGGAACTGTGGTAAATGCCTGAGTATCACAGAAATTCCTTTCTGTTTTCAAGGGAATGATGAAAGGTGGAAACAAGCAAGATGAAACATGGATCAATCCATTCATTAAGCAATTCACAAATCTCAGTTTCTCAGTAAGTATCTGCCTCTGGCCCTGCTGCCTTCCCACAGGGCTGGTTACGATGCACAGGCTTTGAGATGCTCAGTGTTCGTCCTGGGTTTGGTGTGGCTCCTGTTTGTCTCCCTTGTCTTTGCATTCTCATAACATAAAGATCTCTCCATTGATGATAAAGGGTTCTGCACACAGGAATTTTGGTGAGGGCACCTGTTCTCAGTTGGGTGGCAACTGAAGGGACAAAGTGCTTTAAAGTGACCCCCGACTGTCTCGATTTTTCTCTCTTGCAGGTTTGAATTGAAGTAGTATATAATTGTTTTATCTCTTAAAAACACTGTAATTAAATAATTGCGATTAATTTTATCACTTCAGAGAGAATCACCAGAAGAAACCATACAGAGCAATAAGATGGACATGTCTGGAGGTAAGAACAGCAAAACCCAGCTCAGCTTTATTGCTTTTCCTTCCAGACTCTTTGAGCTTATATCCTTCTGTAAATTGCTTTTTAAATATAGTGTGTAATGTATAAAAAGCCAAGTATTTATCTCCCTAAAGAAAAGAGACTGTCCTTGTAGAGAAAAGTATTTGTGTGTGTGAGGAGTGTTGCACACCTGCATCACCTGGTTGCTGTAGGAGTATTAGCCATATATCAATCTAACCTTATTATATATATTTATGTATATTATATTGACATGAGAGAGAGTTTTCAGGGTGTGGTGGGTTTATTTCTTGTAATGTAAATACCTTGGTTGCCCTCTGGGCAGCTTCACTGGGTGTAAACAGAAATGTTCCAAATCCCACACTCACTCTTGGAAACACATTTTCAGTTCTAAGAACTAAATTAATAATGATTATTTTAGAAACGTTTAACCCTGAGTGTGAAATGGCTTGGGAGCAGTCTGGATTTTGTTGGAATCCACTGACTGTTAGGATTCCTTCAGCAAATAAAAACCAGTGTAGTTCTCTAATGCATTAATAACAATATACTGTGATGATGGGCTGTTAACAGTAATTGTAGCACTGTGGAATGTATTGTGTAGTTACTCTTTTATTTCACTTTAGAACTGGGGATTTTCAGTTTTGAGGCTCACAGTCTATTGTGCAAAGAAACTGTTCTTTGAGATTTTAGTATTAATGGCAAGCCTGATATTTAAATTAGGTCCTTCACCTTCAAACACAACAATTATGAGAGAGCCAAGGGTGGTATTTGTGTGCAGGGCTGATCCCGTGTTCCCAGCTGTTGGTACATCAGGTTTCTTCCCCCTTCAGCCGACGCCAGAGAGTTCAGAGCTAAACTGGTTCTTTGGTGAGTGTCTGGTGTGGCTGGAGGCTGAGGGACACCTCTGTGCCCACAGGGTTACTGCAGGACAAGCGGCTGGAGATGGACAAGCACGGCCTGGGGGTCGGAGATTACAATCGTGTGGTTGGGAAAGGCCCTGGCTCTCGTCCCCAAATTCCCAAAGAGTCTTCCATGGATCGCGGTCCTTACTTCGATAAGGTCAGTGGGCTGGGGGTGACCCTGAGCTCTCTGCAGGGAGTGCAGTGAGGGCCTCCTGCTTCATCCCTGAGAGAGGAGCTGTTCTCTAACTACTGAGCACTTTCTGCAGCCCTTTGCAGTGCCAATGACTAACCTGATCTCTTTTGTTTTCTGCCTATTTCCTGCTGGTGCTGGACTGTCCTGTGACTCTTCCCTTCTGCTCCTGGCAATGGTTTCTCCCTTCTGCTTGCTTGCTGACTGGTTGTTGTGCCTCGATTTGTCTGTCCCATCAGGATGGCATTGTAGCAGACGAGTCCCAAAACATGCAGTTTATGTCCAATCAAAACATGAAGCTTCCCCCTTCAAATAATGCACTACCTAACCAAGCCCTGGGCTCCCTAGCAGGGCTGGGTATGCAAAACTTGAATTCTGTTAGACAGGTAAGGCTGTGTGCATATCCTTGGCATGTTTCATGATGTAACACTGTAGCTGCCTGTGTGATTGACTCCTGTTTAATCTGTCATTGAGATGTGTGGGGTGGGGGGAGCTGCAGGAGAGGGGTTTTGTCACTGACTGTCCCCTCCTCTCCTCAGAATGGCAATCCCAGTGTGTTTGGTGTTGGGAATATAGCAGCACAGCCCAGGAGCATGCAGCAGCCTCCAGCACAACCTCTTAATTCATCTCAGCCTAATCCACGTGCTCAAGTGCCTCCTCCATTACTATCCCCTCAGGTAACGGAGCTCAGACAGCGTTTTGTGTACAGACTGCCCAAATGCTGCTCAAAAACATTGTCCCTTGTTTGCTGGTGTTGCTGATATTTCTTCTGTAAATATTTGGGGGCAATATTTGGCTGATGGGTGTTTCAGAAACCAGGCAGCTGTTGACCCCTGGTTCCAATATTCTACCTATTCCCAGCCAAGTAGTTGCTGTCCCCGTGAGTCACCCTGGCCCCTGCTCTGTCCTGCAGGTTCCAGTTTCATTACTGAAGTATGCACCAAACAACGGTGGCCTGAGCCCACTCTTTGGCCCGCAACAGGTAGCCATGTTGAATCAACTGTCCCAGTTAAACCAGCTTTCTCAGATCTCCCAGTTACAGGTAAGCTGCCCCTGCTGGTGCTCGGTGTTGTGTGCGAGTGGCCGTGCCCGTTCCTAAACCCCCGCCCCGCCCCACATGTCTCGCAGCGGCTGTTGGCTCAGCAGCAAAAGGCGCAGACTCCGAGGAGCATGGCCTCAGGGGGTCGGCAGCAGCAGGAGCAGCAGGTAAACAACACCTTTATCCTCCTCTCGACTGGTTTTCTCATCGTGCCGAGGTGTGCAGGAGCTGGGTCTGACGGCCTTTAAAGGAGGGACTCGGTGCTGGGGTGTGGCTGTGCAGGGTGCACGGAGCACAGAGAGGCATTTAATTCTCTTTCTTTGAACCTGGAAAAGCCTTTGCCCAGTTGATGTTGTAACTGCTCTGTTTTTTTAAGGGTCGATCTCTTAGTATGCAGCAACAGATGATGCAACAGTCCCGTCAGCTCGATCCAAACCTGTTAATGAAGCAGCAAACTCCACCCTCTCAACAGCAGTCACTCCATCAGCCCTCCATGAAATCCTTCCTCGAGAATGTCATTCCCCACGCGACTCCTGAGCTGCAGAAAGGGCCCTCACCAGTCAATGCATTCAGCAGCTTCCCTATAGGTGGGTGTCCTGCAGTCCCTGGGTGACACACAGCCCAGCCTTTCCCCCTGCCTGCCCCTGAGAGCAGTGCCTGTGACCTGCCAGCACCTCCTGCTTTACTGCAGGCAGCAGTTCCTTGCGGGGCTCACCCAGTTGTCCTTGTTCCCCGAGGAGTTTTCCCCAGGCAGACTCGTTCCCAGTGACTGTCCCTGTCTCGGTGCCAAATCCTGTGTCCTTCTAGTGCCTCTTTTATCTCGTGTGTCCCTTGGGATCAAATCAGGATCCTGATTCCTGCAGCTAAAGAACTTTCAGAAGCAGAATCCATTGATGCAGCCACATTTCTTTGGATTTTATAAATGTTTTCAGTGACTCTGGAATTGCACAGGTAGAACAAACTGTCAGTTTGCCTGTTGGTAGTTTTGTCCAGGAAAAAAATCCTTTGGCTCTGTGTTTTTAAAGAATGGTTGTCTCATTTTAGGGCATTTACAAACACAAATATCTCCTGGTTTTTTTCTCCCTACGTTTCCAGGCTTCTGTCCAATTTCTACTTCAGAAATTCCAGGCTTGTATATTTTCTCCTTCCTTTAGGTCCCTTTTTGGTGCCGTATTGCACTTCCCACAACTGTTTGCCATTTACCTCAGTTCCTTGCCCCCTTACCCCCCCTCTTTTTTTCCTTCCCCTTCAGTTTTGCTTCGCTTCTCGTTTATCCTGATCCAGTAATTTCTGTTGTGCTGTTTTTCTTTGCACTCCCCTTGTGGAGAGGTTTGTTTCCTGGGACCTGCAGCTGAAACCCCTGTGCTTGCCAGAGCCAGCCAGGTGCATGTGCCACCCTGAGGTGGTGCCAGAGGGAGGTGCCAGGCATGGGGTCCCTTGGACTTCGCCTTTTTTTCTGTTTGAGCTGTTGATAGTTGTTCTGTTTCTCAAAACTCCATCCTGTTCCAAGCAGGGAAGGCTTTTCTGTCCTCAGCTCCAGCAGATGCCTGTAGGAAAAACAAACAAACCCCCCAAACAAACCAACCTGCTTCTCTGGGGGGGTGAGTGTCCACCCAGGAACAGGATGTTTCCAGTGCTGAAGGAAGGCTTTTCTAGCATTTTCTAACATTTCAGAAGTTCCCTGTGTGTCTCTGGCCCCAGGTGAAACTGTTGTGGTTGGTTTATTTTCAGAAAATAGGTAAATAGATCTGAAGGGCTGGAAAAGGACCTGGGTATGGTTGTTCAGGATTCTTGCAGACCTGGAAAGAGAGCTGGCAAAGTCACAAGTGTGTGAGCTGGTTCTCCCTGGGATTTGGGTTGGTTTGGGTTGGCATTGTCTTGATTCTCTGGCAGAGAAACATTTAGAAGTAACAGACCCCCAGCTTAGAGCAGGTGAAGACAAGTTCTATTCACCCCTTAACTTAAATATTTACATTTTAGTCTCCCTAACTTCCTAAAGGCTTCTTCCCCTGGCACTTTGGCATGAGGACATGAGCTGAGGACTTGGGAGTGCTTTGCTTTGCTCAGCTTAGCTTCTGTCTGCAGTGAGTGCCCTGGGTTAAATGCTGGAATATTCCCCCAAACCAGAGCCTGGGAAGCATGACAGCCACAGCAGCGTGCTCTTACTGGGGCAGGGGAAGGAGTTCAGTGAGCATTCCATCAGCTCTGTGTGTGCTTTCAGGAATGAACTCAAACTTGAATGTAAACCTGGATATGAGCAGTATTAAAGAGCCACAATCTCGGCTGAGGAAATGGACTACAGTCGACAGCATTTCTGTGAACACATCCTTGGATCAGAACTCCAGCAAACATGGTACGTGCAGGGGGCAGCTCTGCTGTGTCTGGGTGCCCTGCCAGCCTCCTGCTGCTCTTGCTGACTGTCCTCACAGAGTGATCTTGTGATGAAATCCATGGAATCATTGTGCAGAACTCCCTTTTTGACCAGACTTTCCTGCAAGTGGGACTGTTGCTGCTGGTTTTACCTTAATCTGGAGTGGAATGCTTCGTGTATTTTTAAGCCAAAAGCTTTAGGTTTTTGCAGTTTTCTCCCCCACCAGCCTGCTCCCTTAAGGTGATTTTGGGGGATTTACCACATTCTGGGCATGGCTGACATTTTTACTGACAGGTTTTAGATGTGAATGTGAATTGAGAGCCTAGAAGGGCTTGACTGGTAACAATTGCTGTCCATGGTTTTAGAGATGGGCTTGGTTCCTTCATGTTTCAATCCAGTAATCAGGATTGGTGTGACATTTCAACTGTTTCATTTGCTTGAAGTCTCATCGAGTTAAAATCTGAGTCTGTAGCCCAAAGATTCTGTGTCTAAAGATCTAAAGATAGTTACAGTGTCCCCAGTCTCCTGTAACCCCTCAGTCTGGGGCTGGTAGGGTATTTTTAGATGTGTCAGCTGCTCTGAGATGACTTTGCTGCCATACCCTGCCCTGAGCCCCGTCCCACTGTTCCCACAGCAGTGGGGGTGTTGCTGTAGCTGTAGGTGATGTTTCCTTGGAATTTCCATACTGCATGGAATCCCTGGTTCCCTCAGAGCTGTGGCAGGATTGGCTTTGCTGTCTGGTAACTTTTAATCCATTCCTTGCTCTGTCTCCAGCGATTTTTAAAATTATATCCTCTTTATCTTGTGTGATTCCTGGTCCAATTTGGCATCCTAAGAGGACAGCAGACTGCCATGTATTTCATGGATGATTTACAAGGGCGTGATTTGATATGTGTTTATAGAGGGATATAAAAATCTGCTGGGAAAAATAAATGTGACTCTCTGTTTCCTCAACCAGGTGCTATTTCAAGTGGTTTTAGGCTGGAAGATTCTCCTTTTGTTCCTTACGACTTCATGAACAGCAGTAACTCCCCAGCCAGTCCTCCCGGCTCCATTGGGGACGGCTGGCCCCGTGCCAAATCGCCTAATGGCTCTAGCAGTGTTAATTGGCCCCCAGGTACAGCTCCCCTGCCCCCCCTGCCCTGGGTTCTGGGGGGATCCCGGGGACAGGACAGCCAGAGGGGTGTTCTCAGCAGCCTGGGGTGGTGGGACCAGAGAAACCAGAAATTAACTGAATAAAGTGATGACTCAATTAAGTAAAAGGTTTGGGATTTTCAGTCACTGGGGGATGTGTTGTTTAGACAGCTGTTTTAAATAATTACCAAAATAAGCTTTCCTTTCTGCATCTGTGTTCCTAGAGTTTCGCCCTGGTGAGCCATGGAAAGGTTATCCAAACATTGACCCCGAGACTGACCCTTACGTCACTCCTGGCAGTGTCATAAACAATCTCTCAATTAATACTGTGCGGGAAGTTGACCACCTCAGGGACAGGAACAGTGGTAGGCTCAGTGTGTCTGCTCACTGTGCTGCTCTCCTCGCTTGTCCCTCGAGTTGTGGGCTTGGGATGTGTTTGCTGCTTGTGGGTTTGGGATGTGTTTGCTGTTTCTCCCTTGGGTTGTGGATTTGGGATGTGTTTGCTGCCTGCTCCTCTCCTCATTTCTGTCGCGGGTTGTGGATTTGGGATGTGTTTGCTGCTTGTTGTGGATTTGGGATGTATTTGCTGCCTGCTCCTCTCCTGGTTTGTCCCTCGTGTTGTGGATTTGGGATGTGTTTGTTTGCTGCTTGCTGTGGATTTGGGATGTGTTTGCTGCCTGCTCCTCTCCTGGTTCGTCCCTGGTGCTGTGCCTGTCCCTGCTGCCAGGCTCCTCCCCGGCTCAGCTCGCTGCTGATGCAGTGCAGCAGCTATCCCAGGAATGTGGCAGTGGGGCTGTGCTCTGCATCCTAATGTCAGCTGTGCACACCCAGAGCGTTTGGAGGCAGCCCAGCCCTGCAGGACCGACAGCCTGGGCTGTCCCTGGGCACACAGTGCTCCTGCTGCCACCGTGTGCCTGTGGGCTGAGGGTGGGCCTGAGGGTTCAGGCTGGACTGCCAGCCAAGCCTGTGTGTGTTCCTGCGTTTGTGACGGTGCTGTGAGTGACTCTGCCTTTGTTACAGGGTCATCCTCATCTTTGAACACCACGCTGCCTTCAACTAGTGCCTGGTCATCCATTCGTGCCTCCAACTACAATGTTTCCCTCAGCAGTACAGCACAAAGCACTTCAGGTGACGTCTGTTGTCTTGCTCTGAGCTGGTCCCTTGCCCTTCACTTGCTCCAGGGGGGATCCTCCATGGCAACAAAAGCAGTGCCAGATTCTCCGCAGAGTGGGAACGTCACTGATTTCCAGCAGCTGTTTTGATTTTGCTCCAGCGGCTTTTCTTTGCGGCGAGGTGACGGCTGCAGCACCGCGGTGATTGTGGTTGTCTCTTGTGTCTTTCAGTAGCCAGAAACAGTGATTCCAAATCAACATGGTCTCCTGGATCAGTCACTAACACCTCTCTGGCTCATGAGCTGTGGAAGGTCCCTTTGCCACCGAAAAGCATCACTGCTCCGTCCCGCCCGCCCCCGGGGCTGACAGGCCAGAAACCGCCCCTGTCCACCTGGGACAATTCCCTGCGCCTGGGTGGAGGATGGGGGAATTCTGATGCCAGATACACCCCTGGTGAGGAGGCCCCTCTGTGCCTGGAGGGGTTTGGGGGTTGGTGCCAAGCTGGGGATCCTCCTCTGTGTCCCTGTGGGATATCAGCTGGGCTGTCTGGCCTGGCCTGGAGCTGGTCCGTGTGCCCCAAACTGCAGTGGGGTTTCTGGGAGGGAACAGAGGGACAGGTGGGTGTGCAGGGTGACAGGGCTGGCCAGGGTGCTTGTCCTGTCCCCTGTGTGAGCCATGTTCCAAGTCAGACGTCAGTGCAGCTGGATGCAGCTCCCTGTGAACACTGCTCAGAGTGGCTCATACTATAATGAATTAGATCATGGCAGCCCAGGGAGCCTCAGACAGGCTCAGGGGATGAGCCTGAGCTTCAAGCAGGAGCAGAAGCAAATACATACGTTTGTATTTTTGCTTCAGTGCTGGTTATCTGACAGCAGCGTGCCTGTGCTTGTATGAGCAAAATGCTTCAGGAAATGAAGTGAGTAGATAAAGGCCCTGGGTCCTGTGGCACCCAGAGCAGTGGCTGTGAGTCTGGGGAAGGTCAGTGCTGCAGGAGTTTGGATTATCAGGGGATGTTCCTGTCAGCCCCTCCCAACGTGCTGGGGCACCGACTCCTTTGCTTTCCCTCTTTCCAGGTTCAAGCTGGGGTGAGAGCAGCTCAGGGAGAATAACAAATTGGCTCGTTCTAAAAAACCTTACACCTCAGGTAAGGCTGGGGCAGGGCCGGGGGGGCTCTGGGCAGGCTCAGCCCGGGGCTCACCCCACCCGTGTCCCCTCAGATCGACGGCTCGACCCTGCGCACCCTGTGCATGCAGCACGGCCCCCTGATAACATTCCACCTGAACCTCCCTCACGGGAATGCTTTGGTCCGTTACAGTTCAAAGGAAGAGGTAGTGAAGGCACAAAAATCTCTGCACATGTAAGTGGCCTTTAGCCCAAGTTTTGAGCTGTTGCCAGTGTTTTATTGGTGTTGAGTGCTGTGTGTGCGTGCAGGGGGCTCTCAGTGCCAGCTGGGCACCCCCTGGGTTTGTGTGTCAGGCCTTTGAGGTGCCTGACCCTGCTCTCTCTGCTCCCTCCCCAGGTGTGTTTTAGGGAACACTACTATTCTTGCTGAGTTTGCCAGTGAAGAGGAGATCAGTCGCTTCTTTGCACAAGGCCAGTCCCTGACTCCGTCTCCTGGCTGGCAATCCCTGGGCTCCAGCCAGAGCCGCCTGGGGTCCCTCGACGCTTCCCACTCCTTCTCAAACCGTAATGATCTCAATCACTGGAATGGTGCTGGGCTGTCGGGAACGAGCAGTGGAGACCTTCATGGCACTTCACTCTGGGGGAGCCCCAACTATTCCACGAGCCTGTGGGGTGCCCCGAGCAGCAGCGACAGCCGGGGCATGAGCAGCCCGTCCCCCATCAATGCTTTCCTTTCCGTTGACCACCTGGGTGGAGGTGGAGAGTCCATGTAACCTTTTACTTTTTTTTTTCAACTAATAAAACTGTGACCTCAAGACGTAACAAAGCAGCACTAATTTGGACTTTTCACCTACAGCGAGGGGGTCACCTGTGGAAACAGTTACTTTCTGCACATTTTCCACTTTGTTTTAGCCCAAAACATATCAGTTTGAATACTTGAATCATGCAGGCCAATATTATAATGTGAAAAAAAAAAAGTATATATTTACACTTCCAGATAGTGCTATCCATACAAACCTGCTTGGAATGAGCTCATTTGTGTATATTCATCATGTTTATCCTTCGAATTCCTTTTTTTTTTTTTGTCGTTGTTGGTTTTTATTTTCCTGTTTATTTTGCATTTTGCTGATGATGATGTTGGAGTATGAGCTTTTTCTGCCGTTGCACTGACTGCTGCTGCCAGCAGCTCACGTGTAAGTGTTTACTCAAGGATGTTCCTACAAACAGTGTGCGCTCTCTACTATGCCTTGATGTTTTGCCTACCTGCTCGTGATGTCGTGGCGTTCCAAGATCGAGTTAGGATGCTGACTTAGGATTATGAATGAAAGTATTGCACCAGTTTTTTTTCATGTATAAAAAACTAAAGAATTTAGCTCTGCAGTTTTAAAAAACTGTGGCCACAGCTGTGACTTGCAACCCAGCCTGCAAGCCAGGGGGGGTCCTGCACTTTCAATAGGCTTTTCAATTTTTTTTGTTTTGGGGGTCGCCCGTGTTGGCACCTTCTTGTTTACAGAATATTTTTTTTGTTTGTTTTTTGAGAAAAATGTTTACTCTTCCATCATTTTAAAAATTTTTAAAAAGACAAAAAAAAAAAAATTGAGAATGAAAAAAAAAAAAGATGCTTTCTATCTCTGGGAATAACGAACAGTGTTTGGCCATGTCCTTTTGTTTTCTATTCCTGTATCCTAAATCAAAGAGCATGGCTCTCAGGAACACCAGTTCCCCAGTAAAAAAAAAAAACTCCTTGTAGTTTCTTATAGGAAAAAAAAAATAAAAAAACTCAAACTTTTAGCACTGATAATACTTATTGCTCTGTAAGACTTTTTCTCTGCCAAAAAAAAACAAAACAAAACAAAAATCGCTTCAAGCTGGAGTTGGACATTCTGCTTTCGACGCTGTCTTTCCTTAGTGAGTGGTGGTGGTTTGCTAATGATCCGTAGTTCCCCGAGTCGCTGTAGCCCCATGGAGTGGCTGTTCCTGCTCTGTGTTCCCAGGCCCACCTGAGTAACTATGCACCCTGTAACCCCGGGCTGGGCTGACACGTCCGTGTCCGTCGAGTGTTCCTGTCGACAAAGTTCTCGCAGAAGTGAACGAGTTACACCCTCCTCTTGCCACAGAAGGTATTATTATCCAGTGCTTGTTTAGTCCACGAGTTGCAGACTAGGCAAGGGTAAAAAAAATTTTAACAGTGCAGAAATCGCCATCATTTCATTGCCTTGATTCTGATGTTTGTGTCCGAAGATGCAAAAGAAGTCAGTGGCTTTTAACTGTTTACAAATAGAATGTGATTGTAAAATGTACAGTTTGGTTGTGTTTGAATTATGAAGTTTCTCCAGATATTAATAAATCATGATGTTTTTGGCTGCTCAGCATATAACTGTCTATTTTTTGTGACTTTATTTGTAGGCTGTTTTCTATACGATGAGAATATCGACCGATCCCATAGCTCTGTATTCCCATAGGTTGAGTTTTCTTTTAGCAAACTGATTTTTTTTTTTTTTATGAAGAGATCTGCATTTTATTCTAGCAAAAATCTCCCTCCACGTGCCCCCTCTGAGACTATGAGAGTCCAAGTGCAGAACTGCAGCTTTGCTTTTCCGTTTCTATCCGAGCACCTTTGGGACCCCGTTGCCCTCCGTCCGACGCCCCCTTTCCGGCCCCCCCACCGTTTGTGCCCAGCTCGATGCTCCAGAGGACACGTGCGAATAAAGGAGAGCGTTTTGGAAAATAAACTTTTAATGCTCACAACATCCTGGTGTGTTATTACCTCATTGACATGACTCGTGATGAACGGCGCTTCCCTGTCTCTGCCTTCGGCGGCGGCCGCGGGGCACAGCCTGAGTGTCCGTCGTGTGGTGGCCACCCTGCCCAGACTCGTGCCCTGGTGGATGCCAGCACCGCGCCCTGGATCTGCCGGCTCTGGAGTCCCATCAGTCCCAGCCAGAGCCTGCGAGGAAGTCGCTGCCCCACAGGGACTGACATCATTGACATCACACCCGCCTTGATTGTATCGTCCAAGTGTGTGGAATTCCTTCACTGAGCTCGTTACGTGGAAATAAAATGTGGTTGGTTTTCAAGCTGAAGCTCAGTGTCTGTCTGTTGTCTGTCCTCAGGCTGTCCAGCTCCTCTCCAGGGTGCCCAGCTCCAGCCCCTCGCAGAGCGACTGCGGCTGACGGGCCTTGTGCTGCATGGAGGGAACTGGGCTCGTGTCCCCGGCCAGGGGTGGCTCCCGGTGCTTCCCTGGTGTCCCCCTGCCACCATGGGGCACCTGCACACACCCACCCTGTGCCCCTCAGCCCTTCTGCAGCCCCCCCCGCTCACCGGGCGCTGCCTGGAAAGCTGGTGGAGGAGAGGGAAGGGACCCCACTGGATGGGCTCCAAGGGCCAGCTTGACACAGAGATGTCACTGGCTTTCCCCGAGTCCACCATGGGGTCGTTCATGCTGCTGGAACTGGTGTCCCACTCGTAATGGAGTCTGGGGAAAAATACACGGGTAATCAAGAGCAGAGGGAGGTGGGGGTGAGAGTCAGGCTGGGGCTGGGGAAGCAGCTGGTGGGGGCTGCAGGAGCAGGACCCTGGGCACTCACTGCACGGGTGGTGCCAGGCTCAGGCCCTGCAGCCCAGGGAGCACGCAAAGCCCTGACCACGCTCTTGCCCTCTGGGCTCATGAGTGGGGGGGTGTCCCTGGCTGTTTGTGCCCTTTCCCAGTGGAACTGGAATCTTCCAGGACCTTTTTTCCATGGACACCCCTGGAAGCTGATAGACTTTCCCATGAGCACAGAGAGCTGCAACTTCCTGCAGACATGAACCCTCCTCTGTTACAGCAGTCACAGCACACACAGCTCCTCCATCAAATAAATAAAATAAACCAGGTATTGCACCGTGGACTCCAAAGGCTGGGGCTGGTAAGAGCTCCCAGTGCTGTCAATGAGCACGGGGGGAGGCAGGGGCTACAAATCACTGGTGCCAGGGCTGCCCATGAGCCCCACACTCCCCCCCCTGCCCTGCATCACCCCCACCCACCCAGCAAACCAAAGACCAGACTCTGCCCAGCAGGCAAACGCCCCCTACCTGGGCTGGCATGGCGGGTGGACGGGGGGCTCAGGACCCCGCTTGGCACCGCTGGTGATGCCCAGGTCCTCCTGGCAGCTGCAGCAGGTGCTGTCCAGGACCTGGAGGTGCAGCAGCTCCTCCGAGTTGCTGAAGGCCGGGTTGTCCAGGGAACTGGCCGAGGGCAGCCCAGAGCGTGACCAGTACTGGGCTGAGACGTCATCCAGGCGGCAGAACCGCCGATAGCTGCGGGCAGGGCAGGGCAGGGATGTGCTCGTGTGTGTGCACAGGTGTACACACACACACACCCAGGTGATGGTATGGCAACACGGATTGCAGGTTTCCACCCACATTTCCAGGGTGCAGGGAGGGCTCAGCCGCACACTTGGGGTGTGGACAGAGCCCATGACACTGAACAACCTCTGGCCGCAGCCCCACGGTTGTTCCAGTGGTTTCCTCGGGAACAATCCCCCCGTGGCACATTACGAAAGGGGCAGCGGGGCCAGCACAGCACGGCCCCCACCCCGGGGCTCCCAGAGGAGCTGCTCTGGCAGGGCTGTGCTGGAGTTCTCTCTCCACCCACAGCCCAGGCCGGGCCAGTGGACCCTGTGCCACGGGCAGCACTGGGAGCCCAGGGACCACCTACTTGAGGGCTCACCAGCACATCTTGTGCCTCCCACAGCAGCTCAGCCCCCAGCCCTTCAGTGCCACCGCGGCCCCATCCAACCCCACGGCCCCCGGCACTCCTTTCCTGCCCGGACACCACTTCCTGAGGCTGAGCATCCCTCGGCCCCAGCCCAGCCCAGGGGCTCTGGGACAGCCACTCACACGTGCTCCCCCCACTCCAGCACCTCCTGCCGCCGCTATCAGCCGCCCAGCAGTGTTTTCCTTGGCACAGCGCTCAGCCCCAGCCCAGCACGGCCAACCCAGCACGGCTCCCCCTCCTGCCCCTCAGCACCACAGCAGGGGCAGGAGCTCCCGAGCTCCCTCCAGGAACCCCCAGCCGGGGTCCCCACGGCTCCCACCTGCTGCGGGTCTGGTCAGCCCTGGCCTCCAGCAGCAGCGCCTTGAACCGCCGGACGGTGACGGCAGCCAGGACAGCCCCCAGCAGGATGATGCTGAGCAGGACCCCGGCGGCGATGCCCAGCAGGCTCTGCTGTGTCACCCGGTAGTCGCAGCGCAGCCCCATGAACCAGAAATCGCTGCCCACGGGGCACCTGTGCCCAGGAGGTCCATCAGCCCCAGGGGGACAGCGCCGGGCCCCCCCGGCTGTCCCCGGTACTCACTGGCAGCGGGGCTGGTGGTCCCGCGGGTGGGTGCAGATGCCGTGGTTCTTGCAGTATCCCCGGTGGCACAGGGAGGTGCAGGTCGCGTTCCCGCCTGCCCCAGACACGCAGGCAAAGCCGGCGGGGCAGCTGAAGAGCTCGGTGCAGGGGTCCAGCGTCCGCACTGCGGGGACCAGTCCGGCTGTGTCCCCCCTCCCCTCCAGGGCCAGGCGTTTGCCCACCCTGCCACAGGCCCTCGGGAGGGTGGGCGGTGGTGCAGCCCCGTGCCCGTCCCACACTCACCCAGAGCCCCGTGCTGCAGGACGGGGACGGATCCCAGCACCAGCCCCGGCCGGGCACCGCCGGAGCCCAGGGCAGCCTCGAGGAGCGTGTCCAGCCCCGGCAGCGGCACCTGCCCCGCCGCGAACAGCGCGTCGTACCGCAGCACCACACTGCCCTCCCTGCGGGGACACCGGCCCGGGAGGGTCACAGCCCGGCCCAGCACCGCCCCCCAGCACCGCCGTGACCCCGCAGCATGTGACAGTCCCTGTGCCACTTTGCCAGGGAGCATCACACGCTGCGGGGCTGTGCCAGCACCCACCTGATCCCCGTCACCTCCAGGCGCAGGAACCCGGGCAGCGACGTGAAGAGGGGGGTGACCTGCACAGGGGGGGAGATGAGTGCCGTGGCCCCCAGCCCCCTCCCCAGCCCTGTCCCACACTCACAGTTCGGTTGAAGCTGTGCAGCAGCTCCTGGTGCTCGGGGGACCCGGGGTCCTGCAGGGCAGGGACAAAGCCCATGTCCAGCACCAGCTCGCAGGGGACGCGCAGGAGGGAAACTGCAGGGGGAGAGGGGCCCAGCATGACATGGCCTCACCCTGGGAACCACCAGCACCACCAATCCCCTCCATGCTGGTGGCTCCCGGAGCCTCCCCTGCTCCTGCCAGGCCCCAGCAGAGGGTCCTGAACCCCCAGACTCACCTCTCAGGAGCGGGGGCTGATCTCCCTCGATGAACACCTGGGGGGCTCTGCCCACCCCGGCTGGCATCACCTGGGGGGTGTCAGTGTCCAGCCACCCTACAGGGCTGCTTGAAGGCTGGGCCAGGTCTGGCTCCCCCGTAGCTGAGGGGGACCCAGGACCCCCCCAATGGTCCAGAGTCCCAAGGGGATCAGTGGGCAGCTGGGGGCCCCCGGGTATCACAGTGGGCACGTGAGTGGAGGGCCCCCCCATCAGCCCTGTCACATCGCTCTGCAGTACTGCAGCTCCAGGCTCTGCTGTGACCATCCCCATGTCCCCAGGGGGCTCTGGGCTGGCAGTGCTGGCTGTGGTGGCAGCGGTGACAGTGGCAGCAGTGATGCCAGTAGCAGTGGTCGGTCCCCGAGAGAACACAAGCTGGGATGAAGGTGGCTGCGAGGGGGGCCCAGGGGCTGAGGGAGGGGCCAGCCTGCCCACCCCCACCTGGGTGCCTCCCAGAATTTGAGGACCCTCAGCAGCATCCCCCCTCAGGCTGATGTGAGGGAGCCCTGGGGAGGGCTCTCCTGGGGGTGTGCTCGGAGCAGAGCCAAGCCCCAGGACCCCCCAGTTGGTCCCTGGGGAAGGCAGTGAGGTCAGCAGCAGGGTCACAGCAGAGCCACTGGCTGGGACAGGCTGTGGGGACAGAGTGACATGGGGGGAACCAGGGCTGGCATGAGTCGTCCTGCTCTGCGCTGCAGCGGTGCTGCCAAGAGCCAGGGGAGCTGGGGGCTGCTCTGGCACGGCTGAGGGGTTCAGGGCAATGTGATCATGCTCAGGGGAACCCCCCCTGTCAGACAGCCCCAGGACCCCTGTGGTCAGGTCAAGGGCTCCCTCTGCTCTGGGGGATGTCACCCCTGGGGTGCTGGCCATTGCGGGGACAGGTAGCCCTGACACTCTGGCTGTGGCAGGTGTTAGGGATGGGCCTGTCCCCAGGGCTGGCCAGGTTGTGCTGGCCACAAGGCCCCCATGGCCACCAGCCTGCAGGGATGGCACAGAAGTGGGAACCTGCCACAGGTGGGAGGCAGAGCCCTGTCCTCCTGCCACCCTTGGTTCTGACAGCCCCGAGCGTGTCCCCTGCAGTGCCCCTGTGGGGGTCAGCAGCCACTGCAGCCCCCTCACAAAGGGTGATGTCCCTGTTGTCCCTGGTGCTGGGCTGTCAATGGCTGGCACAGTGCTTGGGTAAGTCCCTGGGCTGCTGTCACCTGCTGGGACAGTTCCACTTGAGCCGTCCCCAGTCCACATCTCAGGGGTTGAGGGGCCATGTGAGCCCCTTTGGCTCTGCATGAGGACTGTCCCCATGGATCTCCACCCCAGCATGGTGCTGTGGGATCCCCACTGCACCCTGGCAGAGCCTGGCACTGTCACAGAGGGTGGTGAATGCAAAGGGGTCCCCTGTGAGGTTGTGGCACTTTCCCTTGTCACATGTCCTAGAACATCAGTCCCAAGCCGGTACAAGGTGGTAGAATCCGTGTCTGGCTGCACAGGGGCTCGGGTCCCCACACTGGTCACCCCCAGCCTGGCATGGGACAGCCCCCTGCTCCCTGCAGCTCCCTGCTCAGTGGTGCCTGCAGAGAACAGGGGCCCTGGCTGCTCCGTGGCTTTTCCGCCCCACACCGCTGGCTCCGACCCCTCCCCACCCCTCTGGGGGTCTCTGGGGCTCCCCTGGGGGCCAGGGGGCTCATCAGTCCCGGAGGGTGTCCCAGGGAAGGGCAGCAGCCCAGCCTCTGCTGTTGGCACCTGCCCTGTGCCAGCTCCTTGCTCCGGGTGATCTGCAGGCAGAGGCAGAGTTGGGGGACACTGAGCAGGGCTGTCCCCCGGCACCC
>WEKX01016772.1:6252-26675 GCA_013390025.1 Pitta sordida | reverse complement strand
ACTTTCCCACTACTGTCAGACCGCACAGTTCTTCACTTCCTCAAGAGAGACTTATTGTCACATTCATCTCCATGTTACCAAGGAACATCTTTAGAGGAAAAATCTCCATACATGGCACAACATCGAGGTCAGATGGAGATGGAATGTTCTTTCTATTAATCATTAAGAATTTCAAAGGCTAATAAATTGCATGTATCTGCTACTTGCCATGAAGAACATCAAGCACTCAAGCATCTAGGCCAATCTACCGGATATCAAGCACCTAAGAGAAGCCAGANCAGGCCTGTCATAAACTCATTGAACTAAAAAATGAGAGTGAGGAAGAGCCTGTTTTTTGTTGCTTATACACAGGTGACAGACACAGCAAGCAAAAAAAAAAAGGGACATCTTTGTTGCAGAGATTTCTTTTTTTAACACAACACTCAAAACTCCTATTTAGTGAATCACATTGAGGAAGTACAAACTGCATAAAATCAGCATGTAAAAGTATGATTCCTCAAATATACCGTACTTCTCTTTTTCAAAAAGTCAGCTGCTACCAAGATCTGCAAAGCCTTTAAAGCCAACAGCTCAATACTGAAATTAGTATGGCCCAAGAGAGTTTTCAAAGGTAATCTCTAGAAAGCAGAACAGGTTAGTTGTTACATACTGTCTACTGGAAAGAAAATTGCTGCTATGCTGTTGCTTCTTTGAGTTTGTGGTAGACATTGCCCTAAATCTCTAGAACTGATGTTTTCTAAAACCTAAATAGAATACTTAATTTAAAAAATATACAAACAAATAATGAATTTCATCATGGCACACAGAGAAAAACTAAATATCTGGAGTAAAAGACTGCGGCTACTTAGAAACCAGTATTAGGACCTCAATGTATTTTGTATGGGTAAAAGAATAGCTCCAAACAAGTCGAAAGTCCTCTCTCTTGAGGTAAGGAAAATCACAAACAAATCTGAACTTGGTGAAATGTATAAAACAGATGCCTGAGAAACAGAGATTGGAAGCAGACAGCAGCTGACATAGAAGTTTTCCCAAGTAGAAAACTAGACAGAGAAATTAAGACAGGTATTAACTAAAGATACAGAAACAAATCAGTAATGGGATGAAAACAAAATAGTTTACAGCAAAACCACCCCAGAAGTGTAATTTTTGCCTGTATTTTGGAAAAAGTTCAGTAACAGTCTAGTAGCTCATAAGGATGAAAAACAATGTTTTGGTTTGCTAGCAAGATAATACTAAGTAGGTCTTCAAAATTCAGCATATTCATGTAACAAATGCTTGAATTTAACAGTCATATTAGAACCAAGAAGATCCATTACCTGCTGGACTTACCAACTCATGAAGCCACCACAAAAGTCTGAGACTCAGGTATCTACAGAAACGCTAATTTTCCTTGAACTAGTTATACAAGCAAATTGGGAAGTTGCATACAACTATTTGTACGTATCAGTTTACCACTAACCTGACAAAAACTACTTTAAGCGATCAAAAATTAAGAACAGGAATAGATTTAACATCAGTTAATATGTTTTTATACAGAACTGCTTCAACCAAACATTACAGCTCGTTTTTTTCATAAGATTACAAGTTTGGCTGAGAAAGGCAGATGCACTATAAACAATCTCTTGAATGGTGTTTGATTTACTTACAAAGGATACTGCAACAGAATTAGCACACCACAGTATTAATGAAGTACCTGTGAAATTGATTAAGAGGTGCAAAGTTGAAGCATCTTAAAAAAAAAAATCAATTGTCCATGAGACACAAAGTGATAGTCAAGGAAGCAGTTGTCAATATGGAATGCAAAGGGACGCTGGTGGTGGATCACAATAAAAAGGTTACACTCACACTCTTCAACATTTACATCAGCGATTAGGAGAGGAATCAATAGAAAAAAAATTCAGAGGACAAAAGCAGAACAGCAAATAATGGTAAGCATGAAGAAATTGGTTTGGTAAACTGTGTTCATTTGAAACAAAATGCACATTAATACAGTGAAACAAAAGCGACACACTGGGACCAAAGACTTCAGTTCACACCTACAGAATGGGGATACTGTATGCCAAAAATGATCAGCTGAAAAGGAGTCATGGTAGACAATTTATTCAACATCAGCTTTAAAAGCAGACCTAGCAAGATGTGGAGATTTAATATTGAAGAACTGTGTACAAGTACAGAGGTGAATTTTTTCAAACACATTGGTGAGAATGATACTGGAGCACACACCATCCTGGCGGCAAGAGTTAAAAGGCTAAAGAAAAAAAATTGGTAAACTGAAGAGCCAGAAACTTCGAAGGCCTTGAAAAAAGAATACAGAAATCCCTCGCTACTTCGTGGTTCACCATTCATGGCTTCAATACATTGAGGGTTTTTTCCCTGCACCTTTACCCAATTTACCGTTACTTTCTGGATTTCGCTTATCGTGGCACCTTTCTGGAACCAACGCCCTGTGAAATTCAAGGGATTACTGTAGCAACAGGCCTTGAAGAGAAGTCTCTTCCTATCATAAAAGGAGACTGAGAGGTGGCCTGAGCAGAACACATGAAAGCATATTCATGGCAGAAAATCTGCGAGTATTAAATCTAGAGAAGAAAAGAGGAGTATGAGCCAGTGGTTGGAAAACCTTGGTGGATTGAAAACTAGCTCAGTGTCTAGGCCCTGAAGATAGTGATCAGAGAATCCAGCTGGAGGTCAGTAAGCAGCAGTGTAGGCCAGGGGTCCAGTCCTGTTCAAGATCTTCACCAATTATCTGCGTGATGGTTCACCTTGCACACTCCATGAATTTGCTGATGATGCACAACTGGTGGGTATCAAATCGAACATGAGTCAGCAAAATGCTTTTGCTTCTCCTATCCCATCCCATCTTGCCCTTTGGTCTGGTTGCATGGTTTTTCTACAGGTTTCAAGCAGGGGAAGGAGAAGGTTTTGGTAGAACCTCTCTTCTCATCTTGCATGAGAAGTATGTAAGAGAAAAGTCCACCTTAGGCCAACACAGGTGGGAAAGACTGTTGTACCATTTGTATCTGCTGGTGCACAGCTCGATGAAGACCATTCTCTTTCGAAAGAGTAATCTACAGCAGAACAAAGACACCTAAATATCATCCAGATATTTATTAACCAGAATAATTTACCTCGACTTTTCTGATTAGTTACCTCTGATCTTTATGAACTAAATCTTTCTCCCCTCAAACACTGATCTTAAACTAGACATACCTGTTCTAAGCCAGGAACTTTAACATGTGACCATACATTCACTCACATTACAGTGGTTTGAAGGTTGGTGTTGTTTTTTTTTTTATTTTAAACTAGCTTTAGCACAACTCAGGTATTACTAACTTATCAAAACTCATGAAAAAGCAACAGAGACAAATTCAAGAGAGGTCAGAGGATGGGAAAGGTGGGGAAGAAACTCAGAGCAAACACTAACAACAATTCAAATCACCTAGTCTATATTTTCAGGAAAAAATTATGCCAATTGTTTGCTAAATTCCATCAGCTACATAAGTGGGGTGTGTATGTATATATATGTATTTATATATGTAACACATAACTACACACACAAAATTAAAATTTCCTTTTATTTGAAGTTCCTTTGAAATTCAGATTTAATCATACATCCTTGGAAAAACAGCATATAAAAGTTTAAGATGATACTCTAAATAGTTTTGTAACCTTTGTTTCCTGTTGGTTTTTTTACAAGGAACTAACAATAACATACACAGGTAATGTATGGGTGTGGGCACTCAAGAACCCTGTAGCTTCTCAAAAAATCAGAAACATAAATTTTCTGATGTATTATGTGGAAAAAATTTTATGTATGTTTTAGAAACATTTAAAGAAATATATTACGCTAATAGGCTCCCTCAGTTACTATGGTAATAAGCATTTTGAAAGAGCACATAAACATATAAAAGCTGTTTTTACTTCATTTTAATAACTCTCCTATGTTATAAAACACATGAAGTAACAGACACCGAGAAAATAAGTTAAGAATCTAATAATGACCATGATTTCCTACAAAAAAAACCATTCTGTAAACTAACAACAAATAATCTTCCTTTTTACGGTGAAGTTACTGATTTTTAAAGCAGAAATTTATTAGAATCTATGCATAAAAAACATAATTCTGAACAGAGAGGATATTAAAATATTACAGAAATAGTAAAACTAGAAGATAATTATAAAAATCTTGGTCTAACTGGCCAAGACAACAAGAAAAAAGTTCCTTGAAAGTAATACTTACAATGAAAACACAACCATTCATAAATACACAGTCAGCCCTCAAATACCACACTACCGTGGGTCTTGGCACCCGCCCCCCACGCAGCCCTCTGACAGAATAGAGTGGTAGCTCATAAATATGCAAATTTGCCCCACATCCTCACACCACCCCCCGGCACTCCAGCCCTGCTGTGTATCGGTGTCTGTGTTGGCACTTCCTGGTACCTGCGGCCACCCCACGCTGGGAAAAAAACCTTTTTTCCGCTCAGCTGGGGACACTGGTGCAGGGAGCCGCCAGCGCCACTGTCCCCAGCGTTGCCCCGGGGGTGGGTAGACCTGATCTCTGCATACTCAGGGTAGATGAAAGTTTTGGACACCATGTCTAACCTGAGGGTGTGTAAATCTTTCATAACTGCATGCAGCCTCTTCGCTCCAAGCAGAGCGGGGCAGGCGTGGCGCTGGGGGGACCTGCCGTAGCCTTTGCGCTTGGAGCAGAGCGGAGGGGAGCTGGGCAGGCATGGTGTGGGTGCAGCACCGGCGGAACTGCTGCAGCTGCCTCCCTCCGAGTGGAGCAGAGCGGGGCGGGCACCACTCAAGCAGACCCACAGCAGCCACCGCGCTCCGAGCAAAGCAAGGTGGGCACGGCCTAGGCAGTGCAGTGCAGTGCACCCGTGGTCCGTGCGGCACAACATGGGGGTTGATTTGAATATTCACGACTAATTTGAATATTCATGACCGTCAGTTTGCGCAGGTGCGAAAGAGGCCTCCCTTAATCGCTGGAAAATCACGCTGCGTAGAGGTGAAGCCACTATCTGGGAGGCGCAAAGTGGAGAGGGCTAACTGTAATTACTCATTAAACAAAGAACACATATCTCAAGATGAAATGACCCCCAGAAAATAGACATGGATTGTTGGAACTTCAGACCACTGCTATGACGGGATCTGTTGGCCTCCCTCATCCTGTGACATGCAGTGAATTCAATCCCAAGTTCACCCATTTGCTTGCGGACTTCACGTGGAGACTGGTCCTTAATTTGCCACCAAGATAACTGAACCTAGTTTTCATCTCCTGCCTGTGGATCCCAAATTTTTTTTCCCATAACCTGTCAATCATAATGCATTTATTCTACAACTCTATCACACCAGAAAAACAGAAAAAGCAGAACCTCAATCATGTATATAAACTTCAAATAGTTCTTTGCAAAAGAAAGATGGCACACAGGAGGTTTACAAAACTAGTCTTATCCTGAACTACCAAATTTGATTTTCCTGTTTTCTATCTTTGCTTTGCTAATAGATAAAAACTGTGCTGCTGAGTTTCTTAATGAAATAATTTTGCACGAAGAAAATATTCAAGACAAAAACTGCAAGAAGACAAAATCTTAATATGCAGTTTGGTAAAGTTCTAGTCAGCCTTTGAACAACACATTTATCTATCCAGTAAAGCTTGTGTTAATGCGATGTAAGTTTGGCAAATTCAACTCTAATGGAGCATAAAAGTGCTTTTGCTTGAAAGTGAGATCATTTTTAAAAATTCAAAGCATGATCACTTTTCCCTTTTTTTGCAGGAACAATCTGATACAAGCAGCAAAGCTTAAATAAACTAGAAACATTTCAAATGATCCATAAAGGATTAATAAGCACTGCAGGAAGTCCTATAGGCTCAGCGTATACATTTTCCATCTTTTTCTCCCGCTACAGGCATGACGTGAAATTCTAAACAGAACTCAAGTTTCAAAGTCACTGAATGTTAAGGTCTGCAGCTTTGATACCATGGTAGAGTGGGGTCACCATCTTGGAATATTTAATTTAAATAGATAACAAAATATTGATTTTATTAGCATAATAAAGCCCCCAAATTATGGCCCTTCACAAAATTCCTTTTCTACTCACAAATAGACAAATGGACAAAAGCAAGGCAAAAGGGGTAGTAGTAAGCTACAGGCCACTAATATAACAAGAACAAAATGACAGCTATTATTTTGGCAGAGATAATCTATGCTGAAACACAAAACACACACGCACACAATTTCTTTCAATACAATTTTCTTGTCTTCCCACTGACTTCTATGATTACCACAGAAAGCAGGGTTCTAAACACATTTCTCAATTGAATCTTCAATCAATAACACTAAAAATTTCAGAAGGGAGATATGGAAAAACGTATTATAGTATTAGTAAGTGTTTGCAAAACAGACTGAACTTACTAATATACATAGAAGTTGAAGGGGAAAAGTAAAATAAGAATATATCAGGAACAATGTACTCTATACCTTTACTTAACTGAAATTAGTGAAAAGAAAAAAAAATCCACTGAAAATCCAAAATTCAATCAGTAGCAGAAACTGTCCCAACCATGCATGTTCAGATTATGTAGTTATACTTTGTTTTGTTTGTAGTACCATAGTTGTAAAATAAGGAATACTTCTGAATTATCAAATGCTCTTCAGGATATTCAAAGGTAATTTTGACACAGTGAAAGAGGGTGATCATTTAAATAATTTGCAGAAAGTAACAAAACTAAGCTAATAGAGCTGACCTGCTGGTATTAGTTGCATGGTATAAAAAAGAAATTAAAAAAGTAAGAATTAGATGCCTGCAGAAACACAAAATGAGAAAACTTCTGGGATCTCAGATAGAGGTCAGCTTGACCCAAACAAACTCGAGTCGCTAGCAAGAATCCAGATTTACTCTAACACTGATGTAGGAGAAAAGACAAATAATTCATATCAGAATTGAAAGTTGCTTGTGTTGAAGATGGAAAAGTTTAGCCTCTGTTAAGCTTTAAGGCTGTTTAACACCCAGGCTTTCCATTCAAAGCCAAAACAATCAACAGTAGAAACTGTTTAGGTGACAGTTACATACAAATTGGAATAACTTCTTGCAGGAGTATAAAATAGGAAACATTCAGAAATGCAACAGAAAAAATAGAAAGTTATAAAAGAGCATAAATATAAAACCCAGCACGGATAATACTGGCCATATTGGGGAGGGGAGGAGGGAGAAGAGATGTGAAAATGATAAATGTTAGCTCACAGTGAGAGACTGACGCTGAAAGGCAAAAATTATGCTAAAATAATACACTAATCAAAAGGAAAAGTGAATGAAAAGAAAGAAGCAGAGAACAAACTGAACAAAGGACTAAAAGTAATCATTTGTCTGCATAAAGGCAGCAGAGAGGCCTCGGTTGGAATGATGTCTACAATTCTGGGCACATTACTAAAACCAGACAGAAGAAACCAATGTAAAGAACAGCAACAAAACCAGCTCTATAAATAATAAAAAAGTATAATACAGTAAATTTTTTGCCGGTTATAAACACAGCAGATACAGTGAAATAACCTCACTTTCTACTAACATCTGAAAATAAAGAAGAGCAGCTTGAAAGGAACCACAAGCATGTCACAAAGAGTAAATATAGTATCACCAAAAAGGCAAATTTTGACCAGTTGAAAGAAAGATTGTTTTTTAAAAATTCTCAGGGTTAACAGAATAACAGAAAATTAATATCAGTACAGTACTTGCCACAAGTCTGATCATGTGCAGTGCTAGAAACAATCTGCGCTAAGAAATTTTATATTTAAATATTGAGAAAATAGAAGATGACAAGGATTTGATAAATAGCTATGGCCTATGTATGTGTACCCATGAAAACCACAGCTCACACAAGCAAACATCAGTGCCTGCTGACATTCACCCACCACTAACAATCATGGCAAAAGAGGAATAAAAGGAGTGCAAAACAGTCCATGAAAACAGAAGTTGACAAAAGAAAGTCTGAAAACGTGGACAATACAGTATACATATGATAAACCTGTTGTCTTGTTCACATTTCTTTGCAATTCAAAATAGAATTTCTGCAAAGCTGAAAAGATGACAGAGCCACAGCAGTGAAAAACAGAAATATTTTAAACTCTTTCAAATAGCCCTTGGAGCTCCTTGACACAAAATGCCAGACAGAAGCTGTAGCTGCAGCAGACTAGCACAGTCATAGAGATGAAAATACTTCCAGTTCTATCATAAAGGTCATCTGCTAACTTGCACCTCCTACTGAAAGTTTTACTGAAAAAACTTGCCTTTGAGGGAGTTCCTTCAAAAATTAAGCACCCAGCTAATGTCAGAGACATTGTGGTATTGACTACACTGGGCAAATCCCTTCAGTAAATAAAATTCCTTTATTCACAGTTTAATACTTCATCAGTCTATTATTGGGCTGCAATGACCTAACAAGCATTAAAAAATCCACACATTTTCCCAGTATTTAAACTGAATTGGATTATTTTATTCCTCACGATGCTTAAAACTTGTTTCATCTTCAGAATTGTTAGTTTGTGACTTTGGCAGTATAGAAAGCAAGTAGGACTGCAGAGAGAAAGCTATGGCTGCTGCACAGTTTGCAATAAGAGAGGACTGTACTTGCAAACCAGGGAACAACGTCAGGCAAAACTATGATACGTGTTATATGTAGGCTTTTCTACCTGCAAATACTCTTACAATTCCTATTCAAAGTAACTGTTCGTACAACCTTACAACACAATGTAACAATATATATCTAGCAAAGAACATGAATTTTTCTTTCCATGTTTTAATTTCATTTAACAACGGAACCTCAAGTTGCCTATTTCAACCTCTTTTCTCTCCTTTCCTGCAAATCCCTCTGTTTCACATCCATATAAGAAACATTTAAAATGGACCACAGGAGACAGGT
This sequence comes from Pitta sordida, assembly GCA_013390025.1. NCBI lineage: Eukaryota > Metazoa > Chordata > Aves > Passeriformes > Pittidae > Pitta > Pitta sordida. The sequence goes on along the minus strand of WEKX01016772.1, from coordinate 17,749 downwards.
AAGTTTCAAAGGTATGTGGATGAGGGTGAAGGAAAGGGTGACAGACTGACTACCTTAAAAAAACCCAAACCAAAAACTGTATTAAAGAAAAACTAAGTCAGAAAAAATGGCTCCTCTTCACCACAGGACAACCTAAAAGGAGTTTCTATAGTCCCAGAACTACGTTATGAGGAAACAAGTTATCTGCAAATGAATTTATTCATTTATTCAACGAATGAATGACAATGCATTTCTTCGATTTTTGCTGTGAAACTTTCACACAAAACTGTTGAATGTACTTTAATTTTTCAGAACTGTATCCTTCCACTACTCAGACACAATCAGCAAGCAATTACAGAGGTGAGGTAGAAGAAAGATGAGAGAAAATAATGTCCGGGTTTTTTTCTAATAGCTGATCAATTTGGCTGTTTCATATAACTAAAAATGCAGAACTCTTAGGTGTTCAAATGCGTTTTGCCAAAGGCATTATTAACAATTAATAATCATTACACAGTGCCTTGTTTACCTGACCTCGTGTAAATTTAGCAGCCTTGTAATTAGACCCATATTTTGCATATTTGTGTATTTCCATGCACAGAATTTGACTCATTCACTCATCCATTAAAATTTGCTTGACAAACATAGATGGATAATCAGGGTACAATTTGTATTTACAGGATGGTAGAAAATTGGCCAAACAACATGTCAAGTTCAATGAAAGCACATTTTTGTTTTTCTCTTGAGAAATATGTAAAAAGAGTAAAATATTCAAGGATGGCCCTGAGTCTCTCTGAAGAAGTCACACAGTTTTCATAATCTGATACTTTGAATACAACTTTGCTCTAAAAAAACGGATGTTGTGTTAAAACAAACAAACAAACCAACCAACCAACCCAACATTGGATCTACACTTTCCTTTAGTCAATTTATCAAAGAATTCTTCAGTAGAAACACCTCCAATAAAACTTAAACTCTTAGTGTCAAACGCAACTTCACTGAACTAGACATCCTGCATTCTGGAAAAAGGAAGATTTTTCTCCCATTTAACTATTTTCCAATAACTTTTTAAGTAGTTACTACTTGCCTGTTCAGAAAAAAAAGTATGAAAATGCACTTTTTTTAACGCATTAGCCACAATAGTTAAAGATCATTACTAGACATGCTTAAATGTTTGAGAATAAGGTTGATTATTAGGCAATTCTGTATATATAATCTTGTCCCCAGAAAATCAAGGTATGTGGAGATGGAAGCTATTGTCACTAACATATCTCTGGAAACAGGTTTGGAAGATCTCTACGGAGCAGTCAGTATGGAAAGCAGCAAGATAGAATAGAATGGGGAATAAAGGAATTTGTTTACCTTTCTGTGTGTGCTGGTATCTCATAATGTGTGACAGCCTTGTCCAATGAGATGTTTTACATGTTTCTTCTCAAGAAACTGATTTTTGCCCAAAAAGTCAAGTTCACAGGTTATTCTGAGTTGGAAGGGACCCACAGGATTATCCAGTCCAACTCCCAAGCGAACGCACACCCAGGGATCAGGCCCACAAGTGTGGAACCACAGGCACCACGCTCCATCCATCCAAGCCTCCCACCATCTAGGCCATGTCGCTGAGCTCCTCATCCAGTCTTTTCTTAAACACCTCCAGGGATGGCAACTCTACGACCTCCCTGGGCAGACCATTCCACTGAGGGATCACTCTCTCTGTGAAAAACCTCTTCCTAACATCCAGCCTAAACCTCCCCTGGCATAGCTTAGGGCCATGTCCTCTTGTTCTGTGCTGTCAGCCTGAGAGAATTTAAATGTATTCATTTTTTATATCAACTTCTATAAACCGAAGGGAGCCTTTGTGCAAGTTCTTTCCTAACCCATGCACCTAATGTGACAGGAAAAGCTACTTAATAAACTCACTGTAGATTTTTGTTCTTTTAGTACCAGAAGTTAAATCTTTAAAATAATAAAGCAGTGCCAAGAGAGTAAGCATAATTTTTTTGAACTCACATTTAGATTTCTATTTGGGCACTCCTTCTAAAATCACCTGCAAACAAAGCATCTACCTGCAAAGTTAAAAATATGAAAGCTACATTTTACTAAAACACTGGAAAATAGTCCAGTAGCTTCTCCTCTGGTAACAGGGCTCTTTGTTTCCCTCTCAATCAGCCTACTCCATTCACCTGTGGACTTTTTTCTATGACCAAATAAACTGCCATCTAGTGACTGATTCACTTAAGGATTTCCATTTTTCCCTGTCATAAGCCTTGAGGGACAAGAATACCTACCCCACATCCCTTCCTAAACTAGGAAATCTTAATCTGAATCAAAATAATTTTACCACTGCTTACCTGACATAATTAAGGTACTAAATATCCAACTAAAGCAACAAGATGAGACCAAAAAGGCATCTTCCAGAGTTTCCAGGTTAATTTGAGAGCAAGTGGAAGAGCTCACACTTCTTGATGGTCTTCATCTCTTCACAGAAGGTGAAGAGATTAGTCCCAAAACAACACTGTCATCTCTTCCCCCAAAACATCCCATTGCTGGAACAATTCTATCCCTCTTCAGACACTGTCTCTCATGCAGCACATTCACAAAGACAACCCTAACAGAGACTGAAAAAGATTTAGTACCTTGAAAAAAACAAAACTCAACTGCACTGCAATTTCAGTCTTAATATTTTAGTGCCTAAAAGGTTTCTCTGCTCCATCAGTAACAGGATGGCAACAGGTTAGGTAACAGGTATGGCTAAGTTAGGTAATAGGTGATAGGTTGGACTCGATGATCTCTAAGGTCTTTTCCAACCTTACTGATTCTGTGAAATTCCAACCTCTTTGCAGGTCCAACAAGGAAACAGAGAGGTCGGGACAGTTTTGCTTCCACTCTAGAAATCTGAGAGGACGCTATATTAAACACTCATTTACACAACAGTATGGATTATTCCAGGTGGTATTTACTTTTATTCAGACCACTGGTGGAGATCATTAAAGACTGAAATTCTCTCATATGCCATCATCTGAATTTTGGAAAGTTATGGCAACTACTTAAAGATGGATGAATATTTAGCCTTAATGCTTCCAGCATCAACATTAGTTTCATGCAGTGATTTGCATGTCAGATTTCTCTTTACTCAGCTTTTGTTAGACAGTCCTCAAGAGGAAATCTGACCCTGTTTACCATGTTTCTAATCCCCAGGAATGACATTTTCCAAACATCTACTGCATCGCCTTTTGTCAGCAGGACAAGGCTTCAACAGCACCAAAGTTCGGAGTGATGACAAACCCTTAAGAGAAATAAAAAGCAGAACTCTTTTGTTAATAGTACCACTATTCAGACATAGTTGGAATGCCCTAAAAACAACTAATAAAGGCTGCTAGAATAAATCTGAAGAGCCTATCACAGACAGTGGAAAAAGTACATCCCTGGAAGTGTTCAAGGCCAGGCTGGATACGGCCCTGAGTAACCTGACCTAGTGGTGGCATCCCTACCCATGGCAGGGGGGTTAGAACTAGATGGTCTTTAAAGTCTCTTCTAACCCAAGCCTTTCAATGACTCTATGAGCCTGCATTTTTTTTTCAACTATCCTACTTATTTCATGGAAGTTGTGCTGTTTCTGAAGGTCTTTGCTATTGGAACAATTTTTAACACCCTCTTACTGGCATATCATGTTTGAACCCTTCCAGGTAGTTTAGTGACTGGCCACAAAGAGAAAGCAGAAAACTTTTCAGCTAAAGAGTTACCTATAGTGGAGAGAACGGGAGGAAAAAAGATCTGTCCAGATACTCTGTCCTGAAAAAAAAAAAAAAAGCTGACTCCATTAATACGATAGACTAAAGCTAGGTTATGATGCTGACTTCTCATGCACAGATCTGTGTCTGGAAAGGCATCAGTTCAATTTATATAAACACTCCAAAGACAAATTAGAATATATGGAATTCAAATTATGAATTCTCTGCAAGGTATTTCAGTATCTTTCACTTAAAGGGTCGGGAAGGCTGCAGGGGTGTTCTACCTTATGTTTAATCACACAGGAAACTCTCTCAAGGACCATACCACAGTTCAGTTTACTCCACTATTGCTACTTCACTGATTGGGTTAAAAATAACAAAATCCTAACAAGGTGATTCCCAAAACATGCCACATTAAAGGAACAAGTCAGTATAAATGCTGATCCCTTATCACAGAAAGAAAAGGAGAGGCAGAAAGCAGTAGGAGGGAGTGGGAATTTGATTAATTGCTTCCTTCAAACAAGCACAAAAACCACAGGCAAACACTAAAGAATGGTGTGAGAAAGCATCACCAGCACTGCATGAAAGACAATCTAATATTTCTAAACAGTTATACAATAATCTTAATGGAATTACTTATATTAATATATGTACATATAGATAGATACACATAAAGGAAGCATTTCTACTAAATTCAAATTCTACATTTGATCTTTGTGTCTGATATGTCAATAATGGGTAACTAGTATCCACTAGTTCTACTGGAAGATTATCCAGCATGAATTGCCCCATTATGAGGAAAAAAATGTACTATCCAATAAAAATTATTATAGTAATTACAAACTTCTTGCAGAAATCTAACGTTTTATTCCACGAAAGAACTCAGCAGATGCCATTCTGTGTCTTTGTATTTTAGGGGTGAGGGGGTTTTCTGATTTTAAATAATTCTGGCCCCTTTGTAGTATAGTCAAATGTTGCTTTGGATATTAAATTGAGAATTTATCTTAAATGGAAACAAACAACTTCGCTAAAAATTAGACATTTATGACTTGCAAATTACAGATACTAATTATTTTCAGTATATACAATTATGATATTCTCAAGAGGTATTAATTTTGGGACAGATGTGCTTTCATCATGTAATTTGGAAATTAAGTTACACTCTCACGTATGGGAACTCAGAAGTCTGAATTTGTGTAAAGACAGGATTGATAGAAAGGAATTTTGTCTTGTTAATTTTCTCTCTCTCCCTGCTCCCCCACCTCCTTCTCTCTCTGATGAGAATGTGGCCAGCAATCCTCACAGCTGGGTTGCCTCACACTCAAAGGAATGGGGACTGACTGCAGAGTTGATGAGGATACACCTCCACTTGACTCCACCTCCTATTCTGTCCTTTCAGATAATTCTTCCAAATCCAGTAACTTCTAAAAATTCAAACAATAATTAAGACATGCCAACTATAAAATATGCATAATGTTAGATACTTCACATTCATGGCAGAGTGCAGAAATTAAGCACTGCTAATGAAAACATCTTTAAAAAGACATTATAAATACACATAATCCAAACTGAAGATATTAATACAGAAACTTCCATCAAATTAGGGAGAAAGGAATAATATTCCTCAACTAACCAAATTATCAACAGGAAAGGACAGCATATTATTACGGAAAAGCTCTCCAACATGTGAATGCATATAATCTTCAAAGACAGGTGGTGACAACTGATAAAGGGAAAAAGAAAACAAGAAAAATGGCAGCTAAATAAATCTCTGGGATGACATTGTTATTGATATAATACTGGTGTAGGCACCAATACTGAAAGGAAGAAGGCAACACAAAAACAAGTACAGTATATCCCTGCAGTGTATCGCTGCATTGCGACCCCTCCGTTACAACCCCCAGGATTTGCGAGGAAAATTTCTTGCAATTCAGTTCAGGCATTTGCAAAGTCCCCTGGCTGATGTACATGCAACGCCTCTGCTCCACCAAGGGGCGGTGCCAGTGCTCCCTGCAGGGAGGGCCAGGAGTCACGCTGTCCCGTTACTCTAAGCACAGCTGGGGACTGAACTCCCTGGGCGTGTTACTGTTCCCACGGCTACAGGCGGGGAAGGGAAGTGTCCCAGGAAAGTGGGGCTGGCTGTGGCAGCCAGCGGGACAAGCTCACTCCACTGCTGCAGCTGCAGTGCGCCCGCACAACGTGGCCGGGATGCAGTGGGCACGAGCACTGGGGCCAGGTGGGGCTGGGGAGCAGCGGTGTGGGGTTTGGGCTGTGAGCACACACGGTTGCAGCAGCCCCAAGAAGCCCAGGGATTCTCCGGGGGAGGGGGCGTCTCTCAAGTCAGAGGAGGCTCAGAAAATATTCCCATTGCTCCCATGTGCTGAGAGAGCCTGTGGGGAGGAGCAGAAAAGTGTCCACAGTGCTCCAGACTGGTGGGGGGTGGAGCAATGGGCGTGGCCTGCATGCATATTAATTTGCTGATTTTCAAACATTAACATTTTCTTTATACGGTGATCTCCCGGAATTTGCTGGAGGTTGGGTGTGGGCAGATCCCATGAGTTATGAAATCCATGAAGATACCGAATCCATGAATATTCAAGTACTCCCCACCTGTAGCCACACACCCTCCACTAATAACGTCTGGAGGCATGGTCCTGGGAGTATGGCTCGCACTGTAGCAGCTCATTCAAGGGGAGAAAGCGCCCTTTGGTGCTTTGTGGCCGCGAAATTCAGGGTCCAGGACATTCTGCGTATGTGCACGGCCTCACAACTCACTGAAAATCCAACCGTGATTAACTGGATGCGCGGATATGCAAGCTGTGAATATGTGGGGATCATTATACTATTCCACAGGAGGTCAAAGGCACAGATTCACATTTTGAGTATCTACAATTCTGAGAATTTTTTTTTTTCATTAAAAAAAGTTCAGTCACTGCATAAACATTTCTATCTAAAATCTTTACTGATAGTCATGGATTTTTGATGCTTCTCTTGCAGATGCCACTTCATGACTTTGCTCAGGAAAAAATCTACTTGTAAAATTCTGCAGAGCCTTAATTTTCACATAAAAACATGGCACACCTTTAGTAAACCTCAGAAATGTTTCTCTCATACATCTGGGGATTCAAAGCCTAACAATCCATAGACTGAAGATACATGGAAGCTGAAACTCTTCAGACAGAAGAAAGTGAACAAGACTCTCATTAAGCTGCTGGAACAGTTTTAACAGGACTAAGCTTATTTTTTTCCTGTCCTGTTCGAGGATGCTGCAGCTGTAGGCAGACCAAAGAGACAATAATCTTCAGCATGGGGTGGAAATAAGGAGGGGAGATTCACCTTTAGCAATAAAAGAGTCTTTAAAACAATGCCCATCACAGAATGCACAGGAGTAAAAGATTTGTCACTTCACCAAGCTCAATTTAGAAAAAAACACATACTAGAAAAAAACCTCATGTTCAATGGAATAAAAGTAGTAGATCAACTAATGTTCAGTAAAAAGCAGGAGTAAAGTCTATCGGTAGATGCCACATGCAATGTCATCTGAAGACCAATGAAAGCAACCTGACTAAAATGCTTCTAGGACTCTTAACAGAGACCTACACACCGGATGCTACACATGGGCCAATAACCGTTTTGAAGCACAACTTTACCACCTGACTACATATTGGAATAAGGTTCTGCACTCAAATCATACTATTTCCTCAAGCTGGCATACAATACAGTTGTATTAAATTGAATTAAAACAAAAAAAAATTCACTTCAATATATCCACTGGAAGAAATACTGGTCCTTTAGAAAACAGTCTGTGCAGCTTCACTTGACTTCTGAACAAGACATTGAAGCAAACACAAAATCCCTTTATGAAGCCATGTCTAATGTTATGCTGTGTCATCATTACTTCCTGCAAAGGGGAACATTCTCACTGAAAATTAATTTTAATCTCAGATCCTCCAGAACTTCACTGGCTCTTAAAACTGTTCTTAAGTCTGAAGTATAGGTTTCCTAAGTCAGGAAGAGCAACAAATATCAGCTCTAACACAGCAAAGGCTGCCAAAATTGACCATGCTGTATTTTAGGATACAGGATAGCTTATAGACAATTTGTTGCATTACCTCTGATGTGGCTTGGTAAAAGAAAAATTAGTAATTGGCCATGGTAAAAGAAAAATGAGTAATTCCTTAGAAGTCTCGCCCAGCTAGAGGGTTACCTTCCCCATCCCTAAGCACATGAGTGAAGACACAAGGCAGAGGAGTTGAGTTAAAAGGTGCTGCCTGGACTCCTTGCTCTGTTTTTCACACATGTAACTTACTTCCAGGAACCAAGCTGAAAGGTCTGAAGTGCTCCCCATCTGACCTGTTTGAGTCTCAAACACTTACACACTCATCTACTTTCCCTTGTTGCACCAAATACTAAAAAATTTAAGTTGAATGTAAGTTTTTTAAATAATCCTCTAACTATAAAGGTTCCTTATGGTGAGATTTTGGGTACTGAAATCACTTCTGTTGAGGAACACCTTATTTAAATTTTTAAGAATATTTTATCAAAAAATAGAACAGTGATCAAACTAAGCAGGAAATATTTTCTGACAAAATTAACTGCTTTATACCAGAAAAATGAAAATAAATCTTTTAACATCTAAGAGCAGGTAAAAATAAATATCTGCAAAACCCATTTCCATTATGCCAAAACCAAAAGCATGGTGGGGAAACAAAGATCATGTTTTTCTTCTATTCCTTCTGTTGCATCCCACTCCCATGGTTTTCTTATTCAATTATCTTTAGGAGTGTGGACTATGACACACAGCATCAAACACAAATGGGCACAAAAGGAGTTAACTGCATCAAAAATATTTTAGTTTCCTAAATACCATAAAATTTATTTTAAGCTTTCTTTTGAAGTAGAATGCAGATTCTTAATTAAGACTCAGAAACTTTAGGATAGGTAACAGATTTCTTACAATGATTATCAAACATCTCATACTTTTTTCCTTTTGTGTCCATTCAACTCTGAATTAACAGACAGTGACACATCACGGTTGGTTTGTCTAAAAAAGGCTCAACGCAAGCAGTTTTCACTTTCTAAAATCAGTGTTGGACCATGGATTTCTGTATTATTAGTGACTTCCATGAAAACATTTCTGATAACCACATCATTTTTAGGTCATGAGCATCTAAAAAATGTATCCTTATGAAAGGAACTGAGTCCAGAGACTATGGTCTCTTCAGTTACAGATTTAACTTGGGTACCCTTGGGGGATGCACGGTGCTTGGGCACTCTAAGCAATGCTGTTTTACACACATCAACAGTATCAAGGACTCAAGGCCAACAGACCTCACTGACTTGTGTAATTTCCTAGCAAGCTGGTTCTCTGTTAGAAGTGCTGTAGAATAATACAGATTCAGTCTGGTTTGCTATGTCAATAATTGGTTGTTCCAAGCTATTATAGTATAAGCATTAACTGTATCAAAATCCCACGATGACTGGTGGTTTTATGACTTACTTTAGGCCTTAATTAGGCCTGGACTTCGATTTCTTGCAATGGCTCTGATTAGTGACTAGTGGGATCACTTTCCATCAAAAATTTAAATTGAACATAACAACAACCTGAACAGATTTAAACTTGCTAAAACTACTAGAAAAAAAGAAAGATAACCCACTGTTCTAATTCATTCCTCAATTGGTGGAGGCAGTGATTTGTTATAAACCCTCTTGTGATTCATTACCAGTTATTATCAGTTATTAAAACAGACTTGGAAGAAGCAAATTCTACAAAGCCATATGGCATCCATAGCACTTCTAGCAAGCCAAGGTACTCACAAGTGTGCCTTGAACAAGTATTAATGTAGTTGTGGCAGATCTCTCCACAGGACGCACAGATTTGCCCAAGATTTTAAATTTCTGGCTACTGAATGTCATAACAAATGCTGCTACTGGTACACCAAATCTACATGCTTTGTAGTCAGTTTAAAGCCAGATCAGACCCACAGAGCTGCAACCATGTCTCTCTAGTGCAGCACAAACACATTTTCCAAGTGTAGCTGAAATTCATCATTGCTTTGACCGGGGCAACAGATCAGTTCCAACAGAGTACCTTCAAAGACTGTACTTTCTGTAATCCTCTGAAGAGAGCAACATCTTGTTATTAGATGAGTGATTCAATCACCTAGGTAAACATTACACACTTGGTGGCAATCATAACCACGACCATATTTACCTCTGGGCACACTTCCTGTAACATGATGTTCCCAATGCTGCCATTTATAAGCCTAAGCAGACAAATCATTTTGATAATAAGTCCTTACATTCCTGTATTCTACCTACAGAGGAAATTATAAAGTTATGTTTTACTCTATTGAAGCAATCCCCATTTCTTAGCACCTGTTCCATGCAGTGTCCAGCCTGGGGAGCCTTTTTTGCAAAATGCTGACAGAGATACCGCATGTCATTTAGCCTTCTCTGGCAGGTGCCAGACTGTGGACTAGGTACAGATTCTGTTTCTTTGCTTATGTTCCCTCATTCTCAGCAACTAGAATCTGGAGTGCAGAGAGTCATGCTCAGCCTCACTGAACCATCAGCGAGATGGATGCATGTCCGTCATGGCTAGTAAAATCCAATGAAGAGAGTTAAACCCTTTGTAAAGACATATTGATCATGACTTTGAAACACTTCACTAAAAATTGTATTGATGCTGTAAGTCTGAACCAAATAATTCCTTTACAGGGCAGATCATGGAGAAGTTGCAGTAATAGTGAATCGATTCCAGTTAATGGATTCTATGAGTGCTGTGACAAACAACCACTTACTCATCCCCAAAATGCACAACACATGGTGACCAAAGGGTTATCTTTCATTATTCAATAAATATAAATTAGAAATTATGAAAGACAGATGTATTATGCCTCCATATGGTAGAAATACTGACTGCCCTGTTCAATAATCCAGATATTTCTGATTTCTTCCTGGCTCACCAAAACATGATTCTGAACACAACTCATTTGTCAACCTCAATCAAGGAGAGAGCCAGAAAATACTACTGTGGAGGGAAGGAGGAAACTCCTGATAACCTAGTGGTAACCTCCCCTCTCTCTGTCAGGTTCCCAGTAAACTGTGAATGGAATCAAATATTTTATCTTTCATTCCAAACTCTCTCAATTCTGCCTTGATGTGGAAGCTTTCAGTACCAAAAATAAACATGTCTGTTTCTNACTGAGGTGTGGGAGATCCCAGGTTCAGAATGAGTCCTGTCATCTTTGTTCTCCTAAGCCAGTGTGCCATGCATTCCCAAAGCCTGTGTGAACGCTATAGCCTCTTATAATGTTACCTTGTTTAGAAATCTTTTACCTTTATAAGTGCATGAAATACTAATGCAAAACCCTTGAACACACAGACCAGGGTCAGAACAGCAATAGATATATAAAACATAATTCAAAGATCTTGAAGAGCGTACCAACGTGCTTTTATACTGCGACCTAATGTGCAAGCAGTAGACCACCCCACCACAGGTAAGAAATGAGAAATTTTGAGGGCTATTGAACACTGAATTTTCACAGCTGAACAGCAGAAAGTTATTTAGCAGTGTTCAATAGCCTTCAAACTCACTTCTGTCTGTGGGTTACAGTGGTCCAGTAGAAAAAGACTGTAAAACAAAAACAGTGCAATACAGGCTGGCCAAGATTTTTTCAGTATTTTTTAAAGACACTTTTAAAGTTCAGATAATTTTATATGTTTTGAAAAATATAAAAAGATCTACAGATGCCACATACTATTAACCTGACAGCTTAGAAGGAGCATCTATA
>WEKX01016770.1:0-10151 GCA_013390025.1 Pitta sordida | reverse complement strand
CAGTGTTATTTGATATCTTCATTAATGTCACAGACAAAGGGATCAAGTGCACACTCAGCAAATTTCCAGATGATACCAAGTTAAGTGGTATGGTTAACATATCTGAAGGACAGGATGACATCCAGGCAGACTTGGAAAACCTTTAGAAGTGGGCCCATGGGTTAAAATGACAAAGTGGAAGATGATGCACCTGGGTCAGGGCAGCCCCTGGCATCAACAGAGGCTGGAGGATGAACAGATTGAGAACAGCCCTCCTGAGAAAGACTTGGAGGTGCTGGTGGATGAGAGATTGAGCACAAGCTGGCAATGTGCACTCAGCCCAGAAAGACAATTGTGTCCTGGGATGCATGAATGTGCGGCCAGCAGGTCAAGGGACGTGATTCTGCCCCTCTACTCCACCCTGGTGAGAGCTCACCTATAGTACTGCATCCAGTTCATCAACAACTGTCCCTGTAGAAGCCATATAGCTACATCTCAAAGAGAAAAACCAATTGGGCAAAGGACAGAAACATCCAATCACTGGAGAAAACTAAATTTTTCACAGAACAGTCTATAAAATACCTTCACTATATGAACCTGGAAACTAGAACCCATTATTATACTGGATAGTAAAAGTTATGGACTGAATAAAGATATTTCACATTCTATTTTTTCCAGTGACACTCTGCCAACTAGTCCTGAATGTTTCATAGGCATTCACCACCTGCATCTGTCAGCCCCATGCAGAATACTGATCTTCCCACCTCCACTTTATTAACCTCCCCTTTGTTCACAAACTGCCATTATACCCTTTTCTCTCAAATTGTTTTACTGATTAGCAGAATAACAACCAAACACAACTGCTTCTAACTAACTGGTAGGTAATTTTCCACTTTTCTTTTTCTGATCCACATCTAAACAACATGTTTTAATACCTTATTTCATCTCAGTCAGTCAATCTAACAAAAACCACTGATTTTCAATTTTTTCTGACTATATTGTGATGATATATGGGTATATAGCCCCACAAAATTTTTCTGGATTGATTAAATAAAAGGTAGTACTCTGCAGTTACCTCTGCTCAGGGTAAAATTTTAGTGGGAGTTGAAGAATTGATATGAATGAACATGAAGGATGTAGAGAACTATTTAAATTTCAGGATTTTAATGTAGCAAACCCCACTTTCTTCATAAAATATATAGACATTATGCCAAACTATGTTTATACTGATTAGCATGGATTCAGGTGAAAATACCAAAGAATACTTAAAATAAAATGCCTTTATTTTTTTATGGAGGTACTCAGTTTGAAAAAAAACATACTGAAATCACTGGAGTCATGGAATTGTTCAAGGCCNTTTATACTGATTAGCATGGATTCAGGTGGAATTGTTCAAGGCGAGGTTGCATAAGGTATTGGGAACCAGATCTAGTGGAATGTGTCTCTGTCCATGGCATGAGTGGTAGAACTAGATGATCTTTAAGGTTCCTTCCACCCTAAGCCGTTCTAAGATTCTGTGACTCTACAATACTTGGCAACTCTGAGAATCAAATCCTTCTTTGTTTATTACAATTAGTAGCCTTTTCAGAACCATTTAACTATGCTTTGAAAGTGACATATCAGATGAGAATAAATAAAATGCCTGAATTCCCATTACCAAAGAATCAAAAATCAAAAAAAGTTGTAGCTCCAGCTGTCTCCAGACAGTCAGATACAAAGTAATAACTTTCTCTTTGCAGCACCTGTATTCAATTTCTAAGGTACGTCTGCCATTTTAACAATCTCTTAACAAGATCAGTTCATAGAGATCTGTGTGTCTCTATTTTTCAAGCAATTCAGGCTGTTTCACTTTAAGAAATACGATCAGAGATGACGTTTTGAAGTTTGATATAGCTTACAATAGGTATTTCTGTGCACTTATAAATGTGAGACCAGTTTGATCAAGTGTAGGTCAGTTACAAAGCAACACAGAGCTTATAGAGGACACTCACAGAATCACACAGAATCACAGAATATTATGAGTTGGAAGGGACCCACAAGGATCATCTAGTCCAACTCACCATCTAACCCCAGTCCTTCTTCAGCAGCAACTTTATTGTGCTGCCACAGAGTTAAATCCACTGGAAGGGGTAACCTGTTTTTGACATCTCAAGGTACTCACATACACTTTTATTTAGTCATTCCCCACTATGAAAGAGATTGAGAGCATTAAGTATAATTAACACTTCTAGTTCCTGAGACTCCATGTAATGGAAAGCAAACTGAGAGAAGATCAGTCTTTCTATAGCAATATAACAAAATTTTCCAAGCAATGAAACTACAGCCACAGGTAACTGGCCTATAGATTATTCTTAAGCAGAACAGATAAAGAAAAAATAGAAAATGTACATATTGCTAAGTTGTTTAGCTATAATTTTCTAAATTCCTGCTTAAGAATAAAATCTCAAAGACCAACTCACCATCTAACCTTATTTAACTAAAAATAAATTAATAAGGACAAGCCTCTGAATCTTACTGGATATAATATCCCTACCTTGTATAAATAAAAGTCTACTTTGATCCAAGTTCTTCACATGCAGTATCAAATCACATGTGCCAGAATAGCAGGAGTTTGGAAATAAAACAATGTGTGGCATTAGAATCAGGATTTGTGATGCAGAAAAAAAGACCAAGGGAGAGACAGATCATTAATTCAGTATTAAACAGAGCCAATTTAGGGGAAGGAAAACAAAACTAAATGAAAACTAGAAAATTATCAGATCAAAGCCAAACATCACAGATTTATTTTAGTCCAGACTGTAAAATTATTTTAGTTCCTCTCTAGTCATACAGAGCATTTATTTTTCCTCATTTGTAGAGCAAAAACTTTGCTATTAGCAACCAATATGAATTGTAGTCTAATTATAAAAATTATAATTTTTGTCTAAATACAGATGTACAATTTGTAAGCCAGACAGATTTCTGTTCCGGTTTATTATAAACAGTCTAAAGTCACCTACAGATAAGCAGCTAATTGTAAGTTAATCCTATCTGTATAGTGTAGGGAGCTGCTGGTAGGAACCAAGCTTTTGCATCAAGGTAAATGCTGAGTGCCAGAAACCTCAGGACAGACAGTAAAGAGAGTAAGTCCAAAGCGTTGCTACAAAGTAAATCCGTAAGGTCATGACAGACTCAAAAGAACAAAACTGACAGGTAATATGTAAAACAATGACAAAATCAGTCAAAGCCAATAAATATGGCAAAAGCAAGAGACCTAAGAGAACCTAAGGTAATTTGTGCCAGGTTAACTGCAGTGAAATAGGCAGGAACTTGAAATGATGAGCAATGGATGTGTCATAGGGTTGACCCCCTCTACTCATGGGTTGTTGGGTATGCCTCCATTCATGAAAGTTCTGGAATCTGCAAGGATAGCAAAGTCACTACGTATTCAAGTACGCCACGCCCATAGCCATGCCCCCTCCACTAATAAGGTCTGGAGGGCGGTCCTGAGGGCGCGGCTCCCTCTGTAGTGCCTCACTAAAGTGGAGGAAACTCCTTTTGACACTTCCCAGCAAGGGAAGGGAGCTGCTTTTCCAAGCACAGAAACCAGCATGGCTCGAAGCCGGTGCCTCGCCCCCCCGGGGATCCTAGTGGGCGCGGAGCCTCCTGCCACGGTCCTGTCCCTGTGTGTCTGTGCTGGGTTTTATTGGGGTATCAGGTTGCCACTGTGTCTCAAAATCCACTTTAGTACAGTGGTAAGTGTCCCCACCTGGCGTGTGGGAGAACCGGGTTCGTTTCCCGCCAGGGAGACAGTGTTAAGAGTTGGACTCGATGATCCTTGTGGGTCCCTTCCAACTCAGAATATTCTGTGATTCTGTGATTCATGTTCAAACACGGCAGAAGCAGCATGCCGCTCCAGAGCAGGAGTCTGGGGGAGGCTTGGGGAGTGAGTTTGCTGCTGGCCAGCTTGGAACCATGGGTACCCTGGAGCTGTGCGACGGAAGCGATAGCTAAACAGGCTGGGATGGTCCCTGCTGTTCAAAGGGGCTGCAGTGCACCCAGCCAGCACTAGGGAGAGAGCTGGAGTCTGCCTCCCTGCATCTCGCTGGGGCTGACGCAGGAGCATGGGCTGGCAGCAGCTGCGCAGGGCGAAAGAGCTGGTGCCGCTCCTGAGATGTGTAGGGTTGGGGTGGACGGGAGCGAGTGCAGCACTGGAAGACAGATGCATCCCACACCGGGACCATGCCCACAGCCCCACTTGTCCGTGTGCCTGCTACCCCAGTCCACAGCTTTCTCCCCTTCCCTCTCCTACCCTCCCTCTGCACCTCCCCACACATCCTACGTGTTTATGACATGGCAATAAACATCTATGTACAAAAAACCCACTCTCCTGCTGCTTGGAAGGACCTTTTTGTTTTGGGCAGTGAGGGGGGTTCCGGTGCCAGCGCAGGGATTGGAGTCTGACATCAGGAGCGCGCACCGGCTCTGTTGCCCTTGTCATGCTGGTGCAGACAGAGCTGAAACGCAGTGCTGAGTCAGTGCCTCCACTCTCAGATGCCTGGGGATTAAATCTCCTGTCCACCACCAGCCCGAGGTCAGCATTGGCAGTGGCAACCGTCCCCGGCCATACCCAGTTCCCAGCGGTGCTGTCATGCATGGAAGTGCTGGCACAGCCCTGGTGCCTCTGCAGCGGCCATGCGGCAGCACTTCCAGCTTCACAAAGATGGTAGTGGTTCTCCTTTCTCCTAAATGGTGAGAATGAAGTGTTTACAGCATGTCTGGTGGGTGGTGACAGCAGGGGAGACCAATTATATATTCATAACCTCATTATATATTCACGAGCTGACAGGTTCGTGGTATGTTCTGCGCATGCGCCGAGATCGCAAAACTCACTGAAAAATCACACACAACTGTCTGGATTCAGCAAATTACGGATCGTGAATATGTGGAGGATCACTGTAAAAGCACAGACTGTGCTCAAGAACTCTGCAAACTGAAAAGGAAAAGAATGTCTGAGGTTAGAATTCAAGCTGCCAGAGACTTGGAATCTTGACAGTTCCTCATGGCATCAAGCATTTGTGAAGTAAAAGACATCGACTTCTGAATTATAAAAGAACAGTGTCATTATACTTGAGTCTATTTTTATGCATATCCAAACCTGATTTTTTTTCTACACAAGAGTGCTATTTGCACTTCAAATTTTAAAGTCGAAAATATCTCCTTGTCAGTTTGCTCACTCTCTTTGACTAGCAAAAAAAGTTATTCTATGTTAGTAGATACCATACCGCTGACCACATTACTATATAGGCCACATTCTATCACAGGAAACACATGAAAAAAACAGACTCTGCACAGGTGTCAACATTTAGTACAAACAGTAGTTTTTTACTTCTCTCTATAAAACTTACTGGTATCAGTGTTCTTTATTTCCAATACCTACTAAGGAAGTCACAGTTCATTTCTTGTATGTTCCCAGAGGAGACTCAAGTCTTTGCTTAAGTACTTTGACAGAGAATGCTACAGCAAATACAGCCAAGAATGATGCTAGGAGGATTCAAAACCTCATCTGGTGAGAAAATAATTACCCGTCCATCCACTCCTCAGTTTGAGCTCTTAAATCACAGTGAATCTCCAGTGCATTGCGACCTCTGCATTAGGACCCCACCCATTTGCGAGGCAAATTTCTCACAATTTTGCTTCAGCTGTCTGCAAGGCTCCCAGGCTGAAGCATGCGCAATGCCTCTGCTCTGCTGAGGGGCGGTGCCGTGGTGCTTGTGAGGCGGGATTCACCCCACCCTGTGGGCAGGAGGTTCGCAATGGCGGCACTGTGCCCTCATCCCTGACCTGGGAAACTGCCCCACAAAAGTGAGGCAAGCGAGGTCAGGCAAGCGCTGTGTGCTGGGAGGGGGCAGCTGTCACTGTGCCAGGAGGAGGCTTCTGTTGCCCTGCCTTCTGGGACCATACACGCAGCTCTGCCTCTCCTGGGACCAGTGGTTGTTAAAGGGAAAGAAACCCCTGTGGCGGGCTGGCAGCCCTGGCACTGTGGCAGCCCCAGCAGACCGGCAACCCTGGTGGGCCGGCAGCCCCCGGCCCCACGGCAGCCCTGGCAAGCCGAGACGCCACGCTGGGATGGCATGGGCACGCGCAGAGGGGTCGGGGTGGGGGAGCAGTGGCGCAGGGTTTGGGCTGTGGGAGCATGGTCACAGCAGCCCGGAGAAGCCCACAGATTCTCGGGGGTGGGGTCTCCTGAGTCAGAGGGGGCTCAGAAACGGCTCAGAAACGGTTCCCTTTGCTCCCCTGTACTGAGAGTCTGAGGGGAGAAGCAGAAAAGTGTCCCCAGCGCTCCGGAGCGCCATGGGGTGTGGCAATGGGCGTGGCCTGCACAAATATTAACGACCTGCGCTTCTTTGCGAGATTGGCTTTTTGCGAGGCCTGTGGCATGACCTGTTCCTTGCAAATGATGGGGTATAACTGTATTCCAGATTATCACTCAACTTTTTAAATAGTAACATTTGGGTGAGAAACAGCAGCTTCTTTCCTTTGGAGTCCTTAGTGTTTTGATTTGAGAATTTCCCAGATAACATAAAATCTTGAGCTGTTTACATTATAAACAATGTGTTTTCACATATGTTATGCCGCGGTGTGCCAGCTCGCCCTGGATTGTCGCCGCAGCGCGCCCGCCCTGGGCAGCCACAGGGGGGAAAATTTCCATATCCATGACTGCTTACTTTAAATATTCATGCGTATCAGGTCATGCATGTGCAGTCCTGAAACGGGCCTCCTTAATCACTGAAAAATCACATCACTAAGATGTGAAGCTGCAGTATGGGGAGGTGCGAAGTGGGAGAAGGATGACTGTACTAAGAATAAAAGCTACATTTATTAAAATACAGGAAACAGCCTCAAAATTTCCCATTTATTATGAATTCATGTAAAATCATTGGTTATCCATTGTGATTGATTTTAGGACCTCAATGTAAACATCTACTGAGACTAAATCTACAGTTGGATGAAGCTCTCTCCAGCTAATACCCTGCTCACTTCCTACCTTGTATCATTTCACACAGGCACATTTTAGACAATCTAAAATTGCTTCTTTCACAAAACATAGGTTAATTAATTTTCTTGCATGCTCTAGCTGAGCTGCAGTGATACACATAGTAGAGAAGGAACCCATTCAAAACTCTGTGAAATAATTTGTAAGTACGAATCTTGAACTGCCTTCTGAGATACAAACCAAGGTAGCACTAATAATAACGAAGAATCTTGCTAGAAATAAAAGATATTCTATTAAAAATAACCCCAGACAATTAAACAAGTAGCAGCTAAACTAAACTGCAGTAAAGTACTACACTCACTTCATACGAGCATAAACTTTTACTGATAGAATACTTTCTCCCTTGGTCATTCATTTTGCTGGATCCCAACTTTATAACCTTCTAAGAAATTAAAGGGTCTGCATAATGGGCACTTCTTGATTTCTTATCCTATTTCACCCCATTTTGAAGAGAAATCACCCAACCAAGGGTGTCAAATGTAGCAGAAGCACTAGCTCCCTTCATTCCCAGAGGCCTCAAGAACTTTCTCAATTTCATGCTTCCTTGCACAACTTTATTTACACTAAAACCATTCTCTTATGTGCTTCACAGCAAATACTTGCTCTTGATCTCCCAGCAAATCTTGGCTATATTATCTGAATACTTTGTGAAGCCTTGACTCTTTATTATTGACTGTGGCTGACATATCAGGTGAAACAGAAGTGAACTGCATAATGGAAGCTAATGTCTCGTCAAAATGGGGTCAACAGGATACAATCAAATGTGTATATCATCTACTCACAGTGTGCAAGCTTTTCTCCAAAACAGTTTTTAGATTTGAAGTGGATGTTGTAACACACATCACACAATTTAGTGTGGTACTGTTTATTATCTTTTTGAAATTCAGGTTATTGTCTCAGACAGACATTGTCAACAACTGTCAGACTGGTAAAAATTATTCATTTTTTTAAAAATCTGAACACACAAAAAAATTTCTGTGAACAAATACAACTACAAAATATAAACCCAAATACTACTGAGGTTGCATATGACATGCTTAATTACATGAGCTTTTTAAAAATTACTTTTATACTGTTTGATTTTCTCTGTATATTATCAACTGAAACTCAAACATTCAGCATAGTGTCTCCATAAAAACCCTTCAGGCATATATGTGAAGGAATAGATTTCCCTCTTGAAAGATAGTTTCTTCAGTATTCCAAGCTTTAAAAAATTCAGTAAACACTGCTGAATACCTATCTTTTATGCAGAATATATACACTGTTCAAAGCTCTTATTTAAATATGTTAACTACTTAAACACACTTCGAATGCAAATTGGCATGCATTGAAAGACACACTGAAAAGCATTTTTGCTGTATGCCATTCAAAGTTAAATGTACCTGCTTTGTATTTCTGCAGAAATACATTTATTTCTTACTTCCCTGGAACTTTTCTCACAAGAATTTAAATTACAAGATGAAAGAGAATACTTGTATTTCAGTGTGATGGAAGGGACCTGGTTCAATTTCTGACTTTGTTTGTTCTGACCCAGTAACAGCTGTTTCATTCAAATTAAACAGATAAAAATCTCAGTTATACAGAAAACAACAGTATAAAATGACAACTGTATTACAAAATAATGCTGAGAAATTCTCACTGATATCCCTAAAACTGCATTTTCCAAAGCCGTTTTTCTAAATTAAAAATGCTGATAAAACGCGTACTTGGCGTTCGAAGAATTGAAAGATCACCAGATGATTACTCATTTCTATCTATGTAAAGCTATACTCAGAGTTTTGGATCTCTTACAGCAACTTTATTTCTTACCTTCATTATAACAGAACATTTTAATAAGGAAGTGACGGAAAAGTATTTGTGGACATAATAATATTTTACATTTATAGTTCTCTCATAATAAAATACCTTCTAGTTTCTTGTAGGGATGCAGGAATTTTATTCTAAATCAGGTGTCTATAGTTGTCAAAGACTATTCTTAAAAAGCCTTTTGAAAATTCTTAATATATTTTACTGCTTTTTCTCAAATAATGCAAGAGACAGTTGCACAAATTACCAATATTAAAGCACCATGATCAAAACACCAAAGAATGACTGAGATTTGAAGTGACTTCTGGAGGTCAACAGGTCCAACCCCTCTGCTCAAGCAGGGTCACCTAGAGAAGGTTGCCCATGTGCTCAGTTACTTGTGAGTGTCAGTAGTCAGTTATTCTCATAGTTAAAAAGTGTTTGTTGATGTTCAGGGGGAACCTCCTGGGCTTCAGTTTGTGCCCATTGTCTCTGATCCTTTCGCTGAGAAGAGCCTGGCTCCATCCTCTTTGCACACTCCCTTCAGAATTTGTACATGTTGGTAAGATCCTCCTCCTGTTCCCAACCTTCCCTGCTCCAGGCCAAACAGTCTCAGTTTTCTCAGCTTCTCCACCTATGTCCAATGTTCCGGTCTTTTAATCATCTTAGTAATTTTTCACTAGACTTGTTCCATGATCACATCTTATACCTCAAGGTGTTTTTCTGCAAAGCTGCTTTCCATCTGGTCATCCCACAGCCTGTACTTGTTCATGTTATTGTTCCTCTCCAGGCACAGGGCTTTACACTTCAATTTGTTGGACTGCATGAGATTCCTGTTTTTCTTTACCCTTCTTAAAACAAATTACATTGGGATAACACTCTGGAGAAATACAACCGAAAGGTCAAAGATATCAGAAAGCTTAAACTTCTCAGTATGGTACAATAACCCTTCGAAAGAGCTTAAAGGATTTTACTTTGTAAACTCTTTATGTTCATGAAATTTCTTTCTTCAGTATCAAATCTATGCCTTCCTACTTTTTGCAAAAGGTGAGACTGTTAAGATATGAACCTAAATAATAAAAAACTTAAGTAAAGGAAAAAGAGCCAAAATCCCATATCTGAAATAGCAGAAACCTTTGCCTTTTCCCTTTTGTCTTAAAGCAATTATTTTAAAGAACAAGCTCTTGTCTATAAATCCGTGAAATCCATGTTATATTTTTAAAATCACAGCTCAAGCTTTCAATTTCCTTTTTTGCTTTCTGTATGAAACCATGTGATCATCATGTTATTGTCATATAGTGACAGACAACAAAAAAGAAAAAATCATCATGTACAGTTATCCCAAGGGTCT
>WEKX01016769.1:0-64175 GCA_013390025.1 Pitta sordida | reverse complement strand
GAGAGCAGCCACCCCTGGAGCGATGCTCCGCCGGCGCGGTCGGGTGGAATCCAGCCCCGCAGCAGTCCCGGGAGCAGAGCCGGGACCCCGACCCGCAGCTCCTTTCCTCACACCCAGCACCTTTGCACCGGGGTGTGAGTTCGTGCCTGCCCTTCCTTCGTGGCACCAACATTCTTGTTCCTTGAGCATGATGAAGACCATCCTTCCCCTCCGGATGCTCCTGCAGGGGCTGTAGCTGAGAAGTGGCCAGCGATGGTACTTGGGTGTTTCTCCTGCTTTACCCAGGAGAGCTGGTGGGTGATGTTGTTTGGGTTCAGATTCCTTGCCTCTGGTTTAAACTTACATACAAAAATTCAGGCTCTAATTAAATGATCCCTGTGTGGTAAAAATATATTAATAATTTTTTAAAAATCAGCAGAATGGACCTCGGCAGCCACCTGAACTCTGGGTGCTCCAGCCCTGCTCTGCAGAGCTCTCTGGGTTTGGGCAGGCAACGTCTGTTGCACTGTGTGCCCCAAGAGGCTGCTGCCTGTTGCTTGCCAGCTGTGCCTGGCTGCTCCTGTGCCACTGGTGCCATCGTCCTTGTCACCCTGTGGCTGTCAGGGAGCTTCTTGTGCCAGCTTGGCTCTCTCTGGGAGCACTGACCTTCCCTGACCTTGGTCGCCCACCACTTGGCAAACCCTCTGCGACCAGTGCTGAGAGTCCCTGTGAGGCATTGTTACCCCCAGGATGTGACGTGCCCTGTCAGCAGTGCCCTGGGGAAAGGGGAAGGGACTCAGACCTGCCCCGAGGAGCTGCAGCGGTTCAGGGTGGGGATTGTCCCGACTGCTCTGCCCCGGCAGCAGATCCCTGAGCTGCTGGTGGTGTAAAAACCTCCCTGTGGTTATGGAAAATAACTTGTATTGGGTGCTGTCACAGCATCTTGGATATCTCTGGGTCCTCTCTCCTTCCCCTGCTGCACAGTCCCTCTTCCGGGAAGCTGCTGTTTCCTCTCTGAATGCAAATCTGCGCCTCCAGCACCTGCAGTGCTCAACTGGGGTGCTCCAGGCTTTAAGGGAACACCCTGAGAGGGGTTTGGGGTATTTCTTTCCTCCCCACCCCAGCACAGTGATCAAATTAATCTGTTTGCTCTGCAAAGAGCAGATTCCATCTCGAATGAGGAACTGCAATCCCACTGCTACTTTCATCCCCTCTGCTGAAGCGCTGAGGTCTGTTGTTTGCTGTGGAGGAGGGGTTTTCTGCATCTTCCTGGTTTCTGGGGCCTTGTTGAACCCCTGGAGCAGACTCCTGCTGCAATGCTACCATGTCATCCCAGCTTTTGGGGAGAAACAGGTGGTCTCCAGGGAGGGGAAGCAATGGCAGTGAGAGATGCAGGTTCAGGGGGTGTAATCAGGGCTGAGCCTTTCACACAAGGGCAAGAGGCTAATTATTTTTTTTTCATGTATCCCTGGCAGCTCCCTTGAAGGTGCCAGCAAGAAAAACAGGCTGCCATGGAGACTGCCAGGCTGGGGAGGCGGTTAGAAGCTATCAAGGGGTGCTGCGGGCTTCGTGGGGCTGGAAACCTACTTTTTAGCTACAGCTGGGAGGTTCCATGGAGTATTTTTACAGTCCCTGTTCTGTCTTCAGCAGCGTTAGGTGGGGACAACATTCACCATTTGAATTTTAAACCTTAGGAATGTGATGCTGAACCAGGGCTTTGATGCTGGTGGGAGGTCATCTGCTTTCAGTTCTTCTGGGCTCTCTTTCAAGACCTCTGGGTAGAGAGAAAAAAATCTCTTAGAGGGTATTTTTTTTTCATCTTCAAGGTAAAGAAATCAAATGTATGTTATTTCTTCGACCCAAAAATAAAAGTATGGTACATGCTCTTTCTGGGGGAGGTGGCAAGACCTGGGGATGGGAAAGGACCTTCACACCCATCCACGGCTGAACTGCCACTTTGTCCCAGGTCTGGATCTTGCATTGGGAAAGCAGCTGGTAGAGATGGGCGTTTGCTTCAGGAAACGCATAACCACAATACACGCAGGCAGGAATGCTGTGAGATGGGGGAAAAAGGAGTAAAGAGGCAGGACTCAGGACCTGCTGGGTCTGCAGACATCTCCTTGGAAAACAGCTGGCTTCTTGGCTCTTCAGTGGGAAGAAAGAATGACTTCCCATATCCACCATTTCCTCAGCCCCTCTCAGTGGGCTCTCTCCCAAGCCTCACTGTGCTTGGGAGGCAGGACCGGCTCCAGAGATGCTCCAGAGATGCCTGGACACCTGAATTCAGGGATTCCAAGGGTAACCCCCTAACTGGGGGTATGTCACACCATGCCATCAGTGGAGGAGGAGAAGGAGGAGACAGAGGACACCAGACTACTCTGAGGATGGTTTTGAGGAGCTAGTTCCCTCTTGTGAACTATTTTCTGGGGCCAGCACCAAACTCAGAGGTTGATGCCCACTTTGGGGAATGGCCCATATCCAGGTGGGTGGCACATCAGGATGACCAGAGCAGTGGCATGGCTGGAAGATCAAACACCCTGAGATGTTAAACCCCTTGAAGTTAAACATCTGAAGTGGTGGGGGAGGGGAAATCCCTCAGAACATGTGCAGTGAGAGACTCTAAATGCAATGGGATCGCTGCCAGGGTCTGTCCCTGGGTCTCTTGTTCCCCTCAGTGTCCAAACCAGTGCTCCCACTGGCGGCTTCCTTGGGCAGAGAAAAGGAACAGCAGCCAGCAACTTCTGCAGAGAAGGAAAGACCATTTGTGCTGACACCACTGCTTTGCTCCAGGATCTGACTGATACTGCCTGGGGAGTGGGTGCTGCCCACCCTGGAGCGAGGGAAGGACCAAATAACTCTGATCTGAGGTGGCAAAGCGGAGACAAGACAGGTCATGGGCACACAGGTGGAAAATTGAGAAGCAAGTGGCTGATGTTGGCTGAAAGTCTCTGGGCAGGATTTGCTCTATGGACTGGGAGTTGTCTGTGTGAAATCCTGCAGCCTAGCCCCACAGAAAATTGGGAGAAAAGCTTTGTTTGTCTCCTCTCTTGCCCCCTTTTCCCCTCCCTTCCTTCTTTCTATTTTATTCTGACATCTGTAGCTTTTTCCCACAGAAGAGATTCCCTGCAAGGACATACTTATTTTTTCCATGGTGAGAAATAAAATCCTCTTAGCGCTTAAACTGGCCATGCGTGTCCATCAGTGGAAAAGCTTTCTGCAGCAAGCGGGTTGAGCAGGCACTGTATGGTGGAGTTACACTGGGATAGACTGAAAAGAAGGAATTTTAGCAATAGCAAAAGCTGTTTTGTGCCTGTTGCAGTTGTGTCCTTTCCCGGATGCCTAGACAGGAACTGCGCAGAGCTGCCTGGGCAGGGAAGGTGTGGATAGTGCAGATACAGCAATGTTTAATTCATTCAGCATCTTGACTTGTGTCTGGGCAAGGATCCCTGGAACTTGGACAAGTTTTGCCTGGGTTTATGGCTAGATTTTTGGCAGAGTTTCCCTCTCACGTCCCAGGCACACTTGTGCCCCAGACAGTAAAAGGGAAGCAGCCACTTGGAGTCACATCGACTTGAAGATTATGTCCAGGGAATGAAAGATTGATGGCTGGAGGTTCGGGTTTCCCGTCGGGAGGGCAAGGTGACTCGATGTATTGAGAGAGGCATCTGTTTCAGGGAGCATGTATTATTGATCTGGGTGCTGGCGTCGGGATGGGGGGATTGGCGAAGCAAAAACCTGTCGCTCCCCCAACAAGTGAAGAGGATGGAGGAGGGGGTGTGGATGTCGCCTCCATCCCCTCGGTGCTTCCCTGGGGGTTGTGCAGGCAGCTGCACTGGCACCCTGGCATCCCCCGGGACACAGGGTCTGTTGCTGTGCCTCTCCCTCCAGCCTCCTTACAGATCACAAATCACAGATTTGGGTGATCACAGATCACAGAATATTCTGAGTTGGAAGGGACCCACAAGGATCATCGAGTCCGACTATTAAACTGCACCACTGCCTCCTTGGTGGGAATCAAACCCCTGGTCTCCCACGTGAGAGGCGGGGACACTCACCACTACAGCCCAGCTCTACTCACACGGGCTGGTTGGGGCTGTAAACATCAGGAAAAGGCTCAGTTTGGGAACAGTGTTTGGTGGAGTGCTGCCCGCAAACACCTTCTTTCACCAGTTTAAGGCAGGCATGATGCTTCAAACCCAGCACTAAAGTCTCCTGGGGACTGATCCAAACGGGCACATCCCAGAGCACGGCAGTGCCTAGGAACAAGGATCTGGCTGCCCTGCTGCTCCCTGGCTTCGTGGGGTTCAGGCTTTTTTCTGTGCCTGCTTGGTGCTGCCAGAGGGGAGGCAGTGCTGTGCCTTCCCACCACCGGCTCCAGTTCTCCTCTGGCAGCTTGCCTGCAGGGTCAGGGTTGCCTGAAGGCCACCACTGGCCTTCTCCTCCCTCCCACTCCATGAGCTGCCCAGCCTGGGTCCTCTGGTGCCACTGACCAGCTCTGCTGAGCCCTCCATCCCAAAGGGGTGGCAGGTGCAGCTGGGCAGGGAGGTTGTTTGGTGCAGGGGAACCTGGGACACACTGTTAGCAGGCTGCTAAATGCACGTGGCTCATGAACAGGGGACAACTCATCTGCAGCCTACAAACAAGTGGGAGAGGGAGGTGCTGCACGACTCGGTGGCTGGAGGCAATTTTGGGCTGGGTGGGTGGCAGAGCAGGCACAGATGTTTGTGCCCAGCATGTCTGCCAGGAAGGTCGACAGCAGGGCTGCCTTGTAGAAAGGCCAGAAGGTTCCTCAGATGCCACCAAGCTCACCCTGCCTCAAAGCATCAGCATCCCAGGAGTATTTCTGGAGGTTTTTCAGGGCAGGAATGGACACATGGTGTCCTTCCCAGGGTTTGGTCACCCTCATCGTGAGATTTCCCAAATGCCAAGGTGGGACCTGGTTTTTCTGGCTGGAAAACCAGTACAAGTTGTTCATGATTTTTCTTCTGTTCTCTGGGCTGACCAGCCCTGGTTCCTTCAGTTGCTCCTGCATGCTGTGCTTCTGGCACAGGTGCTGTCTGTGCTGTGCCTTGCTCCTTGCACAATGCTGGGCCTGGATGTTCTGTTCGTGCTGTGCCTGCAGCCTTGTCAGCACCAAGTAACATGATCACGCACTTCTTCATGCCTTCATGAATGACTTTGTCTGCAACAACATGAGGCAACTAACCTGAACTTGGCTTGTGACCCACCTCTCTTCCCTGGAGCTGCTGGACCCTGGCCCTGCTGGGCCTTCCCCTAGTTATTATACTTTGCTTCCTGTTAGTTACATCCTATTTCTTTTTTTCCCAGCCCATTTCTCCAGTCTCCTGACAGAACGGTGAATTTTTCTCCAGTGCGTGCTTGCATCTCCTCTAGCTTCCTACCTTACAGCTGCAGGAAGCATTACTGCAGCTGCCAGAAGTGTTCATGGAAATGTGGATAAACCTGGACCCACCACAGGTCCCCAGGAGACCTGGCTCGATCCAACCTCTGATACCTCCCTGAGTGAGTTATCCATGTGGGTTTGTGTCCATGCCATAGAGGTTCACCACCCCTGTGTTTCCCAAACTGGCTTGAGACGTTTAGAAGCTGAGCTGAGACCCCAGAAGCCCACAGGTCTGTGGCTCCGCTGGAAGAGGCATGAGGGTTCTCATGCAGCTTGGTCTCGGAGATCCCCACTGGCTGTAGCCTGGCTTGGATTTGTTTCTGGATTATTTGTTCCAGTATTTTCTAGGAACCCCAGTCTAGAGGGTGAGTTGGAAGTGTGGGATCCCTCCAGTCCTCTGCCCTGTTGCTCCTTGCTTTCTCTGGTTTCCCCATATATGGGTTTTGCAGCCCTTGTGTCCTGGAGACTTCCTGGCAGGGAGATGCCATGTGGCAGAGGTGCCATCTCCAGGGTGAGGTCTCCTCACTGCCTTTCTTCTAGAGCTGGCTGTGTGCTTGTATATTAATATTTCAGGCACACGAGCCATCTCGTCAAGTCTGGTGTGCCAATTAAATCGTAATCAGGCTGTAATGAAGCAGTTGCCAAGCTCACGCTCAAAACCTTCACTGGTTTATTCCTCTCCCTCCTCACTGGCTGTTGGATCTGCATCATGAGAGACAGAAGGGACATTGAAGGCACCCTGGTGATTTTTTATTTAAATGAAAATTGCTTTTTTTTTTAAATGAATTTTTTAATTTCAGCAGAATTAATGTTTGGAAGCCCCGTCTGAGGTTTTCTTGAAAGCTTTGTTGCTGTCTCCTCTGGAAATAGTCTCCATTCTTTAGCAGACCTAGCAGTATTTCCCATGGTGTGCTTGGCTTCTCCAGCAGCATCCATGATTTTCCCCATCCCTTTGAACCCCTCTGTACAACACAGATCCCAGGGCTTGGCCATCACTTGTCAGTCACTTGACTGTCAGTCATCCCAGCTGTTAATCCAATAGTACTTCAGGGCGTTCCCAACATTTCCAAGTGGAATGGGAGGTTGGATTTTCCTGGACTTCTTATTTTCCAGACCCCACACGTGCTCTTGGGTTCTGGGAAGGATGAGATCAGTCTGGAGGGATTTGCAAACCGGTTAATGCTGCAGAGCTTTCCTATTTCTTCCCCAGAGTTGATGCTATAGAAATATCCAAGACGGATGTTATTCCCTCCCATTTTGGCAGTGTAATAGGAGTCAGTGAAACTCAATGCTTATTAGGAGCTTTTGTCTCCTGCACGAGGTTTCCTAGGTGTATAAATGTCTCTTTTTCTCTTCCTCTTCCGCCTTGTGTGTTTGCAATAACCGCAGATGCTGCTGGAAGGAAACAGCCTCTCAACAGGGAAAGGGGCTAAAAATACCGGAGTATCCTTGGTAGGGCACAGCAGGAGCGGGTTGAGCTCCCAGCTGGCACTGGGAGAGATGAAGGTCTCTGCTGGGAACTGGGAGAGCTGCACGCCTTGATGCTGATGGAGGGAGAAGGGTGGTTTGCTTGTGGTGGGATTACACCAGCAAACTTCCTGAGCGTCCACTAAAATGCCATTAAGGAGTGATGTGCCTTCACCAGGGTGTCTGTGTTCCTATTTCTGTGGGATCCCGCTGTGTTGGCGTGGATTTGTATTGGAGTGCTGCTACCTGCAGGGGACCAGCCTGGGAGCTCTTCCTCATGTGTGCCTCTTCTCTCTGTGGGCGGGGAAGCCACCCCCACCTCTGATCAGGGCAGGCTTTGAGCTGGTGGAGCCGATGCATCGCAGAGGTGTCACTTGTGGATGACAGGCAGGAGTTCCCTGGGAACTCCTCAGGGATTCCTTCTCCCTTGGGGCTGGGGGAGCTGCAGGCAGGGCTGTCTGACAGTCAGTGGCTGCTCATGTCCCCTGGGTGGGTGCTGGGTGACCTTGAGATTCCTCCTGTGGTGACTCTGGGCTGCCCCCACTGCTGGAGGGACTGAGGCAGGCTGGATACAGCCCTTGTTGTCACAGGATGGTGTGTCCCAGCACTGCACCTTTCCAGCTGATGTAGAGATGGCTGCCTTTGCAAAGTGCCTTGACCAAGGGTGCTCTCAGGCTCCAGGGACTCAGGCAGGGTTCCTTCCTGCTGCTGGCCATCAGTAATGGGCAGGTGGCACAGCCAAGTGCTGGGAGTGGGGGGCTGCTGGCAGCGACTCTGGGCACAGATCATCACATGGGCTAAGGAGCTCAGGTCTCTAATCTTTGCAATGCTAGTTTCTTTGGTATTTCTAACAAGTGCAGCAGCTTGGAACTCACAGGGCCCCCTTGTCTGCATTGCTGCATCCATGAAAGGGCTTGGGTTTGTAACCAGAAGCTTTAGGGTGAGCTGGCCTGGGAGATACTCCTTGTCAGGGGGTCAGCCCCTCCAAGTCACATCTCTGGGCATTGCCTTTGCATGTTCCAGGTGGAATGGGGACCTCTGTACCAGTGATGCTTTCAGGGTGGGCAGAAGAAGCCTCCAGTGCTGGCTGTGGCCTGCTCCTTCAATATCCACTGGCTCCAATTTCCTCCTGGTAGGATGCTGAACTCTGGTTGCCATTGCCTGGTGCTCAGGATAATGGGGAAGGTGGCTCCCCAAAATGTTTCCCAAAAAACTGCAGTCACAACCCTGCTGGCTCTGGAGCAAAACCCCAGGGCTGTTGTCTCTCCCGTCCCCAGGGGCTCAGCTTCAAACCAGCTTCAAGTGTCTCCAGTTTGAATCTTGCTGGTTCCCAGCCACTCGGGAGCAGCATCCCACTGTGTGTCACAAGCCTGGGATGTCACAGCCTCTTGGGACATCTCCCAACCACCCCTAGTATGCAAGCCCTGCTGCTCTGCAGAGTGAATCAACTTGTCACTTGAGCTCTCCCTGCCTGCACTGACCAAGCCATCGTCTAAATTTGGGTGATTATGTTCACCCAGGCCAAGTATCAAATTCTCTGGATCACATGTGCTCCCAGCTGCTATTTAACTCCAATGCCTCAGGGAGACGCAGCACTTTGCTCCTAGTTTTTTTGAGGGGGTTACTATTATTATTTTTTATTACAATTCTTTTTTTGTAGCAGAGATATAGGGGGGGGTTTGTGCATTTTTAAATTTTAAATTTCTCTCCTGCCAAGTCAATCTCCCTGGTCAGTCACTGAGCAGCCCAGCACCTGCTTTGACTGCTCAATCTGATCACGATGTTTCTTGTTCTTGCAGCCACCACAGAATTAAGGGACTTTTTTGCCAAAGCCCGAAATGGTTCAGTTCGGCTCATCAAGGTCGTCATCGAGGATGGTAAGTCCTGTTTTTAAGAGCTTTGATTTACACTTATGTATAGTCTCTGTTTCCTCTCCTCTTTTCCTATTCACCCCTGTGGTGCCAGCTCGTGGTTTTGGAAACCTCAAGGAAAATGCTGCTGGGGCTTCCTGGCACGTGGCAGCCCAGCCCAGAAATACAAGCCCAAAATCTGGCTGTGCTGGTGAGCAGCTATGGGAGCCCTGGGGCAGCTCCAGCAGGGAGCAGCAACTTTGCCAGCAAAGCTACACCAGTGTCCGGGATTGATGCTGGGTTCTGGGTGGGGGTTTTGCTGCTGCTGAGTCAAATTGTGGTGGGAGCCCTGTGACAAAGTGCTGTGGGCGCAGTGGGACCTTTATTGGGGGTGAAGTATCTTCCTCCTTGGATGTGGCATCCCACACCAGGTAAAGGGGTGCCCAGGGCAGGGGTGGACAGGGGGGTGCTCTGTGACACAGGGCCCAGCACGGGGTCCCAGTTTCCTCCCACAAGGGACACGACACTCAGAAACCCATCCTGTCCCCTGGGACTGTCCCTAGCCCAGGATGCAGGCTGTCACAAGCCTGCCAGGATTTGTCCCATGGAGGGATGTCTTTGGATGGCCTCTACATCTCTCAAGCAAGTCGAGCAAAGCACTGATTGAACATCCCAGCGAGGAGCCACTAGTGGTGTAGGTTTTCCATCACCTTGGCCTCATACAATTGCATATGAATGACTTGTTTCTCACTGCAGCAGGGACATGAATGCCCTGCCAAGATGCTGTCACCACCTTCCTTGGGTGGGCCACCAGGACTGTGCTGCAAATACTGAGGTGGATGTGGTGGTAAGGAGCCCATTGAGACCTTTGTAGTGGCTGTGAAGCTCCATTTGGAAGTGCAGCGTGACTTTGTGTTTTGTGCTCCACAGTCCAGGTGTCCCACCCTGCCTGGACCAGCCACGAACAGCCCTGGGGGAGCCAGACCTTTGAGTGGCCAGGCAGATGTCACAGGCAGACAGAGGGACTCAGCATGCTTAGTCTGAAGGGATGTGCCTCAAGCTGTCTGGGGAGGACATGCCAGCTGCCCTGCCTGGACAGAGGATGTGGAAGAGGAGCCTCCATCTTTGCTTCGTGGCTTGCAGATACCTTCTACCCTCCAGGGAATTTGTCTTGGAGCATTTTGGAGCAGACAGCAGCGAGTAGGAGAGAAAGATGGTGCCAATAGCCTTATGGCAGACACTCTGTGTCTAGGCCTCCCTAAGATCACATCTATGGCTGAGCAGCCCTTTGGAGTAACCAGAGCAAGTGTTGCCTTTGAAGAAACACCATGGTTGGATGGAGGAGGACTGGGAGAGCAGGATGTGCACCAAGGCTCAGCAGCAGTTTCCTGGCATGAGAGCAG
This sequence comes from Pitta sordida, assembly GCA_013390025.1. NCBI lineage: Eukaryota > Metazoa > Chordata > Aves > Passeriformes > Pittidae > Pitta > Pitta sordida. Next base: position 54,072 of record WEKX01016769.1, on the reverse strand, counting down.
CTTATGGTTCAGTGTGGGTTTAGATGATGCTCTGCTTCTCACTGTCAGCAGCATTCTGGACAGGGTTGACTTTGTGGACTTCCCTGTTGGGTCCATTTCTTTACATGCAGATGATGTTGTGCACTGAGCTTTGCAGATTGTGGCTCCTGTGCTGTCACACCATGGCACCCACCAGAGCTACAGGCAGAGCTGCCTTTGTGTGGGCATTTCAGACCAAGGCAGCCTGTCTGCAATGAGTGCTGGGGGCACCTTGAGGGCCACAAACAGTCCCAGCTCTGCTTGTCCAGCAGAAGTGGTGCCTGAAAGAGCCAGTGCTGCTGCTGATGCTTTGCTGAAGGGCAACTGCTTTGAGTTTCCCTTTCCTGATTCTTCCCAAGGAGAAAAATTTGGCCCTGAAAGGATTGAACAGAAGTGCAAAGAGCCCAGGGGAAAGTTGGAGGCTGCCAGCTCAGAGTGGCACAGCTGAGGTCCGGCTTAGTCACAGCTCAGGAATAGCCTGGAGTGACTCAGCACCAATTGCTTTGTGCATGAGGTGTTGGTATGTTGTGCAGACAGAGATGCCCACGAGCTGCCAGTGAGTTTGGTGACATGAAACTCCTGCTGTCTCTTTGGGCTCCCAGGCCTGTGTGATGCACAAATCCATTTGCAGAGCTTTGTGTTTATTTTAGGGATACATGGAAGTTTTTATGCGTCTTTCTCCAAACAGGCTGTTTTGTTGAAGGTGAAGTATTTCCAGCACCTTGTTCTCTGCTATCCTTGTTACTGAACCAGTAAGTTGTGCTGCCCATGCACCAGTAACTGAATTCATCATGCAGTGGCAGATACTGGGGCAGCACTGGGTAGGGAAGGGCTACACTCCTGTCTTGGGGAATGTCCTGCTTGGGTGGGAAGACAAAGCAAGAGTAATTCCTTCCCAACCCTTGTTTCCTCAACTATTTTCCTTAAAAGCATTCTTGCTGTGGAATTTGGAGCTGCTGGGCTGAATGAATTGGAAGAGAGCTGTGCCCTACTCCCTGGCTCCCAGTGGGCAGCAGGGCTGTGGACAGAGGTCTAGGCAGGGCATGTGCCAGGTCAAGTATCCCCTCAAGTGGCAGTTTTCTAAGGCCTCAAATAATAGTGCTTTGGCATCTCCAGATTTTCCTACAACTTGTTCTAAGTCCCATAATTTCCTCTTGGACCTTTCTGTATTTACAAATCAAATAAAAATACAGGATATTTTCCAGCAACCTACACTGAACACCTCCAGCACCACGCCCTTTCCACCTAGTCACCCCAAATCTTGGTTTGACCCTCAGCAGAGGGCAGGTTTCATGTTGGTAGGATGCCTGTACCAGTGTTTGAATCCCAGATGAGCAGTGCCCAGCTCACAGGGCTCCCAGCCCCACTGCCACTTGTGTAGCAGCTGAAAAAAATACCTTTCAAGTACTTGAGATGCTGCCATGTGTGTGAAATGTATAGATCACTTCCAGAGGCTGGGGCTCTTCTGGCAGAGATGCCAGTCTGGGGTCTTATGGACATCCCTGGTTTCCACAGACATGGGCTTTGGTATCAGCTCTGATTTTGTCCCCTCTGATGTTAATGCAATCTGTTGGGAGCAGCTTTGGCTCATGCTAGTGGATTTTGGTAGGACACCTTTATTTTCCTCAGCACCCCAAATGGTGGTGGTTCCTCATGTCCCCGGTGAGATACTGTAGTGCACCTAGAGCTTTCCAAGTGGGATGGGGAGGTCTAATGTTCCCCTGTGAGCAGGGAGGGATGGCTGGGGCATGTGCAGCTGGAGGGAGGCCACAGGTGGTCACCAGAGAGGAGATCTCAGCAGTGAGGAGCACTGGAGGGGAGGAGATTGTTGACAGGAGGAAGTGGGATGCTGGCAGAAAACCAGCCCCTCCGCAGCAGCCACACCCCCATGGCATCTCCTGGGGATTCACCTCTGTATGTGGTTTGAGGCCATAACTTGTTCTGCAGGATGGCGTCATTGTTGGTGCTGGAGCTGCAGTGAACCCTTAGGTTAGCCACCACTTGGTCCTGCAAGGTGAGACTTCCCTTCATCTAACACCACCATTTCTGTCTTCTCCTTCCAGAGCAGCTTGTGCTGGGAGCCCACAAGGAGCTGTCCCGGCGCTGGGACGCTGACTACGACGCCTTTGTGCTGCCCTTGCTGGAGGAGCAGCAGCCCTGCTACGTGCTGTACCGCCTGGACAGCCAGAACGCCCAGGGCTACGAGTGGCTCTTCATCTCCTGGTCCCCAGACAGCTCCCCGGTGAGCTCCGTGCTGCCTGTGCCACCCCAGCATGGGGACATGGATGTGCTCTGGGGCACGAAATGCTGGGGCTGAGGGGGAGTGTTCACACCCTCCATCACTTTGCCTGGGCTAAGTGGAGAGTGCTTTGGGGATGGGGGAGTCTTTTGAAGCACGATTAGATACACTGGGACTGTGTATCTGTCTTCTTTGCAGCACTGCCTGACGAGGTGGAGGGGCTGGGATGAAAAGGTGGGCGTAGTATGGAGCCAGGATGGAGAAATCCCACTGTGGCATTGCTGGGAAGAGCTGGCACTGCCACTGACTTGCCTCCAGCCTGGCCCTGCTCTGCTTGGGGCTGATGCAGAGCGGCTGCTGCCCCTTCTCTGAGCCTGGCTCCAAAATCAGGAGTCAGAGAGTGACAAAAAGGGCTGGCTGGATGCCAGGCAGGTTTAGAGGGTGTCAGTGGTATGGCTTAGAAGAAGCCATCCTGTTGGGAATGTCTCTGGGACAGGCTTTCAATGGGCCTGAGATTTACTGCTGTGTTAACACATGTGCTTGTCATGTGTGTATATGTATATACTCATATACATATCTCTGTGTGTATTTGTTATATAACTTTATACTGCTCTATAGATTTACTGCCATGTTAATACATGCACTTGTCATATATATAAAACACAGTATATACAAATGCTATATGTGTAATTTTATATGCCTTTACTTATGTGTGTATGTATACATGTACATATACACGTGTATATATAATAATATATATTTTAAATATATCTTTCAACAAACCACAGAGGGTCGTATTGCAAAAGCACAGTTGTGCCCAGGAGCACTTCCCAAAGCTCTTCCCTGCATTTTGCAAGGAAGATGCAATAGAAGTGCCAAAGGCAAAAGCTGCTTTTAAGTGGCTCCAGTGGTATTTGCACCTCCTCTAACCCAGGCACAGGTGAGAAATGGTGGGCTGGAGCTCAGGGGCTGGAAAGCAAAGCATGGCATAAGATGTTGGATTGTGAGTTGTGCTTGGCAATGCTGCACCAGGTGCTGGCAGCCCTGGAAATAGTGCTGATGGGTTTTCCGGGCTGCTCCCCACGCAGGGATGCTGCCATTAGAAATCAGACTGAGCCGGAAGCTAGGTGATTGCTCCCAGGAGAGGCTGAGATTTGTGGAGCAGGTGGTGGGATGGTGGCTGTGAGCACTGGGCATCTCTGTGGCCCCCCCGTGCTCCTTTGTGATGGTGCCCCTGCCCCTGTCCTCATGCAGGTCCGGCTGAAGATGCTCTACGCTGCCACCAGGGCCACGGTGAAGAAGGAGTTTGGTGGGGGACACATAAAGGATGAGATGTTTGGAACCGTGAAGGTATGGCAGTGGTTCCTGGGCAGCCTTTTGGGTCCAACCCTGAGCTTCAGCAGCCTACCTTCAGTGCCCAGGTGGTGGGATGTGTGATGCTGGCGTTTGGTGGGGGAACAGCACACAGGTTGGTTCCCCACGCTGCTTTTGTCTCCTGAGTGACCACAGCAGCGTTCTCTTGTCTGCGTGGCTGTGAGTGGTGTGTGGTAGAGACCACGGAAGAGGTGGGAGGAAGGCTCTGTAACGTGGAGCTTTAATCCGAGTGAGAAAAGAGGCACCAGGTGGTGGCAGTGTCACTCCAGCAGCTGCTTCTGTGACACATATACACTGCCTTTGGTGGAGGTTTTTCCTTCCCTTCCACAGGCACTTGGCAGAGGTAGTTGCACAGCCAGGGCCTCCTGGGTATCAGCCCCACTGGGACTTACAGTGCCTCCCTCTGCTCCTGCTGCTCCTGGGCTGTGGGCTCTGCCTTTCCCTCTCCCTTCCATGCTCCTGAGCTCCATTAATCAGCCAGAGGAGCCCACTGCCACAGCCATGGGTGTGTGGGGAGGGGCAGGGTGCTCTGAACAAGCACCAGCAGTCATGGGCACAGTTTAAAATCTAGTGTGGGATTTGCATGAAGGCATCCAAGAGGGCCACTCAGGTTGATCCTCCTGCTAAGGAGGGAGCCCAAGACCCACTGGGTTGCTCAGACTCATCTCAAGGCTGGGGTTACATCCACCCCTATTGCAACAACCACCCCTGACGTGTCTCCCTGTCCCTCTGTCTGCAGGAGGACGTGTCCCTGAGTGGTTACCAAAAGCACGTGTCCTCCAGCTCTGCCCCAGCCCCCCTGACTGCAGCCGAGCAGGAGCTCCAGCAGATCCGCATCAATGAGGTGGGTTCATTTTTACTTTGCTCTTTGGTACGTCTGCAGCTCAATGTGTTCCTGACCTTGCTGAGGTGACCAAGCCTCCTCACAGTCAAACTGGTGGTATAAAGAGGAGTTTACACTACTTTTTTTTCCTCCTTCCTTGTATGTAAGCTCAGGGTTGCATTTTGGTGGCAGTCAGAAGATGGTTTGGGACTGAAAGCAGTCAGTCTTTCCTCTAACCTCTGTGTGTTGGGACAAAAACCAGAGCTAAGTGTGAAGTTGTGGAGGAGGCAGTAAGAATTCAGGCTTCTCTTTGAACTGCAGCAGCATCCTCTCCCATACTCTTCCTCTATGCCTGTAAATATGAGAGATGCTGTCCCAAGAAATACGGATTTAAGCCTAAATTTGGGGGCTTATATGGTGGAAAGGATGTGGAAGTGTTACAGGATGAGGCTGGGGGCAGACAAGGCTGTAACACCATCATCTCCCTGCCATCATGGCATTCGTGCCAACCTCTGTGGTGCTGTGAAACACTGAGGCAGGGAAGGGGATCAGCTGGCCAGGTGGGAAGACCACCTGGAAGCAGTATTTTTTGGTCTGTGCCGTCATCTTGTCTGGCCAGTGCTGCAGGATTAAGTAGTTCTGGTGAGGAGTATTGGGCTGTGTCTTCCAGAGCCATGTGGCCCAGGTAAGTAATGCTTGTGATGACCTGCTGTGTTCTGCCCACCCTTGCCTTTGTGAGACTCAACTCCTGGGTGGAGGGGCTGCTGCTGTTCAATTTATTGGAGGTTATTTTAAGGTACCTGGTCCCCTGTGTCAGCCTGGGCCACTTGGAGCAGTCACCTGTGTTTAGAAAGAGATGACGATGGATGTATTTTTGCCTCTGGATTTAAAGGCGGGAAGTGGCCGAGTGCTGGGTGGGCTGAAGGGTCTCTGTGTTGGTGTTATGCTTGTTTGGCCCTGCACATGGAGCAGGAGGCAGTGGGATCTACAGCTTGGATGCTCAGTGCCACACTGACCTCCCCAGGATGGGGAAACTCAGGACTCTCAGTAAATTTAGCTTTGAAGGAGTTTCTGAGCCCTGCAAAGCAGAGGGATGTGATCAAGAGGGGCTGTATGGGAGCAGCTCACAGCCTGTAGCATGCTGCTCAGTACAGCAGTGCCTCCAGCCTTGCCCCTGGCCTGCAGTGTGCAGGGTCCCTGCAGATGTGTGCACTGTGGGCTGTGGGGTCCTTCCACATGCCTGCATGTTGCAGTTTCTTTTGGGGGGCAGATCCAGTGTGTGGAAGTGAGCAGTCAAGGGCAGCACTGACCTGGGACTCGGCCCTGGGACAAGCCCTGGCCTCAGCACTTCTGCACATCTGCCCAAGCCCCCACTAGCGTCCAGGACCCTGCACATCCCCCTGTGTACAACCAATCCATTAGGATTTTGGAAGTGACCCAAGGGACTTGGTTTCTTTAAAAGCCACCAGCTCACAAGTGCTTTTCTGTGCCCCTTGCCTGGAGCTGCTGCTGGGGACTCTGCTCCCCTCTCCTCTCACACTGTTGATGCACAACCTTCTGGGATGCCAGACAGGTTTAGAGTCTTCACCCTGAGTGTGGCTGCGTTTCTCTTCAGGCAGAAGCTGCCTGGGATTCTCATCAGCCACCGAGTTAGGGAAAGGGAGTGAGAGGAGAAGGTCAGCAGCAAAGCAGAAAGGGGCAGGTGATGGCTGCAGGGCAGCAGCTTCAGGACAGGCACTGTGGCCTTTGACACTTTGACTTGGGTTTGCACATCCCCTGGGGAGGTGCCCAGCCTTTGGGAAAGGTTTTAGGCTGCATGAGACAAGCTTTCCCTGTGGTTTGAGGACTGCATAGACAGAGGTCATGTCATTAACTACCCTCTTTCTTGATAGCTGGGTGGGAGCTCACAGAAATTTGTAATTTGCTTTATATATATGTATTTTTTTAATTTATTTTTAAATAGCTGGAAAATGCTAGCTTTACTGAGCTGAGGGTTGTCAGCAGACTGTGGGCTAAGAAACAGCTTTGAATTTTGCACTGAGCTTAACACCCACGAGTGGGGAGTCTTTCTATAAGTGTAGCAGGTTCAGAAACACACGGGGAGCCGCATTGATGGGGCTGCGGGGGAGAGGAAGGCAGCCCTGGAGCTCGGGGAGGAGACAGGGAATTAAAAGGGACTCGAGGTGGCAGTGTCAGTAGTAGCTGCCCCGCAGTGTTGGCAGGTGGGCCGAGCAGAGGCTTTGCCAGCACCCTCCCATGAGGGTTTCATCATGAGACAGAGAAATGCTCATTAGCCAAGGTCAGCACCATGCCAGGAGGGAGGAAAGAGGTGGGGAAAATCTAACCTAAAGAAAAGGAGGTAAAATAACCCCCAGACAAGCCTGCTGCCAGCAAGGGTAGGGGCTAGGATTTGGCATAAGCTCAGCCATCCCATGGATGGCTCTCAGGCTGTGCCCTGGGGAGTGTTTCAGGTAGCCAGTTTTTGATGTTTTTGAAAAGGGAGGGAGTAGGAAATACAGAGGTATATGAGGGAGTTGACATTGCTAGGACAAATTTCCATCTCTTGATGCTCTTGGACTTCAGTGTTGAACCTTGAGTCTCTCCAGTCCTGCTGTAAGCTTCCCAACCTCTGTGCATTTATGGGAGAGAAAGCTGAGAGTCTGGAGGTGTTGGCAGTGGTGGTATCCTTGCACTGCACCTCTCTTCAGGGTAGGAACAGGCAAGCCTCTGTGCATCCTGAATCCCTGTGCTTGCCCTTGGGCCCTTGCTGGTGCCGTGGCATCCCAGGGGATGGTAGGACAGCAGAGCTGGAGGTCAGCTGGACTTCTGCCCACCTGACCACTCATTTCCCTTTCCTGGGAGCTGCACATTCACACCCTGCTCATTCTCCAGGGTGCTTGGTATTGATAGAGGTTTGGGCACTTTTTTCCTCCTGAGCCTTTAGTAGTATATGCTCTGTGGTGGAGGATAGCCCCAGATCTATTGCTGTAACTGCTGAGACTCCTCCAAAACCTGGGCTGGGACCACCCAGTGGTCCTGGGCTGAGGAGCTGGCAGGAGATGGGGCAGGGACAGGCTCTGCTGAGAGGTGCTGCATGTGAGGCTCCCCAGGTTCAGAGCTTTGCTCTCCCTCCTGCTCCTCCCCAGCACTGACTTCTTCTGTGTCATGTTTTGCCACTCTCCCTGCCCACATTGCCAGGATTGGCCTTCCGTGGCCTCCAGCAGAGAGATGGCACAGTTCCATCCTCCCTGCACATCTGTGTGTCCCCCACCCCTTCTTGTTTCACACGAGACATCCCCCCCATCCCTGCCCAGGGTGCTGTTGACAGTGTGTCTCCTCTCCCCACGCTTGCAGGATTCCTGTTCCCAAGACTCAAGCACCGAGATGGTAGGCTGCTCTGCCTGCTTGATGCCCAGTTTTTCCTTCTCCCTGGCATTGTTTTTCTGCATGCTCTGCTCTGGGCACTTGGGTCTACAGTTTCCCCAGGGTGTGGGTACCGAGTGGGGCTACTGTAACAAAGGGCAGCCCTATAAAGAGCCCCACAGTGGTGCTGCCGGGTGGTTTTGAGATGTCAGCTCGAACTTCTGCATTTCTCTTGGCATGCCTTGACTTTTCTGCCTTTTCTCTGTCAGGGGGAGGGAAACGAAGAAAGGAAAAAACCATAAAGGTTGGACTCTATCCATAATCTCTGAAACGGATCCCAAAGGCAAGGGACCCACACTCGCTGCAGAGCACCTGCGTTAGAGTTGCTGGACTATTTCTCTGGGAGAGGGTCTTGAGAGGTGGGATGGGCTCCTCTGCCGTCGGGGTGATGCCGTCTCCTGTATTCTGTGGCAGATGGTGGGGGGCTGTTGCTGCTGCCCATCGCTGGTAGAGTACCCCGACCCCGAGGAGGTATGGTGTGCCCGCCGCGTCCTGACCACCCTTCCCCTCCAGTCCCAGCCAGGGACCCCTTGTTGTGGCTGGATGGAGGCATCTGGGGCGATGTGATGTCTCTGCAGTGTCTTTCTCTTCCCTCTTTGAAGTGGTGTTTGATCTCCTGGACTAGGGGGTTTGCTTGGGGTACAGGCCCCTGCTGTGCAGGGGTTGTGGTGGGAAAAGCGTCTGGGTTTTTTCGCAATTGTGGAACTCCAATTCCCCAGCTCCAGCATTGGAGGAAGGCCTGTCTGCTGCAGTTAAACCCACTGAGGAGGGTTGGTTTCCCTCCCTGCTGGCGGGGACCCGTGCAGCTGAGTGCTGTGATTTCAGGGCTCCTCCTGTCACCCACAGGTTGCAGATGGAGGTGATTGGAGATGGACACTTGCCAGCATTGGTCACAGTATCCCTGTCAGAGACTCTCTGGAAAACACTGGTTTTGAGCTGGTCTTTGCTGGGAGTGAAGTGTGGGGTGCAGGGGTGCATGGCTGGGGCCGAGTGATCTCCTGGAATGGTGGTACAGTGACAAGTGTCACTATCCTGAGCCTGGCTGAGTTTTGGTACTTTAATGCCGTGGTCCCTGTGAGCTGGGTGTCAGGAAGCTCCTCGGATGAGAAGCTTTTAGCTGCAGCACCAGCTAGTTTTCCTTTCTCTCCTTTCCCCACACTTTGCTACTGTGCCCTAATGCTCAAAAGTGTCTGCGTCTCCAGGTGAAGACGGAGATCAGTGTTGAGAGCAAGCACCAGACACTGCAAGGCCTGGCCTTCCCCCTGCAGCTGGATGCCCAGCAAGCCATCCAGGCGCTCAAGCAGAAGAAAATCAACTACATCCAGCTGGTAGGTGCCTCATGTGGCTCCTCCATGCCCCGCTCCCCCCATCTCTTGCTGCCGTCTCTCACTCCCCTGTCCCTCTGTCCATCAGAAGCTGGATCTGGAGCGGGAGACCATCGACCTGGTGCACACGAGCCCCACAGAGATCGCTGACCTACCCAAAAGGATCCCTCAGGACTCAGCTCGTTACCATTTCTTCCTCTACAAGCACTCACACGAGGGAGACTACCTGGAGTCTGTTGGTGAGAGCCTCAGCACTGGGAATGGCTGGTTTGAGCCTGTGCCGGTCCCTGTTTTGTCCAGACCATTGCTCACATGGGGAGCAAGCAGGGGTGGGCATAGGGATGCTGCAGCAGGGGACCTTGAGTCAGTCCCCTCCCATTGGGGGTGCTGGAAAGCCCTTTGGTGCCAAAAAACCCCTGACACGTGGTGCAGGGCTCTGTGGGTGCTGCCACAGAGGATTTATGGAGGTGGTTTGACCCAGTGCATTGCAGACATACCAGGGGAGATTTGGGAGGAGTGGTGGATGGGATGGCTCACCTTCTGTTGCTGGGTTAACTGGGACTCTCTAGGACTGGGAAAACCATGACCAGGGTGGGATGCAACTGGTGCTCTCTGACCAGCGCCCAAGCCCTCCTCTCTTCTTGCAGTCTTTATCTACTCCATGCCTGGGTACAAATGCAGCATCAAGGAGCGCATGCTCTACTCCAGCTGCAAGAGCCGGTTGCTGGACACTGTGGAGCAGGAATTTTGCCTGGAGATAGCCAAGAAGGTAAGTGCAAGCCCACACAGAGGTGATGGAGCAGAGAGAAACCCATGCTGGGCATCAGCAAGGGACCATGCTGGAGCCTTGCTCCAGCACCTCTGGTGGGCTTGAGAGAGGAGTTGGGTGCCCCAAAGGTCAAAACCCACAGCAGCTCCTAATTCCCTCTTGCCTCTCCCGGGCTCAGATCGAGATCGACGACGGAGCCGAGCTGACGGCGGAGTTCCTGTACGAGGAGGTGCACCCCAAGCAGCACGCCTTCAAGCAGGCCTTCGCCAAGCCCAAGGGGCCCGTGGGGAAGCGGGGACAGAAGCGGCTGATCAAGGGCCCGGGCGAGAATGGCGAGGACAGTTAGATCCCACAGGGCCGGGCGGTGAACGGACAGCATCCCTGCGGCGCTTCCCGCCTTTCCGCTGACCTGGGGATCTTTCCCTCCGTCTCAGTCTTTTTTTGTTTCACTTTTTTTTTTTCCTATTTCATTCCTTTTTTAAACATCAGGATGGCTTGTTGCACCTGGGGGCAGAGCGATGGGGAGGGTTCAGGGTTGTTGGTGTTTCTTTTCCTCACGTCCCTGTGCAAGCCCCAGGGCTCCCAGGGGAGGATGGGAGCAGCAGGGCCACATCCCCAGCCTTGCTTCTGTCCCCCTGGGTCACAGCTGCTGTTCTCCTGGGTGACTGAAGGACACGCTCACCTGAAAGCTGCTCTATGCAAAGGGAAAGGGGGGGCGTTGGGGATTCTTGTCTGAAAAGAGAAAATGCTTCTTTCCCTGCTCCCCAGCCCCCAGACTTTGCTCCCCTGTCCTGCTCTTGGTGTGCACGGCCCCTCTGCCCCAGGCCTGGAGTGATCCTGCACCCCCTCAGGGTGTGGGAAGGACCCCCTGTGGGGTGGGCTTTGCTTCCTGTGGGGTGGGAGTTTGTCCCTGCAGAGAGCCAGGCAGTGGGAGGTGGAAGTTACCCACGGAGTCCTGAGCTCAGCCTGGACCTGGAGAAAGGTCACTTTGCCTTTGGGTGATGTTTGCATCCCCATTTTTGACCCCCCCCAGTAAGGCTTTTCCCCTTCAGCCCTGGCTCAGGCCCATCCCTCTTTAGGATGGGAGCTGAGGGGCACCTGAGCCCTGGTCCCCCTCTCTGTTCCCCAGCCCGTACCATTACCCCTCTGGATCTTGAGCTGGCTCTCTGGGCAGGGGCAGCCCCATGTCTTCACAATCACATGGGCTACCCCAAAAACTTGCGTGGGGAAGTATGAGAGCCCTTATGTGCCCCCCAGGGACATCCCCAGCCAGCAAGGTCCCTCATCAGCTCCATGGACTGAGCTTGATGCAGTGATTTGTGCTGCACTGGGGGTTTGGGGGAAGAGCACCTTGCTGCTGGGTTCCAGTGAGGGCTTGAGAACCACCTGCCTCCCCGGGAGGATGGAAGGGGGAGGGTCAATGAATCCTGCCCTCTGCTTTCCAGCTGTGGCAGTGATCCTGCCGATGTTGCCTTGACCTCGGCGGAGTCAGGGGGTCAAGTTGGGGGGAGCAGAGCACACTGTACTGAACGCTGTATTTTCTAAAGAATAAAGTATTTTTAAAACAGTCTGATGCTCTTTGGAGGTCCCCTGGGTTCCCCAGGTTTGGATGTTTAGCAGTCATGGGCTCTGGAGCTGCGAAGGAAATGGCTTGGACATCGCAAGCTGGGAGCCAGCAACTCACAGCCTGCCTGCCATGGCTGCATCCAGCCCTCACCACCTCCAGGGACATTTATGCTTTATTCCAGGGGTCTGGGACAATCCTTTAATGCCCAGCAGAGTTTTTAACACTGAACCACTTCAATGCCCAGAGCTAGAGCTGGCTACAGGAGGCAGCATCCATGCTCAGAACAGCTTTCTGTTTTTAATGGCTGTTGATGAATTTGCAAGGCTGTGATGCTGCTCCTAGGGCTGCTCTCTTGCCTGGGGTAAATTCCTGCCTGGCCATGGGGAGAGAAAGCAGAAGGATGCAAAGTCATGAGAAGGGTTGGGAAGGCAATGGGATCTGCCCACATCCCAGATTTCCCTGCCCTCCCACTCGTCACTTGAGGCAAGGCATAGGTTCCCAGGCTCCTGAGAGGTGAGCTGGACCCCACATCTCCCTTGATCTCAAGCAGGTCTTCAGCATCCAAAGACCAACAACCCAAATCTTAGAACTCCAGCTGGGCTGTGGGTCCTGAATTTCTGAACAGTGGGTCCTGATAGAGAGGCAAGGAAACATGCCCTGGCTTGTGACAGCCACCAAAAGCTGCTGCCTTCCCTCTCCTTGCCCAGAGGATCTTGGCTGCAATTTGGATATAACCTAGGTTTTTATTTATTATGGTCTCCTGAGCAGGTTTCCCAGGGGAAAGGCTCCCCCATGTGCTGCACTGGTACAGCCCAGACCCTGAACATGCTCTTCAACCAGCCTGGTGGGGTTTGCAACAGGCCAGGGCTGTGCTGTGTCTCAGCTTTGCTTGCTGTGCCCAAGAGGAGATGGATGATTTGTGAAACCAGCTGTAAAACATTAAAAAAACTCAGTCTAATGCAAAAGGAGGAGCAACCCTAAATCAGTTTCCCTTTGGCATGGAGGAGGAGGAGAAGGAGTAGGAGGGAAGATGCTGTTATGCAGGGAGCAGCCTCGGCGCAGGACAGCTCCCTCTGCATATAAACACTAATAATTCTGGGCTGACAACACCAGAGTCATTTGACAAGCTGATTCACCCTTCTCCTGCAGATCCTGCTCCCCTTCTGTGCTTGGTAATTTTTAAACTTGCCCAAATACTGAGGAGGAGTGAAGACTGTTCACCACTTCCCACCTGCCCTCACTGCCCCCGTCTCCCTGCCAGTGCAGCCATCCCAGGTGACAGCCCCCCTGTGCTAAAGGATGATGGTGCACGTCCATGGGAGAGATGTCCAGGAGCAGTGCAAGGGCTGCAGATCCCTGTCTGGGCAACTGTTCCTTCCCATCCTGTCTGCTGGCTCATCGCATGCCTATCCTCCAGACCATTCTCTTCCATCCCATCCCATCCTGACCTCTCCTGTCCTCTCATGTCTCATCATGTCCCCCCATTCCTTTACATCTCATCCCCTCTTTTCCTGTCCCAACTCATCCTGATTTGTCCACCCATCCACCACATCCCATCCTGACTTGCATCCTGAGCTGGCACAGGTGGCATCAAGTCAGCCAAGGCAGCACTGTGCTGAGGGCAGCCCAGCACTTACATGGCCTGGCTCTGCAGCCCTCCACCCCCTCATGCCATTCTCCTGCTTCCCTCTCCCCCTTTCCTGTTTGCTTTTGCAAGGCTTGCCAGGATTCAGACCAATTCACAGCTCACCCTCTCATATATTTGGTTGGAAATTAGTAGGATAGAATAGACAGAGTGGGACAGGAGGCTGCTGAAGCAGTCAAGGAGGAAAGGAGCTGAACAACTGGCAGGCAGAGCACCAACGCCATGCGAGCCGAGTTCCCTTTGGAAAGTGGGTTACGAAGCCAATGCCAGCTCCACACCAAGCAATTCCTGAGGGCAATTAAAGCACTCACAAACCTGGTGGCTGCCTCCTGCCCACGTGTCCCTACACCCAGCACACCCACAAGGGCTCACACAAGCATCGGCCTCTCTCTTCAAGGTTTGAGTTAAAAGTCTCTCCCGTGCTGCGTAGCGAAAGCTCTGGGATTTGAGGCAAGGAAAAAACACGTTTGGTCAGCAGTGACTTGTGCCACTTGTGCCTGGGGACAAGGCCATCCCACGGTGGTATTTTCCTGGCTGGGCAGGGAGCAGCAGGGCATAGCCAGCTTCAAAGGGAGTGAGGAGCTGCAGGGGGCTGTGACTGAGCACCCCCACAGTGCTCAGGGGTTTTAGGACTCACAGACAAAAAGCTTCATGGGCTCTACAGCAAGTGAGCCGCAGGGTAAAGGGCAAGACCAGGATGCTTTTCCATATGGGATTCCCACACGGAAAAGGACAAGATCTCAGAGGAGACAATTGGCTTCTGCTCCCCTGGGGGCTGAAGCAGAGGATCTACAAATGATTTACACCTGGTTGTGAGCTGAATGTGTGAATTGAGAGGGCTGACTGGCACCTGGGCCATGAAGTCTCAGGTACCCACAGGAAAAGGAGATGAGCCCTTGCCCTCTCAAGAGCCCTGTGTCCTGCCCAAAGCTCTGTTCAGGGAATGGCAGATAGGGGAATGTAGGAGCAGCATGAAGTGGAAGGCTATTTACCTGAGGAGGGTAAGTATATCTGGGACTAATGCCCTCCTTGGGGTTTGCAAGACTGGTGGTGTGGGTGGAGAGGAGGGTGCCTGATCTAACCTGCTGATGCTGAGGATTTGGGTCAGTCTGGAAGGTGGCTGGGGCACAGAGTACCCTAAATATCTGGAAGACCAGCCATGTTGGTGCTGGGATAGCAGTTCTGGGCTGGGGACTACCTTGTATTAGGTTTTTGGTGTCTTGTATCAATGTCTGCCCATGCTAAAGCGAACGAGTCCCCACAGACATCCCCCATCCCAGTTGCAGGCAGCAGGGCAGGGGAGCCATCTGCCATTCCCTTTGCAAGGAGCTCTTTCCTGGGGAGCCACAAGTGTGGGAATTGCCCCTCTCTTCCCTCTGCACACCTCACCCTGTGCCTGCCAAGAAGTGGGATTTTCCGTGTGCTGAGGTGGCCAAACCATGCAGCCAAGGGAGGGGCCTGTGCTGGGGCTGGCAGGACCATCTTGCAGGACATGGGAGGTCTGTGGGTGCACCATCCCTTTACAACTCCCTGCAGGGATGGAGAACCAGGGCAATGGTCCCTGCTGGAGGAGAAGGGCTTGCTGATGGAAAAGGTGGCTTCTCCCCATCCCCAAAAGCCCAGCACCTCCCCAGGGAGTATCAGCAGCAGGTCAGGCTGTGCTGGGGTCTAGGGAAAACCCAAGTGGGTCTTGATTGCTCCCTGTAAAGGCCCTGGGAGGAGGCAGGGCTTGAGATCTTTGCCCCCTTGGATGTTTCCCTGCATTAACTGCTTGTTTCTGCCTAAAACACTCTGTGTGTCCCACTGCCAACTGTCTTTCCAGGCAGGGGTGTGAGCAGTAATTCCTAGAGGTTTAAGGCTCCTCTAATGTTATGAATGTTATCTAAAAGCCAGTGGCAGTTGAAGGCACCATCCCAGAGTGTTCTGTAGCTGGGTGGCCCATTCAATTGAAAGAAAAGCAGGGGATTCAGTTGTTGGTTGGTTGTGCTGCTGGTGTTTAGAGTGAGACCTGGCACATGCATTCATCTGCAGCCCATCAGACGGTGGGTTCTACAGGGAGCAAAAGCTTAGCTTGGATTTTTCAGAGCAACACATGGATTTGCTTTGTGGGAGCAGGACAGAGGAAGGGTTTTTTGGAGGCTGAACACACCACATGAGAAATACATGTGGTGAGGCACCAGGATGTGCTCCAAAATACTCATTGCCAGGTAGGAACCCCTTCTTGAGCTGCAGGGATCATGGAGCCTGTAGGGCTTTTAAAGCCCTGGGGCAGAGGTGGGCTGGGAGACAGACCCTGGTAAAAAGGAGTGCTGGCAGACAGAGCAGGGGCTGAGTTGTGGTGGACCCCAAAACAGATGGGTGTAAGGCAGCAGGGATCCCAGAGCTGTGAGTTTGGTGGTGTTAATAATGCTCCTGTCTGTAGTAGGACGAGCACTCTCCTCCCAGCAATGGGGCACACGTGCTCCTGCTTGCAATAGGAATGTTTTTGCTCTTGTGCCACCTGGGGTTTCTCTGTTGTGTAAATAGGTTGAGAAATGGAGGAGGGTTTGAGTTTAGGGCTATGGAATGTTCCACTAGATGGATTATTATGCCCCAGACAAATATTAGCCATGGATTTATGGCTGCATTCTTGCTTCCTCACTCTGCCACTGCCATTGTCCAAACTTAAACATATTTTACCGATTACTTCCTCCATGATTTTCCCAGGAACTAAGCTAAAGCTTACATAACTATTCTTACTTGTGCAACCCACAGTTCAAGTTTTATTTGCTGGGAAACAATATGTGTTTATGTTTTCATTCTTTGTCCTTCTCATTGGGGAAAATTTATCCTTTCTATGTGTCATTAGATTTGTCTTTCTTCTGCAGTTAAGGGATGGACTTCTGCTGGCCTCTTGCTGCGTCCTGGTTCTGCTTTCACACTCCTGCTTGCCAGCACCAGTGCTGAGGGTAACTTGTCACAGTTGATGTTAAGGGTGTGGAGGTACCAGCTGCCACGTGCCGAGGTTAGTCGTGTTCCTGTCACTTCAAACATTGCCAGCTTTGAATCCCTGTGATTTGGTTCCCTCCTGTGATTAGTTTGGAATAACTTTTGAGATTTCTAATAGCTGCTTCCTTTCTGCATTTTATTTCTCCCCCTCGGTGGTACAAAGGGTTGAGTAGCTGATACACAAGCCAGGAAGACAAACTGGGCTTATTAACCGCCATGTAAAACGCACTGGGCCAATTCTGAAAGCTTTCAGTGAAGAAACTAGAAATGCAAGGAACCTGATACTGTCAGAGTATGGCTTTATGTGAGTCAACATGTCTTATCTCCCACACACATTGGTTGCTTACAGGTGTTCACTCATTGTTGCCAGTTTGGAATGGCATTGTAGGCACATTATCATGCTGGGGACACTGACGTAGGATCTGTGGCTTTCCATTTCATGTTTCAAGCTAGTGCAGTAATATCACCTAACAGATAACAAGAAGAGCTCCCTAAAGGAGGTGTATATTCATTGAGTCTGACGCCACAAACTGCTCATGGCAAGGCAAGGTCACACCTGCTGTCCTGCAGAACACTTTGAAAGCAGCTTGGTTTCTTGGGAAACCAAATGTTTTATAAGAACTCTTCTGAGAACAGCAGTGTGTTCCAGTGCATGCTTAAACACCTGGTGGCTTCCTGTTGCTAGAACTGATGATTTGCTGTAATTTGGGCTTCTGTCTCCCCAGTGCATGGCTATTTGTGATGTTATAACGGCTTCATAAAGGGAGGGAGCTTCCCAGCATACCTGAGTGTGACAGCAGCAGTGGAAGTTGGCTTGTTGCATTCAGAAAACAAGAGTACTTGGCTCAGGTCTTGTGAAAGTGACTGTAGCAGTTACTGGACAGGCCTGAACATGAAGGAAGTAGTTCAGTGCTCTGCTCTGACTTCATGTCAATATTGACCTCTTCTTTCTGACCCATGGAAATACTTTCCCCTGTTCAAAGCCTTCCCTTGCTATTCATGGAAGCAGGAAATAGGATGGCAATTAGGCATAACACACCAAAGCTTTCAGAGAGGTTGCAAAGGCATTACTGTTGTTCTCTTACAATGACTTCTGCCAGAGACCTGAATTATTAAGGGGCTTGCTGACAGTTTTTACACTAAAGTCCACCTCCAAGAGTCCTGGATTGCAGCCTATGCCAACTTGGAGACACAGGCAGCCATAGACAAGCTGTATCTACCACCTGCAGTGCTGAACACACCCTCCTTTCCCAGGCCCTACCACCCCACCACCTTCATTTTCTGTCAGGGAGTCAGAAAATATCTCATCAGCATCTTTTTCCTCTTAGGGGAGTGCTTGTGAACACCACTGTAAAGTAGAATATGGTAGTGGAGGGAGACAGCACCTAGTAGACCCCACTCTGGATACCTGCCCCTCAGCAGTTCTCAAGTGGTTCACTGGTGCAGATGTAGGACATACTATACCTGCAGTTTCAGGTTTCAGAGAGAGGCTCAGGAGCTATTTTCTCTTTTCATAAGAAATAAATGCAGCCCAGGAAGAACTACTGCAGTTCTTTGGGCACAGTCACTGAAAAGGCAGTGTTTTATTCCATCAACTGCCCTCCCAGCCCCTGACAGCTCAGTTCCAGTTATGGAAGGTAGACAGAGAAGCAAACACACGCAACTTGGTATCATGGCTCTCGAAATTTATTTTCAGAGCTTAGTGCTTCAACTACAATTAAAATACTTGGGCAATTAAAAAATGCTACTGAGTTGATACTTGAACTAGACAAGAATACAACAGTGTTACTTTCATGCCCTGACAGATACTAGTTTGCTCATGCCACTGAAGTAGGCTCTTTCCCGTTCACTCATCACTTCAAAGTGTAGGGGTCTTCTACAGAAGTTGCATTCAGCTGACGAGTGTGGTTTCAGCTCCAGACCAACATCCTTCCATGTAGCCAGCAGTTTTTCTGTTAGGAAAAGTTCACCAAGATCAAAGCTTAAGACAGTGGATTGCTTTAGGGAAGCAAAAGAAGCATCAGCATACTTACTCTCCTAGCAAGTGAGGAGAGGTAATAGGATTGCACCCTGACACAATTTACCTCTTGAGACAACTGGGCTGCAACTAGGTCTCAGTTATCCTCATACTACCTCTCCTGATAGGATCAAAGAGCTACTTTCCCTGGACAGATCCATGTTTAAGACAAGTTCACAGCTCAGCTGAGAACTGCAGATTTCTCGAGGCTCCATGGAACACGTGAAGATTATTTTGGACAATGCATGAGCAGAGCTCTGGCCGAGGTGGCTGTGACAGAACCAGCTGGGTATAGACCTGCAGGGGCCTTGGATACTCTTCTAGGTCACAGTGCACTGGCCCTCACATGTCACACTCAAAGCAGCTCAAGTGCAGAGGTACCTGCTCCTATGCTGCCGTAGTGAAAAGACACTGGTGATGACATCTAAAACTTGGGTGCTTCCCAGTCTCATCTACAGTACAAAGACTGCACAGACAGGCCAGTATCTTCTTTGCACTGATGCAAGAACCCACTCACCGATAAAATAACTCATCATCTGCGGGGTGTGGTGAGGTGTGGGGGCAATACGTAGCAGCTCCTCTCCACGGGGGACCGTTGGGTAGTTGATGGCTTGGACATAGATGCTGTGCTGGCTCATCAGCTTGTCACAGATCTCTGTGTTTTTAGCAGCATCTGCAACCTACAGTTCAAAATTTTAAGTTACAAGATTAACCAATAGATGCAAGGTGTCAGAACTGTGACCTCAGCTTAGACAGCCACAGGAATCCAATAGGGCTGGTCTCCCCTGTGCCACTAAATAACATGTATGTCAGAAAGAAGGGCTAAAAGCTTGTGGTGTAGAGCCCTCTGGGCATAAACACAACCCTGCAGCCCAGGCAGGTAGCTAGTCATACCCCAGAACATTTTACTAGCTTATTACCATTAGATTGTGGGTTTCATACACTGCTTTACAGCATTTACACCAGGCTGAGCTCAGCTTAAGCCACACTCCTGGCACATCACTAGGATGAGTTTGAGTTTTGTGAAAGCAGTTAACTAATACCTGAAAGTGTAATGTGACCATGGACAGCCAAATGAGCACCACAGTCCTGTGCCAGCAGTACCTTCAGTACTCACCCTTATGGGAATGATGTGACTGGGGCAGTGCACCACAGGAAGACCTGCATCCATCAGCATCTGTCTCATGAGTTTCACGTTGCGTTGGTGCTGTCGCCTCAGAACCTGCCCCTCTGGGCTCTTCAGCGTCCGGACGGACTCCAGGGCACCAGCCAAGAGCATGGGGGGCAGGGACGTTGTGAAGATAAAGCCAGCAGCGTAGGAACGAACAGTGTCTATCAGAGAACTTGTGCTGGAGATGTATCCTCCAACACACCCAAATGCTTTGCCTGAAGAAAAAGAAAAGGCAACCAAACTTATTCTTTCCACCCATTAGAATGGTGTGAGGTATTGGAGCCTTTCACTTGAAGGAATGGGTATTTTTGAGTACAAAAGAGTGCAGTCATGGCAGGCAACAATTCCAGCCCCCTCTGTTAATCTTGTATTTACTCAGCACATGGTACAGCTTTATTTTTAAGCCCATCTCGATAACAGTTACTACACAGCAGAGACAATTCAAACTCTCAAATACTGAAGTTTTGATTTGGAAGAAGACTTTATAAGCCAAATCATCAAGTGGAGTCTTCAACAGTGACCCCAAGTGATCACCACTAAATCTCTCAGGAGATTTAAAATAATCTGTTCCAGAGATGCTACAAATAGCCCATGCTCCTAAGGAGCACAGAAAGCTGTTACTGTGATTGTGCAGTTGATACCACCCCCCTTTCCAAATTTTCACAGACAGCAGAACAGAGCCAGATAGAACTATGGTGTGTGGTGAATGCTTCTGCTCCTATTAGGCTGTAACCCAAGATTCTAAGTATCAAAGCTGTGAGCTTTCCTAGTAAATTTTATTATGTTTTGAAAGATGTTTAAACAACTTCTCAATTTGCACCAGTAAACTTACTCCTGACCCTGCATTCTGCTCAGATAATAGCAGTTGCTTTGGTTCTTGCCAAATCTCTTTACATAACTCCCTATCTCAGGTTCCTAGATCCATTTCACATAAAAGAACTAAGTACTACTAAATATAGAGAACTATTCTACTAACATTCTCACCTGAATTTATTCTTGAGTTGTATAACATGCTACTGGAGGACTTTTTGCTAGCTTGCCTAAGGTACCGCTGGTTGGGGTTTTAATTTAACTGATATGTAAGACAGTCTAAGTAGCTTAACAGAATCTTTTCAAACCATGGGGCAAGCTTAAATCCTTTGGGCTTTTTGAAAAATCCTACTCCCCAACAGCACTTAGCAAGTTCCTCTGAATAGACTGATTTTGCATTAACCCACTTAATTTGGCTGCTCAGAAGCTTTGCTGCCTTTGCTCGTGCAGCAGTGCCAGGCCATGCATACCAAGCGTTCCAGAGATGATGTCCATCTTGTGCATGACTCCATCCCGGTCTCCTATGCCACCACCTCGAGCTCCATACAGCCCCACAGCGTGCACTTCATCCACAAAAGTGATGGCCCCGTGCTCGTGGGCCACGTCACACAGCTCTTCCAGAGGACAGACTGCACCTAGGAACCAAAGCAGCAACTGGCAGTTTAGGATTTCCTGTAGGTAGCTTGGGGAAACACCAGAACTCCCTCCAAACAGCCCTTACAGCACCTAATGTACAGATGATTTGAGGACTAACTGGAAGCAGAGAGGAGGCTTTGATGTCAACTTACCATCCATTGAGTGAACGGTTTCAAATGCAACAATTTTAGGGGTAGATGGATCAGACTTCTTCAATAGCTCTCGAAGATGGTTGACATCATTATGGCGAAATATGTGTTTTGGCACCCTGCTGTTACGGATCCCCTGGATCATGGAGGCATGGTTTCCAGAATCAGAGTAGATCTCACAACCTGAGGGAACAGCCCAGTTACACTTGTAAGTATAGGAAACATTAACTCATTCCTAGCATTGCTTCATGTATGGGAAGAGCTCAGGAAACAAGGGTAGCATATTCTAAAATGTAACACTTGATCAAATGAGCAATTTATAGATAAGGAAGCAAGGAAATTATTTAATGTTTATTTTAGGTGTTCAAACTAGCACAAACTAGAGCTTGAGGAAATAGGGAAGATTTTTTGTTAAGTCCTTAATACTTTTACCTAACTCTTCTAACTTCTAAAGTGAGAAAGAGAAGTTCACACCCACAGGTGGTAGGACACTAAATTCCTACCATCTCATTTTCAGGTAGACTTTGAATGCAAAAGCAGAAGCCTCTGCTTGTCCGATTCCTTCAGCAGTTCCCAGCTCACAGATCTCCACCACAGTAGGCTGAGACTAGGATTTGTGTTGAACACAACTTGAATATGGCATTGAAAGTGGCACCCAGTCACACTTTGCTGACAGATTAGGATGAGCCCTTAGTTTGGACAGCTATTTGTAAAACATACTCCCAACCCACCTCAGGGCAAGGCTGTGCTTTTGTGGTAACAGGGGTGCAGTTAGAGATCTCACCTGGCAGCATTTTAGCCAGAGTGAAGAGAGTGGAGTCATTGGCTACAAAGCACGATGAGAACAACAATGCTGCATCTTTTCCATGAAGGTCAGCTAGTTCTTTTTCCAAGTCGACATGAAATTTACTTGTTCCTGAAATGTTTCTGGTGCCTCCTGCTCCAGCACCGTGTTGCTTCAACGTATCCCTAAAGAGGGCCCAAAGGGAATCATTAGGATTGCTGTGTGACAGAGGAATAAAGGATCACTGCTAAAACATTCTAGTACATGATCAGGATGGTATTAAAAAGGAACTGGCTGCAAAAAGCAGCTGTTAGGTCTTTGAGCAACCTGCACAATTCAGGAATCCAGTAAGGTAAGAAATCAGTGACTATGTACAGCTGCACTACACCATCCAGTTTATCTGGGAACACATGGGGGCTTCTAAGGAAAATCCAAGGAGCAGAATCAGTGACCAGTGAGTACAGTGCAGCCTAGAGACAAACACTGCTAACCTATCCCAGCTCCAGAGAGGGGCACATGCTTAGCTGCATGCCAAAAATCACATCAGAAGCAGCTTACGTAGCACAGCACAGGAATCAATTCTCCATAAGCCTTCCCACAAAAGCTTCTGTGGGGCAACAGAGCTTGGAAGTGCCTCTTAAGAACGTGGCACTACTCACATAACTGCTCCACAGACACGAGGGTGACGGCTCATGCCCAGGTAGTCGTTGCTGCACCAGACAGACACCTCCTTCTTGGTGACCAGGGAGTCAGTGTAGTCATCTGCCATGGGGAAGATCTGTGCCTTGCGGTTCACGGTTTTGAACACGCGGTAGGTGTGATCCTTCTTCTTCTCATCGATCTTCTTCTCAAAGAACTGATCGTACTGGAAGGTGGACACAGCTGAAATGAGACAGAGACTTTAGCACAAGGGCAATAGTCACAACAGGCCAGGCCTTGTGGGGGGTTTTGCTAGTCATTCTTACATTTTGGCAAGTTATCCTGAAGCAGATGAGAGACACTTTCTGGCCTTTGCTTCAGCATAATATCCTTAAACTTCTTGAGCAAGCCACTCTGTTCTTCTCCCTCAGCCTTGATGTTCCTCACTGTGGAAGTAGGTGGTATTTTGGCAAATTCTGTAGCTACAGACATTGTAACAAATTCCAGTGAGTTTAACCGGTTTGAAACAAAATTAACTAAGTTGAGATCGGTAAAGCAAACATTTTAAACAATTCTAACTCTTCAATCTTTAGGAAGCACATGCCCAAAACCACATGATTAGGATCAACTATTTTATTTGCTTACAAATTTGCATTGGATGAGACAAAAGGATTAGCCTTCCTAATCAACCAAAATCCAACATGTAATTTCCTAACAGCACATTTGGTTCATCATGACTCAGAAAACCACTGTATACAGCTACAGCATTTATCTGAAAGGGTTGGAACACACCTTACTGAGGGCAGAGTTCTAGTCAGCACCTCCCTTTTTGTTCTCTTAGCACAGACTAATTTTTTGAAAAGCTGTGTCACAGAAAGCAAACAGAAAAGTAAAATAAGCTTCCTGAGACAGGCAGCAAGGCTTTACTGATACTGCTGAAAAGTTCCTTCCTTTGAAGGACAGCCCTTCCACATCAGGGCTGCAAGGCAGCCAACACCCATAAACACAAAACACCGACCACAAAACCATGCCCTTGCTTTCCAGCATGGATTTGTGCTGGTACTTGCTGGGTGTCTCAACACAGTGTCTTCCATCTTTGGATATAAAACCTTTGTCAGTACCAGTTCTCTTCAATTCTAAGCACCTGCTTTGGGAGTGAGTGTATCAGCTTGATTCACACATCTGGAGCCAGCCGGCACACCAAAATACAGCAGGGAAATACAGTATTCCCACACCAAAGTCACCCAGGGAAACTCTTTTTCCTGCAGTCTCCCATCATCCCACCCGCATCATTTCACTGATGACTGTCAGATCTGGCACACTCTAGAGCCAAGTCAGGCACCAGAAGCTTCAGCACATGGAGGACGTACCTTTCCTGTCCGCCTGCATTTCCTGCACATCCTCCTGGAGTTCGAGGCTGGCTTTGCAGAAGACATTGCTGTTCTTGTGATTCATCTCAGCTGCCAGGAACGGGCATTTGGTAGCAGAGCTCTGGCTAGCACTGGCAGGTGGGTGGCCAGTAGGAGGCTGGGCTCCATCTGTATTCTGCTGGGCCACCTCTTTGACTTCTTTTGTCTCTGAGGTGGGGGCAGAGAAAGGAAAACACTTCAGCTTCATCATTTTAATACACAGACTTAAGCTTTTCTATCCACTACCTTTGCAATTAATTTGGCACAACCCCTTCAGAACTATGCAGCTGAGCAGTCACATTCCAGTTATACAAGCACAAACCCCCAGTAACAGCCAAGGGACGGCTGATTTAAGGCGCTAGATCTAGCACTGTGCCCTCTGAGAGAAAAAACCTCTTTTCACTCCCACTGTGAAGGTTTAAGGAAAGACTGGATATGTCATTTAGTGCCACGGTGTAGCTGACACGTCGGCATCCAGCCACAGGATGGGCTCGATCTCAGGGGCCTCTTCCAGCCTAAGTGATTGTGTGATTTTCTTTCGAGGAGTTCAGATATTTTCAGCCACGCAGCTTCCTCTGCTGCAAGGAATTCCTTCCTCAAATCCTTTCCCTGAGTGCCTGGGCGAGAACCCCCCAGGGACTGTTCCCGGTTGGGGTGCAGCGCCACTGAAGCAGACAAACACCCCACCCGAGACCCCGGATCCCTACCCGGGGCTCGCTGCGGGCCGGTCTCCGCTTTATGCCACAAATTTAATTAAGGATTAAGCAACCCCTGTCTCAGCGCTGCCCGTTCCAGAAGTTTCCCCCCGTGACACAGCACAGCCGTGATGTTCTCCCCCCCCTTCTCCAGGTGCCGCTCGGGGGGCTGCCCGCCGTACTCANGGGCTGGGGACCTCATGGCGACATGGAGAGACCTCCCCCCCTCCCCGGGGGTTGTGAGGGACTGGGGACGTGGAGGGTCCCCTGGTACCGTGAGGGGCTGGGGATGTCGTGGTGACATGGAGAGACACCCCCGCGTCGTGTCCCAGCCCCCCGGGATTCGTGAGGGGCTGGAGTCAGCAGAGACACCCCAGAGGGTCGTGAGGGGCTGGGGACATCCTGGGGACGTGGGGGATGTTGAGGGACCGGAGCAGGTCGCGGGTCTGGGCGCCACGGGGAGCCAGGTGGAGGCTGAGCCGGTGCTGCGGCGCCGTGAGGGCACGGAGGGGGTTTGTGTCACTGAGGGGCCGGGGGCACAGCCGTGAGGGCACGGAGGGGGTTTGTGTCACTGAGGGGCCGGGGGCACAGCTGGCCCCGGGCAGTGGGGCAGGGTCCACTCGGGAAGTGCTGCTCTGGGTTTCCCCTCGGCCCCGGGCTGTGCAACGCCGCTTTCCCAGAAGTTCTGGAGTTTCTTGCCCCCGGGACAGGAGGTTGGGGGGTGCGACTGCTCCCTGACTCTGAGTCAGCTGCGTGGGGAAATCCAGCGCTGCTCAGGCCACCTCAAGTGTTTTCTCCTAAACACACCTCTGTCTCCCCGTGGAGTCCGTGCCCGGGCGCTGGGGATGCAGCAGTTGGTCTCCCTGAGTCCCTCACTCTGCCTACAGTGTGTATGAATAACAGCTGCTCTGCTGCTGGTGCTCAGACTTCCACCGCTGCGCTTTTGCCAGGTTTTCAAGGAAAAAGGACAACAGCAACAAGTAAAATGGTGCCCTTTGCCCTGTGGCTTGCAACAGACATTAAAATTTATTCGCTCAAAAAGAATTTTTACAGGTGGGGAATGGCAGAAGTAGCTCTCCTTGCGTGACTGGCCATTGGAACTGCAATAGTGCTGTTTCCTGTAAAGACATGCTGACTGCTAAAGTGTGCAAGGAATGGAGAAGGAGAAATTACGATGCATTTTCCCCCCTCATCTTGTGAAACAGTTTCACGGAAGACAGGATTTGGGTAGAGCTGAGAGCTGTCCCAGGCACTTTGAGGCAAGAGGGGATTTTTTAACAGATGAGGAGTTTGGAGGAGAGGGGTTTTTTTTAAAGCCCACTCTTTATTGACTCTTGCCTTGTATGTGTGTAGTCACATGTAGTTAGTAGAAGGTGGTTATACACAGTGAATTAGAGAAATACAAAGCCTATGTAGAACTGTGGCTGCTGAACACAAGTTTGGATATAAAAGGCACTCAGGAAATATTGGTCAGTATTTGCATGTTGCACATTAGTCTTTAGACAACGCCTCTGTTGGAGGGCAGGGGGAAGACCAGCAGGATATTTGCCTGATCCTCTTCTCTTCATCACTGACTCACTCTGAGGGTACTGGCTGCATTGCACAAACTTTAGGATCTGAGGCAGTGAGCAGGAAGGCAACCCCAAACACAGTCCAACATGAGACTCACTGTGAGCTCTGCATGTCACCAAGCTCTGAGGTGGGAAGAGGGACAGAGTCCTGCCCTCAAGAACTCACGGAGCCCTGGAAAAAGTAGCTGGGGCTTCACATGGCAGGGCATGAGATTTGGGTTTTAGTAAGTGTGACAGTTGACTTCTTGCTTATTAGAAATCTAAGACAGCGTTGTTTAACAAATCTTGGTGCTCGGATATTAAATAGCTTCCATCAGTGGGCATTGTTAATCTAGATATGTGCTACTTTTAATTGGTTCTGTAACTAAATGATGAAAAAAGGCTGTGGTATTTGACCTGAGCCTGTATGGCAGTTATGATAGCAGGAGTCTGGGTCATTTGGTAATACTGGGATAGTGTTTCAAATTATTAGTTCAGTTGCTCATGAAAAGGTGGGGTTTTTTTTTTCCCCACAGCTGGCTTTTGGTTAGTGTTACATGCCTCCAGTATTTTTCAAAATAATAGTTAATTAGCACTAGAAGTTTAGAGACGCCTGATCTGTGCTTCAGGTTACTGCTGTCCCTGTTCATTTGAACAGCAGTATTTGACTCCTGACTTAAGCTTATTAACACATCAGTGACTTTAAAAATTGAGGAAACTCCATGGCATTCTGCCATACCTGATGAGCTTCCTTAGAGCACAGATTTAATTATATGTTTGGACCTAAGGGATCATTCCTGTGCTCCTTGTATTAATTGCAGTTTTAACAACAGAAATCAACACCAGTATGCTTGATTTATCGTATGTTGGGAGTATTTTTTCTTCTATTCTTCCCTTATTAATTGTCCATGGTACTTAACTCAGAGGGAACATGTGTTTTGTTGTAAGAGGCACCAGAGAAAGGTGTTGTGCAAATGTGCTGGCAGAGTGCTGCAACAGGCTGCAGAGCTCGTCTGCCTGGACACCTGCCACAGCAGGTTTGATCCTGCAAAAATCTGATAATCCTTCTTTATCCAGGTAATTTTAACAGCAGCATCTCGCCATTTTGCAGGGCTGAGGGATGGAGTACATTGGTCTGCTCTCTTGCTGGAGTTCAGACAGTTGTGGGTTTGTATTCAGGAGTGCATGTGAAGCCCAGAGAGCGTCTGCTTTTTTACACAAACATCACTCAAGGTCGGCAGCTGAGGCACAGCGACCTCGGCCATGATATGGCGATCTCCAAATGGAGCAGAACTCTCAGCTTTGCTGTCAGACTTCCCGACGATCTGTGCTGTTAATCAAACGCTGCAATAGCACTTCTTTGAAGTTTGATTTTGGTGAATTCATTTAGCCTTGTACACAACAGGAATTGCGCAGAGCAGTGGAGTGACATTAACTTGACCCCTGTCTTGGAGGTTTGCTGAAGGAACGTGTCCTTGTCAGTGCAGGGGGGTGGCTGGGAGCTCTGGGAGCAACAGAGCGGGGAGAGGCCAGGGGGAGAGGGTGTCTTGTCAGCTGCTCTGCCAGTTCCTGCCGTTGGAAATACTGCCAGAGCTTACATGTTGAAGGTGAAGTAAATACTAATAAAGCTGCCGTTAATTAAAATTTCTTACGGCTTCAGTGGATTAATTAAATGGTATTTAAGGATGTTAATTGTGGCGATGTATTACTGCCATCCTACAGGGCTCAGGAGAAGTGCCACACAAATGCTGTTTGCCAGGAGGACTTGAGTCTGCAACAGGGCCAGTGACACCCCAGGGGGAAGAGGGAGCCCATCGCGAGAGAGAGAGCCAGCTTAGGCAGCTGTCTGGAGAGACACTGGCTGCCTGGGAATGCGGGAAGGGCAGAGTCAGCATGGAATAAAGGAGAGAAATGGTTTAAGCTGGGGGAGTAGCATTGGTGTGAGAATGAATTTATTCAGCTGGCCATGACCAAATTTAGGTTGGAAGGTGGGTAGTTTCTTGCTGTACCTGTGTTTTGGAGCAGCCTTTGGAGCAGGTTCCTGTGGTGCCATGTACCAGATGGATTCAGCAGAGGAAGCTTGGCTGCCTGAAAGGCTCATGTTCTGCAGGGAAAGGAAAGGGAAGATTGTCAGCTACCCTGAGAGCCTCTGTGATTTTGACTTTCTAGAGCCCATTCTGTTCTGATGATTTGTCCATTTCTTTGCTGAATAAGTTGCAAGAAGGAGCAAAAAGACCCCTTTAAATTCCAGCAGTTTAGGAGGTGGATGAGAAGCCATAGAAAGTACTTCCCATACAGAAATTTAAGTGGGGAAAAAAAATTCCCTGCCACAAAGTCAAGTTGATTTCTGCAGATACCTGTGAAGAATTCCTGGTGAAGATGGTCTTTTTCTACATTACTGGTTTACAGGTGTAAGTTAGCTTCAATACTTCCCTCCCATCCCTCTTCTCCCAAGCATGTTTTGCCCCAGTATTCCTGGAGACAGAACTTGATGGTGTCTTTTTTCATAGGATTTTAATGAATTTTATGCTTTGAAGGGATCATTAGATACTTCAGCAGAAAAAACAAGAGTCAGAGCCCCTTTGCTCTCAGGCTGTCTGAAGGAAAGCCTGTAATTGTGCTGTAATTAGCAACAGCTAATCCCTTTTGCCCACTTCTCAAGTCAGAGCTGTGCATACTCCTAATTTTTTCCCATCCAGTCAGTGTCAGAGAGGGCAAGACAGACAAACAATTCCCCCTCCCCATGCACAAGCCACTGTCTATATTGAGATCTAAATTTTCCAAGGGAGTGGGTGTGATCCTGACATCTGGGTTTCATCCAGACTCAAATTCCAGGCTTAGATCTGAGAACTTCTACCTCCGGCCCTGAGACCCACAGTTCTTAGAGAGGACTTGGTTTATTTACCTTTTAAGGCAAAATTTGAGGCTTGCAATAGTAGCTGCATAGTGACAGCTCTTCCCATGGTGAACTTCTTTAACATGTTGTCCTGAATTGGAGCCAGTGTCCTCTCTGCATGACAGAACAGGAGTTCTCATTTCATTTGAGGACCCTCTAGTCTGTAGAGAACGTTTCCAAGCTGGAGGAGCTGCTGAATGCTGAGGCACATGTTGCAGGGTGGCTGAGCAGCACCCCTTTCACCTGCATGGGCCAGGCAAGTTTCACACCCCATGTAAACAAACATGAGTTGTTTTGTTCCCCAGTGTAACCGATATATTTGAAATTCATGGAATGCTGGTGGGTCCTCACAAGGCTGTTGGGTCAGGACTCTTTTCCTGTCTGCCAATGCCCAGGAGCTCCCCATCGACGTGGAGGAGTTTGGTCTCTTGGCAAAGTCCCATTGCAGGGGCATGACTCAGGCTCAGTCTGGACAGCAGAAGTTGTTGCCACTCTCTTCCAAGGTACGCTGCCCTCCTACTGAAGGGCACCACCCCACACCGGGGCTGCTGCATTCAACAGCCCAGCTGATTAACACATCCAGCAGTGGCTTAATCCCCAGATATCTCCCTGACATCTCTCCAATTGCCTCAGATGTGGAAAATCACACAACAGACTTTTTTCTCATCTTACATCCTTGGGTTTGTCTCGTTTTGTGCAGCATACGGCAGGAAATGATACACTAATTCTTCCAGCTGCTGGGAACTTTGCTGCACTTGCCATGACTTGTATTCACACCCTTATTTCCTTGTCTCTCACACACTTTTCCTCCTCTTAGAAAGAACCAGTAGATCCCAACCAGTACACTTTTAGTTATGGTTATTTCTGTATTCAGCCTGTGATTTTTTATGCCACCTCAGCCCTTGTTTCTCTTCATTAGGTACTCAGGCTGAGACATCACCTTCTAGGTCCAGTTTGGGAGCTTGAACTTCATACAGTCAGGAGAGAGCAAGAATACCTTAGAAAATGTGAATCTGAGCACTTCCCGTGTAAAGGTGAGAGGATGGGGAAAGGACTTGGCTCTTTAGTCAGAGCTCTATCGGTATTTACAACCGGGGTTTCCAGAAAGGATTTAAGGAGATAGCCTGCTCCTTTCTGGATAGGGAGGACAGCTAACAGAGGAGGGAAGTGTTGTCTCCTCTTTGTCTGAATTGAAATGCTTCAGGCCCAGAGAGACACTCAAGCCATGTGGGGATTTGCTGCCTGGAGTTAAACCATGACCACAAAATCATCCCTCTGACTTGTCTACCCTGTCCCATGGGCCCACCATGGACACCTGATGAGGCAGTAGCATAGGAAAAATGCCCTCACTCCTTCACAGTTACCCCAGACTCAGTTTGACACAGTAAGTTAAATTCTTTGCATGAATTGGTGTCGGGTTTTTTGTCAAAATGAATGTTTCCTGACTATGCAATTTTAAATCAGTACTATTTCCTGCAGCTGCATATGCTGCCTTTCTGTCCCCAGGTGCAGCAGTACAAGATTGCCTTTTCAGCCTGGAAATAAGGATAAAAGCATCCAGTGAAGTCCCAGTAGTCTCTGATCTCTTCTGGATGGGTGAAGTGATGGGGTTTTAAGGCTGTCACCTTAAAATGTCTATTGTAAGCACAGTACCCCTTCTAATAAGGCTGGCTGTTGTGGTTTGTTTCAGCGAATGTTTATTCTTCTTTTATGGATCTGCTAATGTTATTTCTTCTGCAAGGCTCTATAATTCAGTTAAGTAAGGAGAAGCATTTCATAATGAAATACCTGCTGCCCATGTGAGAAAGTGGGGGAAAATCCCCCTCCTGACTGGACCCAAGCTGGGCGTTCCCATGTGGGTGTTATCCCATGAATGAGTACCCAGTGAGGCAACAGAACTCTGTTAACTGGGTGTTTTTTCTTCTTATCCAGCTATTCCATAACATTACATATTGCTGGTCTTGAGACAGTTTTAAGATCGCCTTGGAGAAAACAAGCAGTAAATAAGAGAAAGTATAAAGCAGTTTTGATCTTTCACTGTTTCCCTCAATGGTCAGGGAAACTTTATACTTTTGCATTCAGGTGTTACAGTTAATGTTAGTTGCAGTAGTTGCATAGACAGAATTAACTCCTTGAAAGAAGCAATCCAAAGGGTTCAAATGGAAGTGCCAAGCAGTGGAGCAGAAGGATGCCTCACATTTAAGTGGAGATGGTTCAGACATGAGAATGGTGTGAAAGTGTGTGGTAACAGGGTATGAAACATCACAGGTCAAACCCACTCCTGTAAATGGGAGAGTCGGCGTAACACCATAGCCTGTGTGCACAGCAGACAGCTGGAAGGATGAGCTTATAGCCTTCTTGGGGTCCAGCTCCAAATGTTTTCACCTCCCAGTGTAAGTGTTGGTGCATTCTGTCTGTGTGGTTTATGTTGTTTTGCAATCGCTCTTGTTGCTTAACCTTTAAGGTGCAAGATTCCTCCTTATGCGCTAAAGATTACAGATAAAGTTAGAGGGTGGTGATAAGGTATTAAAATGAGAGGAGTGTCAGCAACAGGGAAGATGGGGTCTGTGCTGAAATATTAAGGAAGGAAATAAGCCCATCATACATATCTCCTAATCTGAACTAGGGAGCTGCAGATCAGAGAAACTCTGTGACATATTGAGATTATTGGAGCAGATGAGGTTTCTATTCCTTGTTTGCCTTTGTACTGAACTCTTCAAAAATCTGGCAACCGCTCTGTGTGCACTGTCTTACAAACAGCCTCAGTCATGCAAAGCTCTGGGATCTATTTCCAAGGCTCCCGGGCCGTTTGCCTGCCAAGCAGCACAGGCGGTACCAGGAGGAGTGTGAATGAGGATGCCAGGACAGCTGGAATGGGAAGTGTCCTGGGGTACTGTAACTCTGCTGTCAGCCTTGTCTGCATCTGGTTTATTTGACCTGGTGTTTCTGTGGCTGCTTTGAACAGCTGAGATCTACAGGGTTAGAGGACTCAAAGGAGTGAGCTGTCTCTGACTTGGTGTGCTGAGCAAACCTTCTCGGGTAGTGTTGGCTTGGGTTAGTGGTAATGCTTGGGAAGTGTGTTGCTCTTGTCTCTTCAGGAGATGTGGTAAAGAACCTGGAGCCTCTAACTTCTTTTCTGGAATCCCTCCTCCTTATCAGGGAAGATTTGCATGCTTTCTCTTAGAAATGCACATTGTCCCAGCCCTGAGCACAGAAAACTGATTCTGGGAATGCCCTAGAAAGAGATGGAAATGCAAACATTGCATAACAAAAAAGTTGAAAAATATCAGCTGAGAAATTAAGGCTGAGATGGCAAAAATACAAATCCAAGGTTAAGTCATTCTCTACTTCTGTGCCCAGTTTCTTATGTCACATTTCCTGTAAGAGCAAGCCAAGGGAGAGTGGGGAGTTATTGCTGGCTGAGCACTGGTGATGGATCATGTGAATGACCTGTGTGCTCTGGTTTCATAGACAGCTCTGGTAATGTTACACAGCTTTTATATACATTCGAAAATCTAGACTCTTGAGACTTGCAAGTTGTAGCCCAAAATTCCTGCAGCAATCCCACATCTTTTAGGAAAACTGGAGTGTAGTTGAGATGGTTTAATTTTGTACTTCCTACTTTAATTTTTAAAGACCTCTAATCTTGGCAAGTTTCTGCTTCAAATTTTAACCTGAAATAGCAATTCAGAGTTCATGTTCTCCAAAAGAAACATCTTGTTTCCACTGTGAAATTTGGTAATGTATTCATTAATAAAAACTAAAAATAATTCATCATTAGGACCCTGCATCGAGACACCCCCTCTAGGCATTCATAAGGATGATCAGTCCCATAGGGAGGAAGTACTGAGCCCTGTGAGAGTGAGGTGTGGTGGCTCTGTGGAGCTGCAATTTGGGATGAAGGGTAACTGATTCTCTCCAGCCATCAGCAGCACCAGCAAACTTTCAGATTAGCTCCACTGCACAAGGCTATTGCTGGCAGTGGCTGAACTGTTTCTCCAAAAGCCCTGATGACAGTTTTGTATTTCTGTTGTTTGGCACTTTGAAGTCTGCAAATACAGCACAGACGACTGTACTGTTTCAGTGTTTAACAAGTAGAGGGGAGGTTTGGCTTGCCTTGCAATGTTTTTTCCCAGCCTGTTCACTACTTAGAGGTTAATTCTTCTGCCCCTAATGGAGCATGCTGAGCAATTCTGTGTCCAGGTGGGTATGAGGTAGGGGAGTTTTTTTGCCAAGCTGAATCTTGAGGAAACAATATCATGGAAGAAGTAGTTTTGGGGAGAGATGCCATGCTGGGCAACACACACTTACAAGGCCAGGCTCTGTGATCGTTCTGTCCAGCCTGGAGCAGGTCTGAGACCTTGCAGTGGAGGGTGGGATATCTGGGAAGGGGGCAGCCACCATATCAGCGACAAAACAGGGGACACCAAGTCGAAGGTGTGAAGGTGTGCAAACTCTCTGGATCCTTGTCCTATCTAGTGCTGAAACCCATGGTGTCTTCAGAACTTTTATACTGCCTGGTCTTGCATTTAGGTGGGAGGAGAGAGAGAGGAGGCTGATGCTTGGCATAGCAATCAACTGTGCTGTTCTTTGGTGGGTGAGTGATGGGGGCAAACTCTGTGTTCCCTTGTGAGCCTTTGAAGCCATGGATTACTCTGTGATGCCTGAGGTCCCTGTACTTCTGTCTCAGAAAGGTAGTAACCTTCCCTGTGTTTTCTTCAGCTTCATTTACTGTGAAGGACAATGAGATTTTGAGCAAGTAATTGAGATTTAAAGCTCTGATTACAAGAGCAAATAAACTAGACATGTTTCCTAAGCTTATGTTTTAATTGGAATAAGTGATTTCAGTACATTTTTCCCAAAGTCCCTAGCACTGTCTCTTGTGTTTGATAGCCTGTGACCCAGTTTTCATGGAGTGATCTCACAGTAGTCCCTCCCTCAGCTGCACTTGGATGAGGGATGTGTATGGTGATGGTGCATATACTGTCAATCTGCTTCTCAGAGTTCCCTTGGGTAAAACTACTCTTTTATGTTTACTTGGCAGCTTTTCTCCTTTCTACTTGTTCTGATGTAATTGGGTGGGGTCGTGTCTGCTCCCTGGTGTGCTGTCAGTTGTACACGTTGCAGAATATAATACTTTGGAGGTGTTTGTGAGCATAAGTGACACCTTAATAAGGGTGCCCAGAGATGTGGCTTTAGTACTAAGCTGCTCCCATCTCCCAACAGTTGTCAGTTTAGGGCTTATTGAGCACCCATTCTTTGAAACAACTACAGATTAGAAATGCTTCTGCTCTGTGATGAGTCCTCAGAAGCCCTGTTAGGTTTTGCCATCTTTGCTGATGGTGGCTGCTTTTTAATTGCTCTTGTAGCAGAAGTGAGGCTTGAAAACTCAATCGACATTATCTCAGCTTATCTCCCTGTCACCAGTGGATTTAAGCAGATCAACATATTCGTAGGCACCATGTGTAGATGCAAAACATAGCCAGCTATAGAGGCCAGGGCAAGTGACATGCACCCAGACTGTTCTCTCAGGTGTCAGTCACCCATGGCCTTGCCCTTAGTCAGTCTTTGCCTCCCTGCTGGCAGATGGGCTTTCCACTGTCATGGTCAGGGCCAAGAGAACAACCTGGCTCTGCTGGCACATGACCTCTCCTAACGCCAGCTGCAGTGTCAGGCCCTTTTCTTCACTGGCCTTGATGCCCCTCTGCAGCACTTTATCTCAGGGCTGTGACTGCCCCTGTGCAAGCAGAGAAGTTGGTGTCCCTTAGTTTCTCCTAGTGGAGTCAGGGAAAGAAGTGACTTGGGATAGCACACTACGGCACAGGGAGGTGTGGAGGAGAACAGCAGGGTTGCAGGTGAAGCACAGTGAGGGGAGCCAGGATTCAGCAATCTGTCAGGATTTGGTACAGCTTCTCTGCTAGAGCCTCGTGTTTGCCTGCCCTGGTTTGTTTTCAATCTCAGATCTCTCCTGGGTCATGGATTGTATCATGTGGCTTGGACAGTGGTTTGTGAACAGGCTCTGGGCTGCTGTTGCTTCTTTGGGGGACATGGAGAAAATTTGGTGTGTCTGCTGGCTAAAAGCTTGGCAGAGAGCAGGCTGGGCAAAGCAGCTGCTGCTGAGCTGGGGTCTGGCATTACCCCTGTCCTGCTTCTGTGCTTAATGAGCTGCCTTATCTGTCATGTTCCCCATGGCAGATGGGGTCTCTTCAGGATTAATTAAGAATCATATCTATGACCTAGTTACCAGACTTGCACTATTGTTACTGGAGCTCTCTGCTTTTTGAGAGAGCTTCTTATCCTTGCCTGCTCTGGTTACTCGTTCCATATATCCTTCTGGGACGGACTCTGAGCCCCAAGAAGGATCACATTACATTAATTTCTCTAATAGATCCCTGCTTGACCTCTGGATAGGTAACAAGCTTCTTCCTGCTTGCAGTGCACCACTCAGTGTAGGGAATAGATATTCTGACATACATCTTTCACAGGGATGTCTTGTGTTTGGGAGGGAGGGGACAGATCAGCTGCAAGATTAGGGAGGATGGTGCTGGAGACATCTGAAGAGTCTGGTTCCATGCTGCCATGCCTTGAGACCATACGGATGCTGGAAGGTTATCTCAGGGTCTCTCTTTTTGCTACTCAAATCCTTCTGATATCCACTTTGTGCTTTATTGTAGCAAATCTGTAGGGATGCTCCCCATAAAGAAGCAGAAGTAAATTGAGCTTGGGAAGTAAATTGAGTTCAGGCTCTTCTAACCCTGCTTTTTTCCTGCCAAATTTTCACATAGAGCACTGTTCTAGCTGGAAATGTCTCAGTCCTGTATTCTCGTGGTTTACAGACCTGCTACAACCCAATCCTTCCTTCAGCTGGGGAGGGATGAACCACAGGGATCATGTAGAGGGACAAGACCTGTCCCTCTACATCTTCCTGTTCTCTCATTCCCTCTTTTTGCTGCTTGTTTGATGAGAGCTTGCCTTGCCCACTAGATTGAGTCCTGTGAGGAGGACTGGGCCATTGCATGAGCTCACAGCCTTGTGCACAGGGACTGCACATGGCACATTTACTGTTCACACGAGGAAGGTTTATGTTACTGAAGCTCCCCTCTGTCCCCCATAGATCTGGTCCTTAACTAGCCTGATGTTCTGTTCAGGGTCTGCTCATGATCCCAGCGGGATCCCAGCAGCTCCCACTGATTTCAGATGGAGGAGCATGAAGGAGGCTGTTGAGTGGGACCCCTGGGGAATGGCACTTCATTCTGTCCTCGGAAGCCTGCGCGGCGGGGGAGCTGCTTGTCTTTTCTCCTCTGCCTCGAAAAACATCCCTCGTGTTCCAGTGACCTGCTTATTATGTAGGTCAGCATCAACCAGAAAAGAAAAACAATTTCAAAAGTAGGAGAAATCTAGCAGGGCTCCTCCACTGAGCAGTTCTTTCTGGAAAAGCAGAGAAAGTTGTCCCGTGGGAGGTGGCAGGTGGCAGGCAGTATAGCCTGTTTTTCTGTCACCCACCCTGGGCAGGGCAGCCAGAGAGGGGGAGCTCTGCGGTTGAAGGGATGTGTGATACCCTGAAAGCAGGCACAGTGTGCTTGGTGATGGGGGAACAGTGCATTAATGCAGGCAATAGAAACTTGACTCGAGTGGTCGGGGGTTGTTTGTCATTCATTGACTTTTTTGGGCTTGGTTTTGGTAAAGAGGAGGTGGTTCCTGCTGGTCTTTACCTTGGTCATGTGTCTGCACAGCAGAGACCAGTGCCATGTGGCCGGAGGAGCAGGCCCTGCTGGGAGGCAGCTGTCCTGCCGGGGTGGAAAGGGGACACAGAACAAGCAAACGACTCTGAATGCCGAAAGTAAAACTGGAACCTGAACCAAAAGTCATCTCTGTGTTGTGCCAGTGCCACAACCCTGGGGCTGCTGCACTATGCTTGTAGCTGAGAAAAGAGAAAGCCCCGAGCATAAACTCTTTACCTGGTCACCGCTGGATTTCTCTTTTCCTTCAAAATGTCTAGAAATGGTGATTTTGAGACAGCCAGGCTTGACAGGAGAAGCTAAAATCACTCACAGTCTTCCCTAGTATCAAAGTTAGGCAACACAATCTCATAGCTGTTCCCTTAGAGAGTAAGATTTCAGTATGGTGCATTTTTGGCCATGAAAAGGTGTATGGGGCGGTGGTTCTGCAGTGAGCAGAGGGCTCTGCCTGCCTCTTTCTTGGTGTTTGCTGGGTCCCCTCCCCATTCAGTCAGGCTAAAAGGGAGTTCTTCAAGCCTCTCCAGTTGCGGGAGGGTCCTGGCACAGGCTCTCATTCTCAAAGGTGCACTGACCTTTTCACAGAACACAGGTTCTTGCAGAGCTGCTTGCTCTGTTTCAGATGCAGCCTCCTGCAGCCTTTGTTCTTCACTTTGTACCAGTGTGTGGTGTGCTGGCTAGAAAAGGGTTGTCTGTCTGTGAGTGGACTGTCCTTCCTCTTCAGTGTCTTGGTGGTTTCTATTTAATATATGAAGAGCTTTCTGTGGATCCCAGATCTCCTGCAGTCTAACCCAAGGGTAGGCAGTCCTTGTCTCATCACAGCACAGTAGCCTGGAGAGAAGTCAATGCAGGAAGCAAAACAGCACTGAAATTTTGAACAGAATGACATGTTTTCACTTCCAGCAAGAGGACATCTCCCATGCTTTGTGCACTTATGGAGCAGAGCATTAAGGAAGTAGGCAAGCAGGCATGTGTCTTAGCTGGAGGCACTGCCATGTGAGCTTTCAGTGTATTGCACACAGCTTGGAAGCCTTAGTCAAGATGTGGGATTAGGGTGATTTGCTAGCCCAAGATTTTCTGAGTTAGCAGGGGATAGATTCCCTGAGGCTGGGATTGTCACATTGGGTTGGTGGGTCCTTGCACAATGAGGCTGCTGTGTGCTGGAGACAGCAGAGAGCTGGAGCTGTCATGTACTTGTGGTGAGAGCATTGAGGATGGCCTGTTTGCTCTGCTGGGAGGAAGGGTTTGATTAGAAACTGTCCCATAAATGTGTGCTTATTAAATGAATTCCTCCTTCAGCCTGCATGAGCCATCTCCACATACGTGACAAGTGCATCTGTCCTGGGCAGGCATGCAGCTGCTCCAAAGAAAAGCAGATGAGCTTTATTCATCACAAGCTTTTTCTCATGAAGCTTTTTATAAATTGCTCTCTGCATGGAGCAATTCTCTAACAATATTAAATACAGCAACAAGGATGAGTCAAGCAGATCTTGTCAAGGCTGGCCTATTTT
Source organism: Pitta sordida (assembly GCA_013390025.1). Classification (NCBI taxonomy): domain Eukaryota; kingdom Metazoa; phylum Chordata; class Aves; order Passeriformes; family Pittidae; genus Pitta; species Pitta sordida. Next base: position 15,898 of record WEKX01016769.1, on the reverse strand, counting down.
TTCGCTTTTTGGTTTTACTATAAATTGAATCCACTGTGTCACAGGGCACTGTGCTGTTCTCAGCATGATCGGTGGCAACAAATAGCTACCCAGGAATGATATGTATTGTGTGGTAGCTGGGGAGAACCTCTTGTTCCCAGCATCTCTGGCCTATCTGTGACTTGTTGCCACGACTTATTATGATAGGCCTGTGAGAAAAAAATTTTAGCCACTGGCTAACTGAGTTTACTTGTCTTCACATGTTGGTGAGGTAATAAATTTAGCAAGATGAAGTGTCCAACTCAGATTTTTAAATGGAAAGCAAGGCAGCCTGGTGTTGTGAGGAATGGTGGTGCTTTCCTGAGGGAAAACTGCCTAGACAGAGACCAGTATGGTGTTGCTTTCCAAACACAGACCAGTCCTGAGGTATTATTGGAGGGCACAGGTTGAGACCTGGGCTGGCTGTCTGGGGTTCTCACACCTCTTTGGGAAGTGTCTGGTGTTGCTCTGGATAAGAGATGAGGTTCGCTGGCCCTTGGACTTGACCTCTTGTCATGGAGGCTTTGGCAACACTCTGCCCAGCCTGGGGCTCTNTTAATCTCAAAGTAGAGGGTGCTTGAAGAAGCAAAACACCCTGGCTCTTCGTGCTGCAGTGAGGTCACTTGAAGCCTTGATGATCACAGCCTCCAGTAAGCCTCTGACGTCTCCAGTTGCTCGGTCCAGTGGAGTGGGACCGTACAGGGAACTGGCTTCACAGCTCCCTTGTGCTGGGGGGACAAGAAAATAGCCCAGTGTCCCAGCATGAATCAGCCATCCATTTATATACAGCCACTGCTTCTCCCGTGGTACCAGGCAGTCCTGCATGGTGATGGGCTGCAAGGATAAAGGACTGACTCTCCTCTTGTAATGGGAGGGTTTTTGCGAGGCAGTTGGTGGCTGTCTACTACTGGTGACAGGAGAACAAGATTGAGACTAAAGAGCTTCCCTGCTCTCTGGGCATTCAGGGCTGAAGATCTGTTCTCTTGACAAGGACTGTTGAAACATTTTGGTTTGGAGATTCAGACTTTAAGAATTGAGGAGATGGGCCTACAAACAAGAATTTTCTGATCTGACGCCTTTTCAGATTTGGCTTTGCAATTCTCTTGAGCTTTAAATGATTTTTGCTGGGGTGTTATACAATTTTCTACTGGCTCCCTTTTCCATCTATTTGAAGCTGAACTTCATGATGGCACATGATTGTGCTGTGGTTGTTCTGCCTGCCAACATCTTTGAATGTGGTGGCCATGCCTCAGTCCAATAAAAAGCTCAAAGAACAATAATGCTTTTAAATGTTCCTAAAGGATCTCTGAAACCATAAAGCCAGTAGATGGACACCTTGCAATATGCTGACCAAAACCCAGGATGTAGCAGACTCAACCATATAGTAGTAGCCATGATTAAAAAAAACAAACCCAATCATGCAGAAACTAATTCTCCAAATACTAAATCCATGAGGGATCTGGTTTCCTTAGCTCTGCTGTTGATGGAGCTCCTTGCACGGCAGAGGAAATGAAGTTGCTCACAACGTAGAAACTAAATGAGTGGAAAAAATTTCGGAATTGCCTCCATATTTGCCAGACAAATACGGCAGGCAGACAAAAGTTAAACATTGATTTCTATCTCTCTCTTCTGGACTTTTCCTTCACTTGCCTGCTGCTCAGCCAGTGTAGCAATCTGGAGGGTGGGATGGCACACGCAGTACTGAGGCCAAGAGGTGCTTTGGAGTGAGGATATGGCATGAATGTCCACCTTTGTGGGGTACCCTGCCAAGCCAGGACTGCTGGTGCCAGGGAGGCCAAACACTGCCACAGGGCTCTGCCTCAGGCAAAGTGCTACTCAGGGCAAGGACGGGCAGGAGGGTTTGGCCTTGGCAGCCAGTGTTGCTGCCTCTGTGGAGTTACCCTGCTGCAGCCAGGCCCGTTCTGTCCAAGAGGAGAAGGTGGTGACTTAGCCTGTGCTGTAACCCCTGCCCTGGGTTTGTCTAAGCCCGTCAGTTATGAGTCACTTGTTTGTTTATTTACAAAGCGCACGCAAATGTTATCGATACAGAGTAAGGCTGTTACAGACACTGGTGTTTGGACATCAGGCTGTGTTTGCAGAGCAGAGGCAGAGTAGTTGCACAATCTGTGTAAGTACTCACCCACTCCTAAAAAAGCCAGTCAGATAGCTCAATTTGTTCACCTGACCAATTGTTGAGAGTGGTGACATGTCTCTCTGGTTGCTTTTATTATGTAGAGGATTTGATTTTCCTGCTGCAAAGGTGGTTTAGCATGTGTGGGCTTTGTATCACCTTTCCACCTTGCCTACTGCATAAAGGCATTTAGGTCAAAAGCTGTAAGAGCATCATATCTGTGCACCTGCCTTTCACCTAGGAAGGGTTTGTGTAAAAGATATGTTTAACTTCAAACAATTTAATGTGATTATTTGTGGGTTTATTTTTTTAATGCTAGAGCTTCCTCTCCACAGCCTAAGCCCAGAGGCCCATTGTGAGTGCTGGCATCACCAGCAGAGCAGTGACCAAGGCTCAGCTTGAGTACAGTGTTTAGTGCTAAACCACACTGAACATGGATTTCACCCATGTAAGAGCTTATGGTAGGGTTGGCACCAGGAACCTTTACTTTGTAAATATGACATCTGGAGGTAAGATATGAGTACATCTTTATAGCAGCTTGTTCCTGTAATTATGCAAGAAACATATACAGCATTCACAGTAAAATGATGCTTTTGCTACTTGGCTGCCATTGCAGGATCACAGCAGCCCACTTCAGATGTTGAAGAAAATCTGATCTACCATAGTCCTCAGCTAAGACATCATGCCACAGGTTGTTGGGCTAACTTAAGAGAAGTGGGAATCTCTGTTTATAATTAATGTAAATAACTCATGACGGAAAACTGTCATCCTCCTCTTCTTTGAGCCATTTTTATCCATGACACCAATGATTGCAACATCAGCGTGACTAATCCTGTGCATGGGATTTATCTGAGATGTCTGTTTCATCCAAGGTTCGACTATTTGTTTGTGCAGTTTTGTAATACTTCACGAACAAGAAGCAGAGCGGTCCTGTGAGGAGGTGTCTGCCCTCTTTGTGGATGGTGGCCTGTCCTTTTTCAGTCTCACAAGAAACAGAAGGAGGAACTAGACACTTTGAGAAATCACCCTGTAAAATCCCACACTGCTAGACCAGGCTTTGTTTGGCATAAACAACACTGAGCCCAAATACTTCAGCCTTGGCCCACTACATGTGACAAGTGAGCCAGACCAAATGTCCATCCAGCTAGCAGCGGACACTAAGGAAAGATGCTGGTTTGCACTGTGCTCCTGGCAATCACCTGAGCCAGAGGATACAGCCCAGAAATTTTAAAAAAAAATCATGTCAAGTGTTAAAAGAATAAATAATAACATACAAGTGCTGGTGAACCTGTTCTGCCTTGATCTAACCCCTTTATGAACTTGCTTAATTTAGATCCGGAACTTGGCAATGAGTTAAACAGTTCTGTGTCATTTGGAAATTAACTTCCTTCCAAGAAAGCAGTACTTTGTGTTCAATGTCAGCTGCACTCTCCTGCCCTCTAGAACAGCATACCACACTGTCCTAAAACTTGCTTGTCTTTTCTCTCACAGTTGGAAAGGCATACAGTTTCACTTTGGCTAAGTGTCCTGTAATGTCGACAGCTTGCATTTCTGGTATCTTTTGTCATGGTGTGAGTATTCATGGGAGCCATGTTGTGCTGGAGGGTGTTTCCCTGAAGGTCAGGCTAGCTGCAGATGAAATAGCCTGTTCCTCCCTGTGCTGGTCCTGCACTGTACCTCTGCAACGTCTAATAAATTTTTGCTGGTTAGAATACTTTGGAATACTTTGGCAGAATTAAATGCTGCCCATTCTAATTGTTCAGGAAGTGGACTTAGCAAGCGAGGTCCATGTCTGCCTCATAGTTATGAGCCTTTTTAGTGCACCCAGGTTTGAAATGAGGATGATTCTGCATAACTAGAAAAACAAAGCTGGATGAAGTTCTCCTACCCCCTGAATTCGGACACCATCACTCTGCAGATGCATTCAAAATACTGAAATATGTCTAATAAAAAATAACAGGAGCTGGAAACAAGTGGCCTGGCACCTCAGCTCTATTTATAACAGTATTCATAGCAGTCACTGCCTGCACTTGGCTTCTGTGAACAAATCACCCAGCCTGAACCAGTGCTTGGCCATTCTCCAGGTTTCGTGCGGCACTTTTCTGGGCAGGCAGCACCTTTCTCGTGCTGGTTCTCCAAGGAAGTCCCTCATGCAGAACAAGTTTCTGTGGATTACTTCCTCATTCTGCTCTTCTTCTACTTTCACAGGCTAAAAGTCATCAGGAGCGTGACAACTCAGCAGTGGCCATAAGGCCCTTGAACTGGAGTAAGCATGAATGCAGGTAGGTACTGTGGAGGCTGTGGAGCCTGCTCACATCAGCTGAAGGTCTGGTCCTTCTGTGCAGTGGTGGTTATTCAAGGAACCAAGCAACCCCTGAGGAGCAGCTGACTGTGACATTCCCCCTGTCCCTCTCCTGGCTGCTTGGAGCGCCCTGAGGCCCAGCAAGTATTTTCCATTCAGCTGTTGCAGGAGGCTGTGTGGATAAACATCTACATATTCAGCAGGCTGGGGTCTGTGCATGTCTCTGCTTAGGTTGGTCTGGACTTTGTCATGTTTTCCTCCCCATCCCTTCCCAGATGCTTCCTTCTGCATTTCAATAAAGTGGGGTATGGCGTCACTTTTGGTTTTGTCTTTGGAACTGTAAGCAAAACACAAGGCCAAAACCCAGCTGCTTAAAACACATTCCTGTGCTGTGACTGGGGAAAAATCTCTGCTTTGGATACAGGCATACACTGCATTGCTCATCCTCCTGGCAGGGGTTATGGCTTTGTCTGCCTTACTTGGTTGAAGCCTAACTTTTCTGATCTTTCTATTTTTGAAACGTGTTCCTTTCTTCCCATGGAGTCTGGGTTCCAGCTGCTTCCCATGTCGCTGGGAGATTATAAGAAGGGATCCTGTACAATGGGTCAAGGTACAGTGCTAGACAAGAATGTGCTCGGTCCTGACCAGGCTTGGATTATCTATCAGGCACATTCCAGGAATGGCACTGAGCTGAAAGGCAGAGGCAGAGGAGTGTGTCTGCCCTTCAGGAGGGAGTAAACCTGACCAAGAAATGCAGGGCTGGGTGACCTGCAGTGGGAAATAAACTCTTTTGAGAAGACCTGAGGTGCTGCAAGAGGCAGTGGCTTCTACACCTCAGGATGACCCCAAGCAGCACATCTCAAACTCATTGCAGTTGTAGCACCTCCCTTCATTTCAACGTGTCAGGGTCAGCTTCTCCTGCTTCTCCTGAGTGGGATAATCAAGTAGCTGTGGATGATGCTGTAGGAGCAATGGCACACTGACTGAAAGAGATACTGCTGCTTCTCTGGAGGAGAGCAGTAGCTAAACTGAAGACCTCTCCTCACTCAAGCTGCTCTGTGATATTGCTCAAGGAGATGTGTTTCATTTGATTTAGTGGGTTAGTGATGGATTCTTTGTTGCCATCAGTGAAGAAATGTTCAAGGAAAAGGTTCTAGCAAGAAGAGGACTTGGGAGAACTTTTGAAATGGAGATCATGAAAAGTTTTCCTCATTAGCTTGACTTCCATGGGCTGTGCGAACTGCCAGTGGTGTCTGGGAATGAATTTCCAGAAGAAGCAGCTGCTCCAGCTCCTATAAGGTATGTATTATCAGTTCCTCTGCTCATGAACACTGGTGTTCATATTAAATAAGCCTCACCCATAAGTGTGCTCACTTTCATTGCTTTCTCAGGGTATTTCTCAGGTGAAAACCCAGGACTGGTTATCACTTAACAATATTGTAATGTTTGAGACAGCTCAAGCTTGAGGTGCCCATAAAAAATGCCCATAAAACTTTGTTTCAATAACCAACTTTGGCTTTTGTCTAAGACTAGAAGTCTTAATTCTCATGTATTTGTGTTTTTCACACTTCAACTAACTCCATTGCACTTTTCAGCTTCTATGAACCTATTACAGCCCTGACTTTAAGGAAGACCATCCCCAAGAGCTGGAAAAGTATGAGCCTGGAGTGGGCCACAAAAGGAGAGCCCCAGATGCATCATGCCTGGAGGAAAGCTGCTCCTCAGCAAGCTGCCTTTGTCCTGCACAGGGAACTGCTGCTGACATGGAGAAGGAAGTGTTCACACCAGCTCCACTGCAGGACACACAGGTGTCTGCTCACAGAAAGTCTGTACTTGCCAAGGTGAAGAAACTACATAATTGCTAATACATGTCCCTGCATAGGCAGACCCCATACACCCTGAGGTGCAGCTGCCCCCCTACTTCCCAACCCTTCTGGAGAACTTCTGGGCTGCCACATCTCTGCCAGCCTGAGCCAGCAGCCAGGCCTCAGCTGGCCTTCAGCATGGTGCTCCAGCACTGCACCAGGCTGCACCTCCTGCACCACAGCTGCCGCCTTTGGCACCAGGGCTGGGCTTTCCCACCTTCTCCATGTGCAGTCCAGTGCAGTCCCCTGGGCTGGTCTCTCTCACTGATAACAACAGGGACATTTCTGCAGGTGTCAGAGGGGCCCAGCTGGAAAGGTTTCCAAACGGGGCACAGGAATGCCCAAGGCTGCTGCTATCCCTGCTCGTCCCTGGGGACCCACTCCTGGGTGCAGCCTCTCCTTGCCCACAGCAGTTCAGCACAGCTCTGTGGACTCTGCAGTCCCACCACGGGGGGCTCTAGGAGGAGAAGCAACAAGTGCCCTTCAGCAGTTTCTCCTCAGGCTGCTCCCCTCTGCCAGGACACCACTGAGTCACCTGCGATGTCCCCGGGACTCCTTAGCAGGGGCACCACAGTGACATGTCAGAACAATCCATTGGAACCCACAGTCAGCCATGGCCCGTTGTCCTCTGGCTGCTGACTGGCAGAATGAGGTATGGCTGTGCATGGTGATGGCCAATGAGGGAAACTTCAACCCACCTGTGACAAAAGAAAAGGTAGCCAATTCCCACAGAACACCACCCCTTTCTACTCCAGATGCAGTGGGGCAGTGGGCTGACATGGCTTGCCCTGGCCTGCCGGGACAAGGGGAAAGGGTGCCCTGTGACACTGCCATAGAAGCAACGGAGGAGGAGCAGGACATCCAACTGGGCAGTGACAGACACAAGACCAAACGAGGCCCTCCTGTTTCCAGTAAGAGCACGAGAAAAGACAGTCAGTTCTTGCCCCTCTGCTTTCCACAGAAGCTTTGGAAAATGGTGGAGAGTAATCAGTTCCGATCCATTTGGTGGAGTGAGGGTGGAAAATGTGTTGCAATCCATGAAGAACTCTTCAAAGAGGAGGTGCTGGGCAGGGGAGGATGTCACCGGGTTTTTAACACGCGGAGAATTAAGAGCGTTATTCGCCAGCTGAACCTGTATGGATTCATCAAAATACAGAGGGATGTCCAGAGATCTGCCTCCCTGCCTGAATTCCTGGCAGAGGAAGCAGCAGTTTCTGCTCACAGCCAGGTACAGCAGCTGCTCTGCACAGAAATCAATGCTTGTGATATTCTTGGGGAAGGGAGGGAACTTCACTGCAAATAAGGCCTCACTATGGAGGAGATGAAGGTGGAAGTGAGCTATTTGATTTTCATTTCCTATTCAGTCCATGCTCAGGCATGAGTCTTCTGACTACTAGAAATAGAGATACCTTATATCTTATCTCTTTGGTGAGATCTGCTGAATTTGACCCCATTAAAGGGAAAGACAGACAGCATAACCTGATTTCTCCAAATGTCTTTGCTCTGTGTCTTGCTGTATCAAATCTAAAACCTTCCTGTGGCACCTGCCAAATGGTGAGCAGATACATCTAAGGATTACCTGGCTGCTCATATCCACACTGGAGCAGCTGAAAAATAGTCCTACAGTATTCGGCTTTTGAAAGGTATTTTGGTTTTGAAAATCCTCCACTGCTCTGCTCCTGGAGGGCAAAACCCCAGGGGTGGTGATGACTGAACACAGCCATCATATAACACTTTAGCCTGAGCTTCAGGTTCCATGTGGCTCTCAGAGCCCTTTTCCTTATCCATGCTCCTCTTTTGCAATTCAGAGCCCTAGTTCTTGCAGTGTGGGGATTTTCCACTCTTGGGATGGTGGCAACTAACTACTTTCCTTTGGCTGTTTTAGATCCTCTACTACTATAACCCCTGCTTCAACAGAGCACATCCCCAGCTGCTGGAAAGATGCATGAGAAGAGCTGCCCTCAAACAGAGGACTCCAGGTGCAGCAGAGGTGGATGAAAAGCCTCCCCAGAAGCCCAGAGGATCAGTCTGTAGGAATATGCAGGTGTCTACTGAAGCCCACCCATGCCCACTGGCAGCTGCTGCCATGCTTCCAGAGCCTGCTGGAGCACAGGATGAAGTCTAATAGAATGAGTTATAGATAGAGCCTAATACAATTTGTAATACCCTGTTTCACCAATAAACTTTTTTCCAGTTTTCATGTCCTGTTTAAACAGTGGAAAACGCTCTTCTTATATAGTGCTATGGCTTTAATGTTGCCATGTCTCCTTTATTTGCCTTAGCAAGACAAGTGTCCCAGCACAAGCATGTGGAAATGTCATGGCAGCACCAAGAGGTGCAGCAAAGGCTGAGCTTCTGTTGCACTGGACAGAACAGCAGCCAGGTGCCTCTTTCTCTCCCTGAGGATGAGATGTTGGAAGGGCAAATGATCTTTTGCCAGGAAGTGACTGGTTTGAGTGGTGTGGTGGGCAGTGGGCCACACTCACTCTCCGGTTCTGCCTGCCCCAAACTGGCTTAAAAATACAAGAACTGCTGTCCCCCTCATGCAGTTCAATTCACTGCAGGAGGGTCTGGCTTTAGTAACTACAGTCCATTGACAGAGAGGAAAGTGCTGCAGGGGACATGGCCAGGTAGGTGCCACAGAGTTAATGCTGGTTGGAACCAGGGCTGCTCTGACATTTTGCAAAGAGAGACATCTTTCCCTTCAGCATGTAACAGGTATTTGGGGTTGTTCTGTGGTCTGCCCTGGTCACATTGATCTGTTGTTCCTCTCCACAGTATGCAGGAATGGTGTATAGGAAGGAGAGCAGAGAACCACGCTGGGTGTTCAGGAGGTGCAAGGCCCCTGGCTGGGAGTGTAGAGCTTTAGAAGGACCAGACAGGTTTGTCAGCCTGTGCTGACCAAACTCAGTGTTGTCAGCAGGAGTTTCTTGGGAAGGTTGATGTCCCTCTGCCCACTCTGCTCTCAGCATGGCTGAGTGCTCTTCCTTTTAGCTCTTCCCATGTGACACCTTGTGTGGAAATTTGATACCTTTCAGCAGGGGCAGACCGATACCCTCTTCTAATCTGCAGAGTGAGGACCCAGACTTAGGATATTTTGGGACAAAGATTTTCCCATTAGATTATAGGCCTAAAAGTCAAAGCCAAATGTGATCCAGCCCAATGATCCATGTTGATTGGAAAGCAGCCTGTTATTGGTGAGAGGAGGAAACTGAAGTATGCTCCCCTGGCACTGGTAATATTGATGTGGTTTGTTGGGTGATGTGGTAGGTGGGTGGTGCTGAGCTGCGCAGCATTACCTGCCCCAGCACCAGGGTCTGTGTGGCAATGCCCTTCCTGGGAGTGGGTGCTGGATAGAGAACCCACAGGTGAGGAATTCCATGTCCCAGAGGTCTCACCTTCATTCCTGTGAACTCAGCTAGCGTTTTCCTAGTACCAGTCTCTGCGCACTTTGGGTTCTGGGTTGATGCAATCGTGAGTTCAGAGAAGCCTGAACTCGTCTCACCCCTGCAGGCACCAGCAGAGAAAGTTCAGGGACTGAAAGCACCCGCATGCCCTTAGTCAGCAAGATCATCAGAGCTGGAGCCACCTGTACATACCAGAGATATTTTAAAGGTGGGTGGTGAGCTGCATTCTTATAACAGATTTTAAGATCTTACAATGGTTTAAGACACTAGAACCAATGTAGGTGGTCAGATAGACTTTGTAGATCTCAAGAAAGCTGTGAATGAGATTCTGTCTGGGTCCAGTGTGACAGGTTTTCTTACTCACAAATCATCCTCCTCCTTCTTTAGACTAGTTCTGGAAAGTGTAGGCCTGTATGGCCTCCCTTCCCTCCCCTTCTCCTGGATGGCTGAAGAGCTGTATAGCTTCACACAGAGAGTAGTGGTGTACTCTTCTGGTGCTCCAGCATACACCCTGGGGTCACTGTGTCACTGTCCCCGTGCTGGCCTTCCCCTCAGCATTTCAGCTACATGGCCGAGTAGCGAAAGTAGTACAGATCACCTGCAAAGACAAGGCAGCAAATAAAATATGGTAGTAATCCCCTAAATATCGTGGGGTCTGGTCTGGAAGAAAGCTGCAATAAGTGAAGTCCACGATTTAGCGATTCATATATGTAACTACAGCAAGCTCCCCAAAATTTTATTAAACTTTGCAACACTCTTAAAAGCGAGAGAGCTCTGGGTGGCCCCCGAGTGAGCAGCACCTGCTGGTGCCACCCCCTGCCCCAGGTGAGGTGAAAGAGGGGGAAAGCTGGAAAATAACTTCACAGGAAAAAAACCCGGGATGTACTGAAGCCTCTATAGGTGAGCCATGAAATAGTGAGGGATTATTGCAATTAACAGGGAACTTTCTGGCTTCAGATCTGAGATGAGTATTTTCTCAGTGGCTGAAGCAGGTCCAGAGCCTGCACTTGGCAGATTTTACTTTAAACCTGCAAAGGCCCTCTGCGTGCCGAGGAGAGGCGACCGGCACTCCCAGCCCCGCCACCTGCTTCCCGTTGTTGCTATAATCAGCTCCTATCACTTTCCTCCCCCGTTTCAAGGCTCTGATAATAAGAACCTGGAGCAGCCAGGTGACCTTTGGCTGAGCTTCCTCTTTAAACTCCCATGGCTTTTGCTTCATTGCCTGGTTGTTATGCAGTAAAGATCTGTTCTGATAGCAGCAGAGGCTGCTCCCCTCCCCATCCCCCCTTACACAGGATCAAAGCTCTCTGAATTTGCTTGGAGAAATTTGCATTTAGGTCAGTGAGATACTTATTTGAGGAAAAGATTTTTCTTTCTCCTATCTTTTTCTTAAGTCTATAAGAAAGGATAATAAGCACAAAGGCAAGTGGGAGAAAAAATTGAGGGCTAAAAATAATTTGGTGCACATGGGAGGACAAAGTCATTAGGAAAAGAGAAAATAATTGATGTGGCAGCAAGCTACATTTTCAGCTGATGTAAAATGGCCTCTCCCCATGAAAGCAATGGGACCATGTCTCTGCTTGTTGGTGGACCTGGTCACTTCTGCAGTGCCTAACTTGTCTACAGCTGCCTCATGCAGCAGCAGCCGTGACCAGGTTGGACAGCAAGGCTCTGGGCTACCAATCGTCATCTGCATTTTCTGGCTCTTGTAGCTGTGTGCTTAGGCTGCTTAAGTCCCTGTTGTGCTCTCTGGATGACAGTGGCAGTAACAGGGTGTCTGTCTTACCCCACACAGTCATGGTGATACATGCCAAAGTACTGCAGGTTAAGGCCTCTGCCTACATCTGCAGGGCCTATTGAGCTGGGGCACAAAACAGCTGTGCAAGGCCCATGCTGGGATCATGGTGGTTATGGAGATAAGATGACCTTGTACTGAGAGCACTGCTAGCAACTGGGAGACCTGGGTATAGTTGCTGGTTCCATTTTAGCTTGTGTGCATTGCCTTGACAAGCTCCACATCTCTTGGGGCTTCCTCTTTAGAAGGCAAATACTTCTTCCACCACTGGTTTTGTTGAGGCTTTCCAGAGAAAGTCTCATGGTGGCTTTCTGAAATATTGCACACTGTCTCTCAGGTGGAATCTTCTTAAAAATGTACAGGTATGTGTAGTGACTGGTGTGCTCAGCAGCTTAAGGGTTAACAGGACATGTGAGAACTGAAGTTTGTAATATTGAAGTGGTAACCATTCAGTTTATTTGCTAAACTTAGATGCACTCACTCACTCTAGCAAGAAGTTCAGGGCTTTCTGAACTGGGCTTGAAGTCAAAGGTTCATTGTAATTTCACGCACGAACAACTCACGTGAATTCTGGGTGGGTCTGATGTTCTGCAATAGCTTTGCTGCTTCCCAGCGTGCAGGGACCAACAGCCCCGGCAGGGATGGCTATGCACGGCTCCCTCGATATGACAGAGGTGGCAGGTCCTGGGGCTTCTCGTCCCTTCCTAATTTGTGGTGATAAAAGTAAGCCCAGGGAAGGACTTGCTGGGAATTGCTAGATAATGTCTGGGGCACAGGCAGTGAAGTGGCATTAGAAAGAGGCGAGCTCAATGCTTTTTTTCACCCAGAGTTACTATAGCCTTCGCTAAAGATGCTAATTTGGCCCGAGTTGCATTTTATCCCATTTTCCTGCTCATTTCTCCCTCTTTACCCAGCGGAGGCTGTCGGAGGCCCCCGCCTGCCCCCCGGTGGCCACCCGAGGGACGGCAGGAGTCCCTGCGGCACATGGGCTGGGGCTCTTCTCCCGGGCCAAACCCGGGGCAGCTAATGCCACAGAAATCTCTGAATGGCTGAACGGGGCTGTTCAAGACCTTGTCCCCTCCACCACTGGACCCGAGGTGTGCCCGTTGTTCCCGAGAGCCCTTTTCCCCCTAGGCTTTGGCACGAATGTTCATTAATTCTTTTACTTTTGACACCTGTTCTGGACTGCCTCAGGTGAGAAGGACTTGCCAATGGGCAGCAGTGACCTCTGGCTGCTGGTGTTATGCAGGAGCACCCCAGCGAGGATGACTTGGTAAGGAAAGAAGCCATCCATGGCTACCATAGATGCTTCCTGTGTTTGATGTACACAGTGGGTTGGTTTGGGGGGGTTGGGTGGTGGTGGAATCCTTCAATTAAAGCAAACATTCCCATTTCCTGCTTTTATAAGTGGGAGTGTAATCACATATTTCTGGGTTTACATTTCTTTAAAATGGATTGTACAAGGCTTCCTTAGTGACTCGGGCATATTTACCATCATTTATGTGTTCTATTTTATGTCTGTGTGCAGAAAGAAAACTTAAGATTCAAATACCAAAGAATTTAATGAGGAACATGTCAGGTAATGCTGGAAAGTTTTTCAGATTTCTAGACCCCAAATCCATAGCTATGTGGGCAGAAACACCATGTCTGAGGGAAGAGTGGATGTCTTCAGATACACTAACTCAAAGGACAGGGGGAATGCAGAGCTTTTCAGGCACAAACACCCTTGAACCACCAAACTGTTTACTGCAGGAGGGCAGCACAGCAGGGAGAAGGATAGATGACTTCCCTTTGAAGAACAACTCATGGGACTGTGTTCATGGCTCATTATTTATGAACAAAACAGGGGTGATTCAGATAAAGTGAACCAGGAAATCTCCTGACCAGAAGATGGCTTGAGTGGAGGCTTGAGTTTTGCTTCTCCAGCCCTATTGTTGGGCCATTCATGGGTGGAGAAGATGATACTGGTTTTGGGTCTCACGCCAGAAATAAAGCAAATGTGTCCTCTGCTCCATCTCTCCCAAGTGGCTGCTGCCATCCCTGCTCCTCCCTGAGGACCCACTCCTGGGTGCAGTCTCCTCTTGCCCACGGCAGTTCAGCACAGCCACGGGGGGCTCTGGGAGGGAGAAGCAACAAGCGCCTTTCAGCAGTTTCTCCTCAGGCTGCTCCCCTCTGCCAGGGCACCACTGAGAGGTCACCTGTGATGTCCCCGGGACTCCTTAGCAGGGGCACCACAGTGACACGTTTGAATGTTCTGTTGAAACTGTTGGTGACAGTTGGGCTCTGGCTGCTAACTGGCAGGGAAGGACAAGCTGTGCAGAGAGATGGCCATGGTGGGAGAGTTCTCCTCCCTGTCCTTTCCACAGAAGCTTTGGAAAATGCTGGAAAGCAGCCAGTATCAGTCAGTCTGGTGGAGTGAGGGTGGAAAATGTGTGGCCATCAACAAAGATCTCTTCAATGAGGAGGTGCTGGGCAGGGAAGGATGTCAGCGGGTTTTTAACATGAACAATATGAGAAGTTTCTTCCGACAGCTGAACCTGTATGGATTCACCAAAATGCAGCGAGATGACCGGAGATCTGCCTCCCTGCCCGAATTCCTGGCAGAGGAAGCAGCAGTTTCTGCTCACAGCAAGGTACAGTAGCTGCTCTGCACAGCAGTCAATGCTTGTGAGAGTCTTGGGGCAGAGAGGAACCTTCACTGCAAATAAGGCCTTGCCACAGAGGGCCGTTCACAGTTGGAAAAGCCACTTTTTATAAGGGGGCTCATGAAAAGGAGGGAGAGGGAATTTTTATACGGACAGAGCGTGGAAGGGCAAGGGGCCATGTTTTTATATTGGAAGAGGTTTAGAATAGATATTACAAAGGAATGCTTTACTGTGAGGGTGGTGAGGCACTGGAATAGGTGGCCTCAGAGAGAGGTTGTGGATGCCCCATCCCTGGAAGTGTTCAAGGCCAGGCTGAATAGGGCTCTGAGTAACCTGATCTACTGAGTGGCATCCCTGCCCAAGGCAGGAGGTTTGGAACGAGATGATCTTTAAGGTCCCTTCACACCCAAGCCATTCTGTGATTCTGTGACAGAGGAGATGGGAGTGAGTCGTCTGGTTTTCATTTCCTTCTCAGGCCATGCTCAGGCAGGTTTGTGTGAGCCTGACTACTAGAAATGCAGACAAGACACAGTTCGCTGAGCTCTGCTGAGTTTGAACCCTTTAAAGGGAATGACTGACTCAGCATAATGTTATTTATCCAAATATCTTAGCTCTGTGTCTTGCTCTACCAAATCTAAAACCTTCCTGTGGCACTGGCCGAATGCTGAGCAGATGCATCTAAGGACCACAGCATTATCTAGCTGCTCATATCTGTACAGAAGCTGCTGAAAAAAAGTGCTATTTGGCTTTTGAAAATCCTACATTGGTCTGCTCTCAGCGGGCAAAACCCCAGGGATGACTGAACACAATGGTATTGTAAGGCTTTAGGCCTGAGCGTCAGGTTCCATATGGCCCTCAGAGCCCTTTTCCTTATCCATGCTCCTCTTTTGCAATTCAGAGCCCTAGTTCTTGCAGTGTGGGGATTTTCCACTCTTGGGATGGTGGCAACTAACTACTTTCCTTTGGCTGTTTTAGATCCTCTACTACTATAACCCCTGCTTCAACAGAGCACATCCCCAGCTGCTGGGAAGGTGCAGGAGGAATGCTGCTCGCAAAGGAAGAGGCCCAGACACAGCGGAGTTGGATAAAAGACCCATCAGAAGCCCCAAGGGTCAGCTGGGCCTCACACAGGCACCTTCCACCCATGAGGGCTGTGCTGACCCCTGTCCCAGCACCCGCAGCCCCAGCCCTGGACAGGGACCTCAGGTGCGGAACATCCTGGAGACAGAGAGTCAACAGCCAGTTTATAGTGTTTAAATAATAGCGCTGTTACTAGACAGAGCTGAATAGAGTTGGAAGAAACAGCTTTCAGTTGAGTTGCTATTAAACTGTTGGAAGAATAAACCTTTTGCAGTTGTCCTCTGCTCTTTGCACAACCCCAGGGCAAGATCCCATTTGAACGCCCACAGACAGAGCAGAAGAAACTGATGTGCCTCCATCGGAACCATTTCTTAGCCCAGGAGAGCACCAGCCTGTGGTGCCCCATCGGCTGAGACCCAGGGGTCACCCAGCCCCCGGAGCAGGAGGCAGGAAAAGGAGACCGGAGGTCGAGCACAGGAACCCGGGGAGCCGGTCACGGCACCAAGTCTGCCACAGTAACTGGGGGAGGCGGGCAGGCGCTTTCCCTAACGCCGTGATTCCCCAGACGGGGCCGGCTGTGCTCGGCAGAACCGGCTTTCACGGCAAGGGCTCGGTTTGAGCCGTGACGGAGAGACCCGGCACCGCCCCCGCTCCG
>WEKX01016768.1:0-16614 GCA_013390025.1 Pitta sordida | reverse complement strand
CCAGGCAACGGGGAAGCGCCGCCGCCGCCGCCATGTTGGAGGAGCGGGAAGATGCGGGGGGGGCCCGCGACATCGGCGATATCCACGACATCCGCGACATCCGCGACATCGGGGAGCTCATCCCCGAGGCAGGGCCCGCTCCCGAGCCCGGCCCGGCGGGTGCTGANATCCCTCCCCAGGACTCAGGGTCCATCCCCAGATCCTTCCCCAGGGTTGGGATCCATCCCTAAATCCCTCTCTGGAGCTCAGGATCCATTCCCAAACTCATCCCAGGACTCGGGATCCATTCCCAAACTCACCCCAGTGCTCGGGATCCATTCCCAAGGCTCCATTCCCAGCTCCAGGGAGGGAATCCTGGATGGGAAAATCCGTCCCATGCTCCCTGCCTCCCTCGGGAATCTCCTGACAGGAGAAGCGATCTGAATGTGCCCTGCTGGAATCCCAAATCCCGGCCTCTCCCAAGCATTGTGCTGGAAAAAAATGTGTCTTTTCCCACCGTTTTCCACCCAGGGAAGCACTTGGAATTGTGGAGCAGGAGGAGGAGGAGGAGGAGGAGGAGGAAGAAGAGCAGAGGAAGAGCCTGAGGCTGATTGAGGAGAGCGGGAAGGTGAGGGGGAAAGATGGGAATTTCCTCTTGGATCCGACCTTGGAGCTTGGCTCGGTGACACGTTTCGGGATAGAACCTCCTCGGGACTTGGATTTGGGCTGGAATTCCTTGGGATCCGATTCCATCCGGATTCCAAGGGATCTGATTGAATCTGGATTCCTTGGGATTTGAGAACATCTGGGATCCTTGGGGTCTGA
Organism: Pitta sordida; assembly: GCA_013390025.1. Lineage (NCBI taxonomy): Eukaryota > Metazoa > Chordata > Aves > Passeriformes > Pittidae > Pitta > Pitta sordida. The sequence continues at coordinate 15,810 of WEKX01016768.1, read as the reverse complement.
TTGTGTCTGAATTATGTGGAACGTGATTTACATCTGGACTCCTTGGGATCCGATTTCACCCAGATTCCTTGGGATCCAATTCCATCCGGATTCCTTGAGGTCTCATTCCATCTGGATTCCTTGAGATCCAATTTCCTCTGGATTCCTTGGGATCTGATTTTGTTTAGATTCCCTGGAATCTGATTTCACCCAGATTCCATTGGATCCGATTCCATCCGGATTCCTTGGGATCTGATCCATCTGGATTCCTTGGGATTTGATTTCCTCTGGATTCCTTGGGATCCGATTTCCTCTGGATTCCTTGGGATCTGATTTTGTTTAGATTCCCTGGAATCTGATTTCATCCAAATTCCATTGGATCTGATTCCATCTGGATTCCTTAGGATCTGATTCCACCCAGATTCCTTAGGATCCCATTTTGCCCGCATTCCATGGGGACCCGATCTCCCTCTGGGAGGATTTGGGATCAGGGCCGTGTATCCCACCCCAAATCCCTCTTCCCCGGCGCGATCCTGAGGCCGTATCCCGGTGTCCCCTCCCGGGCAGGCCCTGGCCAAGCTGCTTTTCCATGGATCCCAGCTGGTGTCGGATGTCCGGGTGGAGATGGATCTCCGGGAAGTGCAGAGGAGGGAGCGGGAAGCGGAGGAGAAGCGGAAGAGGTGAGAGGTTTCCCGGGATCTGCCGCCGGGAAGGAGTGGAGTGGGGATTTTGGGAAGCTGCTGGAATGCCGGAATGTCGGAATGGGAAATTCAGGGAAAATAAAGGGAAGGTCTCCAGAGGATCCAGGAGAGAGGGAGAGGGATTTGGGAATGCCAGGACACAGGGAATGGCTTCCCAGGGAGAGATGGGAGATTGGGAAGGGATTCCTGGCTGGGCTGGAATTCCCAGAGAAGCTGTGGTTGCCCCTGGATCCCTGGGAGTGTCCCGGGAAAGGTTGGATGCCCCTGGGACAGCGGGAGGTGTCCCTGCCCATGGAATGCCCATGGAATCCCTTCCCACCCAAACTATCCCAGAATTCCTCCTTGGAATTCCTCAGCCGTGCCCAGACCCGCCCTGACTGGGAAGTTATTCCCACTGGGATTTCCCAAAGCCTTTCCAGCCCTCGCTATTCCCAGACTTCCCTCTGGGCCTTCCCAGAGAATCCTGGAAGTGTCCCCCAGGCCGGCTCCTTCAGCCCCAGGATTCGGGATGAGCTGCGGAATTCCCGCAGGATGGAGAGGCTGGAGAAGGAATCCCAGAGGAGCGCGGAGACCTTTGAGGAGATCAGCTCCAGGTGGGCCCTGGCCCGGGACACCCGGGTCCCTCAGGAATTGCGGGATCTGCTGAGGGAGCAGCAGGAGGAGTGTGAGAAGCTCCTGGGGGAGAAGAACCGGATCATCCGGGACCTGCAGGAGGTGAGGCAGGAATTCCGGATCTGCCGTGGGATCCCGGGGCTGGGAGAGCTGGGAATGTCCACCTGGAGATGGGAAGGATCCAGGGAAAGGCTTGGAGACAATTCCAGAGGGGCTTCAGGAGAGCTGGAGAGGGACTGGGGAATGCCAGGACACAGGGAATGGCTTCCCAGGGAGAGATGGGAGATTGGGAAGGGATTCCTGGCTGGGCTGGAATCCCCAGAGAAGCTGTGGCTGCCCCTGGATCCCTGGGAGTGTCCCAGGAAAGGTTGGATCCCCCTGGGACAGCGGGAGGTGTCCCTGCTCATGGAATGTCCCCTGAGAATTCCAGGTGAAATTCCCTTCCCTCCGCTCTCACCCGCCCCTCTCCCGCTTTTCTAGGAGCTCCGGGACCGGGACGAGGAGTACGAGCAATTCCTGAAGGAGCAGTCGGAGCGAATCCAGCTGCTCCTGGAGAGGATGGAAGAGCAGACCAGGAATTTGCTCCGGACTTACCGTCGCAGCCTCCGGCAGATCGAGGTACGTATCCCATTCCCATGGGAACGATCCCATGGGGAAAAGCTCCAGGTGCCATTCCCTGGCATCAACGTGGCCCCTTCCCAGGAAACCTTTGAGCTGGAGAGGCGGGAAATGCTGGAAAACAGCAGGAAAAGGTGGGATGAGACCATCCAGGCCCAGAACGAGCAGCAGGTAACGCCCGTGGGGGGAATCATGGGAATGGTGAGGGTGGAAAATCCCCCGCTGGAATCCTGGAATCCAGCGGTGAATCCACATCCCCTAGGATTCCAATCCTTGCCCTGGGCAGCCCATCCCGATGTTTCCCAGCCCTTTTCCAGGCGAGAATTTTTCCCAAGATCCACCTGCAGCTCCCCTGGCCCAGCCTGAGGCTCTTCCCTCCCATCCCAGCCCTCATTCCCTGGGAGCAGAGCCCGATCCTTTCCCAAGGGATGATGCCGTTATCCCACAGCTGGAATTCCTGCGGGAGCGCACGCGGAAGGCGGAGGAGTTTGGGAAGCAGCTGAAGGAGCTGCAGGAGCAGGACGTGGAAAACTACGACAACATGAAGCTCCAGCTGGAAAAGGACGTGCAGGTGCTGGGAATCATGGAATCAGCCCCTGGAATCCTGGAATGGTTCGGGTGGGAAGGGATTTTAGGGATCATCCCATTCCATGGGCAGGGACACCTCCCGCTGTCCCACGGGGATCCAACCTTTCTTTGGACACTCCCAGGGATCCAGGGGCAGCCACAGCTCCTCTGGGAATTCCAGCCCAGCCAGGAATCCCTTCCCAATCTCCCACCTAACCCTGGGAAGCCATTCCCTGTGTCCTGGCATTCCCCAGTCCCTCTCCAGCTCTCCTGGGCATTCCCAGTTTTCCCAACCTGGGCATTCCTAGTTTTCCCAACCTGGATCCAGCTCCACATCCTTCCATTGTTGATTCCCAAACTTCTCAGGGCCCTTTTGGAGCCAAGCAGCTCCGTGCTGGAGCTCAGAATTCCCACTGGAATTCCTGGGGATGCTGGAAAACTCTCCCTTAGCCTCGACCTCCTTTTGGGGAATTTTTTCTTTGGGGACGATCTTTTTCCCAGGTTGAGTTTTTCCCAGGGAAAATCGGGATCAAAACTCAGGTTTTAGGGTTGGAATTTCAGCCCGTAAGAGCCTGGAATTACCAAGGAATCCCTGGGTGGTTATTTTGAGTTTTCCCAGGGAAAATTTGGATGAAAACTCAGGTTTAGGGCTGGAATTTCAACTTGAGTTTCCCCCAGGAAAAACCAAAATTGGAACTCAGATTTAATCTTGATATTTCCAGCTGGGACAACCTGGAATTGTGTGCAATTCCCTGATATTTCTTTAGGGTGAATTTTCCTTTTCCTTCCCGCTTTTTCCACGCAGTGTTTTTTGGGGTCAACTCCCGCTTTTTTTTCCTCCATGCACTGGGAATTCCCTCCATCCCACCAGGATTTCCCTCCTGCTTTCCCTTCCCCCAAGCTTTGATCCCATCCTGCCATTCCCAAGGTATTCCCATCTTTTCTGTTCATTCACAAGGGCCTTGTTTTGCCTGGGGTTTTTTTTCCCTTGGAATTCCAGTACCTGGAGCGGAAGCTGGAGGAGATGAAAGGAATTTACCACCTGAACCAGGTGAAGCTGGAATACAACCTGGAAGTGCTCCGGCAGCAGGACCTGGAAAATTCCACCCTCAGATCCCTCCAGAAAAGACGGATCACCCGGTAAATCCCATCCCGGGAATCTTTCCCCCTCATTCCAAACCCAATCCCACAGGGAATGTGTCTGGGGTGGGATCCAAGAGGGATCTTTGTCCCTCCCCAGGCTCCAGACGTCGCTGGACACCCTGAGATCCAAAGCGGAAAAGCAGGAGAGGAAATTCCAGGAGGAGAAGCAGAGCCTGGAATGCGACCGCCGGCGGATCATGGAGCAGCACGCGGAGACGGAGAAGAGGATGAGGTGGGATATGGGATGGAATTCTGGGTGGGACGAGGAGCAGGGGGAAAGGATCCCGGAGATGAGGATCCCGCTCCCGCAGGCAATTTTCCGCCAGCAGCTCGGAGAAATTCCGGAAGGTGTGGCTGGTGAATGAGGAGGAGGCCAAGGGGCTGATGAGGAAAGCGCTGGAAGCCGACCGGATCATCCACGTCCAGCAGCTGGGAATGCCGTGGGAAGAGCCCAGCCACTGGTTCCCAGGAAATGCAGGGCCACCGGGAGAGCGGCCGGAGAGGAGGACGGCGATGAGGGCGGCGCGGGAAGCCATGGGGGGTGGGAACAGGGAAGGGGAGCTGCCTGGGATTTGGGGTGGGATCCGGGGTGGGATCCAAGGTGGGATCCAAGGTGGGATCCATAGTGAGATCCAGGGTGGGATCCGTGATGGGACCTATGGTGGGATCCATAATTAGATCCAAGGTGGAATCCAAAGTGGGATGTGTAGTCGGATCCAAGGTGGGATCCATAGTCAGATCCAAGGTGGGATGTATGATGGGATACACAGTGGGATCCAAGGTGGAATCCATGGTGGGATCCACGGTAGGATCCATGGAGGGATCCATAATTAGATCCAAGGTGGGATTCAAGGTGGGATCCACAGTTGGATCGACGATGGGATCCACAGTCATATCCACGGTGGGATCCATGATGGGATTCACAGTTGGATCCAAGATGGGATCCAGGGTGGGATAAAGGGTGGGATCCATGGAGGGATCCAATTGGGTTCCAAGGTGGGATCCATAGTCAGATCCAAGGTGGGACCCAGGGTGGGATCCAATGTAGGATCCAGGATAGGATCCACAGTTGGATCCATGGTGAGATCCAAAGTGGAATCCAAGGCAGGATCCATGGTGGGATCCATAGTCAAATCCAAGGTGGGATATTTCCCATGGAGCCATTGGGATTCTCCCGATGAATCCTGGAATCCACAAAGACCTTCCCTCCCCCCTCCCCTCTCCATGTTCCAGAGAGAAGCTCCGGAAAACAGACGGAGGGAGGGAAAGACGGGAAGAGCAAAGGATTGGGAAGCGGGAAAGGAGGACAAGGAAACCCCGGGAATGCGGAGGACGGAGACAAACCTTCGGGAAGCGTCTCCAGGAAAACCATCCGGAGGCTCCTGGAGCTCCTGAGGGACGAGTCGGTGCGTGAGGGGGTGGATCACGGGCCGGGAATGTTTTCCCACAGCTCATTCCCAGCTTTTAGTGGACTTCTTTGGGAATCTCACCGTTGTTGTTGTTGTGCTGATCCCTCTTCCCGGCCTGTTTTCCAAGGGTTTCCTCACCGGGAAGAAGCTGCTGGAACCTCTGCAGGTGCTGGAGGGGCAGGAGAACAAACTCTTGGAGCTCCAATCCATCCTGGAGGTGAGTTTGGGATTGGGGAAGGCAGGAAGATCCCAAGGGAAAGGGCTCTGGGGAATTCCTGGAGTCCACCAGGGAGAGCTTGAAGAGAATTCCAAAGGGGCTCCAGGAGAGCTGGAGAGGGATTTGGGAATGCCAGGACACAGGGAATGGCTTCCCAGGGTTAGTTGGGAGATTGGGAAGGGATTCCTGGCTGGGCTGGAATTCCCAGAGAAGCTGTGGCTGCCCCTGGATCCCCGGGAGTGTCCCAGGAAAGGTTGGATCCCCCTGGGACAGCGGGAGGTGTCCCTGCCCTCCCAAGCTATCTCTGGAATTCTGGGATTCTCCACTTGAGACCTTCCTGAGGATGAACGAACCATTCCAACCATCATTCCCTCTCCTCCTGGGAATTGCTCTCCCCATCCCACATCCTCCTTCTCCAAGGGCCACCAACCAATTCCCTCTTCCCTCCAGGTCCTCGGGATCGAGGACGAGCAGGACCTGCTCCAGCTGGTGGATTTTTTCCTGAAGCACAAATCCCGGGAAGTGACGGAGAGCCAGGTGGGAATGCCGGGAACACCCAATCCGCGATCCAAGAAAAGCTTCACCCCCAACCTCTCCCAAGGGGATGAGGGGGTTCCATCTCCCAAAGAGGCTGGAAAAATCCCCTGGCACATGGAATTCCGCCTCAGCTCCCGGGTTTTTTTCCATGGGAAGAGGCTGGAAGTTCCCGGTGGGAATGTGGTGGTGGGAAACTCATTATCCAGGTTTCCCAGGACAATCCGTGTGGAGATGGTGTCCCAGATTCAGCTGAGGAGGGAGGATCTGGATCCCAGAGGGATGACCTCCCATCCTCTGGAAGCTCCGGGAGCTCCGTGTGCATCCGCGCTGACGATGTCCTGAGGATTCTCAAGGAATTCCTGAAGGATTTTGACAGGATGAGGTAAGAGCAGGGAAAGGGGGAAGCTGCCACTGGGAAGGAACTGGACTCTGTATCCCAAAGATACAGAGTTCTTAATTCCCAAGTGTTTGTTCTCCATTCCCAAGGATTTGTTCTTCATTCCCAAGTTTTTGTTCCCGAGGGCTGATTCTCCATTCCCAAGAGTTTATTCCCAAGGCTTTGTTCTCCATTCCCAATGTTCAGCTCTCCATTTCCAGGGTGTTTCCTGTGTTCCCAAGGTTTCCTTCCCTCCCTCAGGAAGGGTCCGGAGGTGCGGGATGGCTCCAGGGATGAGGAATATTGGGAATCGCTGACCCGCGTCATCCCGGAGCCCACCCTGAAACTTTGGGATGCGCTGGCAGCGGCGCTCCTGGAATATCAGTGAGTGATGGAGGGGGAGACAGGGAATGGCAGGAGGGGGATGGCACCGCAGCCCTGGGCCCCTGTGTCCCTTGTGTCCCTGTGTCCCCTCAGCCCTGTGTCTCCTTATCCCTGTGTCCTGTCCCCTCATCCCTGTGTCCCTGTGTCACCTCAGCCCTGTGTCCTGTCCCTTAATCCCTGTGTCCTGTCCCCTAATCGCTGTGTCACCTCATCCCTGTGCCACCTCAACCCTGTGTCCCTGTGTCACCTCATTCCTGTGCCACCTTATCCCTGTGTCCTGTCCCTTAATCCCAGTGTCCCTCATCCCTGTGTCACCTTATTCCTGTGTCCCTGTGTCCCCTAATCCCTGTGTCCTATCCTCTCCTCCCTGTGTCCCTCTGTCACCTCAGCCCTGTGTCCCTGTGTCCCCTAATCCCTGTGTCCCCTAATCCCTGTGTCACCTCATCTCTATATCCCTGTGTCACCTTATTCCTGTCTCCTGTCCCCTCAGCCCTGGGTCCCTGTGTCACCTCAGCCCTGTGTCATGTCACCTTATTCCTGTGTCCCTGCATCCCCTCATCCCTGTGTCACCTTATCCCTGTGTCCCGTTCCTCTCATCCCTGTATCCCTCTGTCACCTCAGCCCTGTGTCCTGTCCCCTAATCCCTGTGTTACCTCATCCCTGTGTCACCATATCCCCATGTCTTGTCCCCTCATTCCTGTGTCCCTGTGTCCCCTCAGCCCTGCGTCCTGTTACCTCATCTCTGTGTCCCTGTGTCACCTCATTCCCGTACCACCTTATCCCTGTGTCCTGTCCCTTAATCCCAGTGTCCCTCATCCCTGTGTCCCCTTATCCCTGTGTCCTCTCTCCTCAGCCCTGTGTCCCCTCAGTCCATGTGTCCCTGTGTCCTCCCATCCCTGTATCCCTCAATCCCTCTGTCCCCCCATCCCTGTATTCCTGTATCCCATTATCCCTGTATCCCGTTATCCCTGTATCCCGTTTTCCTAGTGTCCCTGTATCCCTGTCTCCCCTATCCCTGTATACCATTATTTCTGTATCTGTGTATCCCTGTATCCCGTTATCCCTGTATCCCATTATCCCTATATCCCTGTATCCCTGTCTCCCCTATCTCTGTATCCCTGTTATCCCTGTATCCCATTATTCCTGTATCCTTGTATCCCTGTTATCCCTGTATCCCATTATCCCCGTATCCCTGTATCCCGCTCCAGTCAGGTGCTGTCCCGCCGATCCCAGCTCCTTTCCAAGGCCTGCCTCCTGCAGCAGCAGAACTCGGAGCTGGGAATTCTCCTGGAGGAATACGTGAGATCCACGCACAGCCGCTGACCCGGGAATGCTGCTCCCCCAAAATCCCAGCCCTATCCCAAGGAATCACTCCATGTCCAGGGCCGGGCATGGATTTGTTCTGCCAGGGGTGGGATCTGAGCTGGGAATTCCAGGGCAGGGATCAATAAACCTTTCCCAAAGCTCTGGAGTCACAGCCTGGAGTGTATCCCTGGATCCGAGGGAATTCCGGAGCCGTGGGAAGGAGTTTCCCTGCTCAGAGACATGGAATCCTGGAATGGGTTGGGTGAGAAGGGAATTTAGGGATACAATCCCATTCCATGGGCAGGGACACCTCCCGCTGTCCCAGGGGGATCCAACCTTTCCTGGGACACTCCCGGGGATCCAGGGGCAGCCACGGATTCTCTGGGAATTCCAGCCCAGCCAGGAATCCCTTCCCAAAATCCCACCCCAATCTCCCCTTTCTCAGCCCTTCCCTGTGTCCTGTCCCTGCCCCGCGTGTCCCCATGGATAACTCTCTCCTTGGAAAACTCTTCCCAGCTTTCCAAGCTCCTTCTCCACCCCCACAACCGGATCCCATGGAATTTTCCTTCCCCCCTCCCCCCGAAATATTCCCTCAAACCCTTTCCCAGCTCTTCCCAACCGCGGGAACGACTCCGGAATTCCCTCCTCTCCCGGGAGACGCTTCCAACCCTTTCCCCAAGGATCCAGCAAACTAATTACGGTTTTCATTCACCCTTTAATTAATCTCGTTAATTAATTCACAGGGAATAATCCCAAACTCATCCCACCGGGATTTCCACACCCCTCCCGCGCCTTCACTCCCCATAAATCCCGGGAGCGCTAACGAAGGATTTCAGGATCACAGCGGGAATTCCAAAGCCCCCGGGAGCGCTAACGAAAGATTTCAGGAGCGCCCCGGGAATTCCAAAGCCCCCGGGGATCTCGGGGCGGCCCGGAATTCCCGGCGGGAACCCCCATTCCCGCTCACTGCCCTTTCTTGGACGCGCTTTTCCCGAGGGTATTCCTGAAAAGAGTCACCAAGGGGGTCCGGCCCTGCTCGGGGCTCATGAACCCTCCGTAGCGCTTGTCCTTGGACGGCGATTCCCAGCGGGATTTCTCCTCTTCCCGGCTCCCTTCCTCCCCCTGATCCCGCCGGAATTCCAGCGGGAAGGAGTTCTCCGCCGACTCCTCCTCGGCTCCGTTGGGATAAACCTTGACGGGTCTCCTCTTGCGCCCCACGGGTTTCCCCCATCGGAAGTGCTCCATGGAATACGAGCGCTTCCCATCCTCCCGCCCCGCCGCCTTTCCCTCTTCCCGGGAAAACGGGAATCCGTCGCTCCCGGCTCCCTCCTCCTCCTCCTCCTCCTCCCGTCTCCTGGCGCTGGCGGTGCCGTTTTTCCTCTGGAATTTGTTCCATCGGAAGTGGCTCATGACGTACTTGCGGACGCTCTCGGAGAGGGGCTGGAGGTGCCCGTTCCCAGGGAATACCGGAGATTCCAGGGAAAGCTGGGATGGGCAGGCGGCGGCGCAGGCCTGGGGAGGTGGGGGGGTGGGGAGCGGGAATTCCGTGAGGGTTGTTTTTTGGGGGATGGTCCGTGGGGGTCTTATGGATTCTGCCCGCCCGCCCTTCCAGGGATGATCCCGGAGGGTCATTCTGGGAAAATTCAGGCTGGAAAAGGGTTTGGGAAGGAGGGAACGGCTCCCAGCGGGAGGGGATTTGGAATTCTGGAAGAGTCTTGGATGTGGGATGGAGGTGAACTGGGATTATCCCAAGTCCTGGAATGGTTTGGGTGGGAAGGGGTTTTAGGTATCATCCCATCCCATGGGCAGGGATCCAGGGGGATCCAACCTTTCCTGGGACACTCCCAGGGATCCAGGGGCAGCCACAGCTTCTCTGGGAATTCCAGCCCAGCCAGGAATCCCTTCCCAATCTCCCATCCCTCCCCCACCATTCCTTGTATCCAAACCCTTCCCCCATGCCCACCCCCCCGGGGCATTCCCGAATCCCGGATATCCCATATTCCCAAATCCTTACCAACATTCCGGCCTGGCTGGAGAGATCCTGGCACTTGGAGCTTTCCCAACACGGAGCTCCGGCTCCGGCGGGATCCCAGAGGAGCAGCCCCAGAACCACGGAAAGGCTTCCCCACAACATTCCCAATGGGAATACGGCGCCGGGATCACACCAGGGACGGCCGGGAAGAAACTGTGGGAAAAATTCGGCACCCCCCCCCCACCTCCAATTATTAATTGGAATAATTAGTTCCAATTAATTCCGGTTGCCTTCAGGAATTTCTTTTGGGTCCCTTCCCTTCTCCGGGAGGGAATTCCCGCTCCAGGATTGTAATTCCCAAACTCTGGAATCACTTGTGTCTCCCGGGCTTGGCTTTTCCCATCCTGGCTTTTCCCGGCTTTGGGAAAACTGGGATGTCTGAAGGGAATTTAGGGAAAATCGACCCTTTCCCGGGCCTGGGAAACGGGGAAACTGAGGCAGGAAACGGGAATTTGATCCCAGAATCTGCTTCTTTTCCTGCCCAGCTGCTCCAAAAATTTGGGAAAAAAATCCCTCCCATTCTTCGCGGATTAAGGGAATTAAGGGAAAATTAATCCTTTGCCAGCCCTGGGAAATGGGAGGGATGTTTCCAGAGGGGAAACTGAGGCAGGAAAAGGGAATTGGATCCCTAAATATTTGTTTTCCCATCTGCTCTAAAAAGTGGGAAAATCCCATTCCTGTCCTTCCCTGATTGGGAAAACTTGGATTTTCAGAGGGAATTTAGGGAAAATCGCCCCTTTCCCAGCCCTGGGAATGGGAGGGATTTTTCCAGGGGGAAAACTGAGGCAGGAAAAGGGAATTTGATCCCTGAATCTGCTTCTTTTTACTACTCAAAAAAAAATTGGGAAAAAATTCCCTCCTGTCCTTCCCAGATCAAGGTAATTAAAGGAAAACTAATCCTTTCCCCCCTCTGGATAACGGGAGGGATTTTTCCAGAGGCTTTTTCCTTCTCTCAGCGCCTGGAATTCGGGACTTACCCGGGATCCATCCCTGGAAAAGCCCTTCCCTGCCCTCCCAGATTTTTCCAGAGGCTTTTCCCCCTTCTCTCAGCGGTTGGAATTCGGGACTTACCCGCGACCGGGCAGGGTTGGAATTCCCTCCTTCCCGTTTTCCCGAGGGTTCCCGGGGAGCATCTGCCGCTGGCATCCCGAATCCCGGCGCCTTTTTATATCCTGGGGGAAGGAGGAGGGGAGGGGAAAACAAAAAGGGGGAAGAGGGACAATTCCAGGGATGGAACAAAAGGATGAGCCAGAGGCGGGTCCGGCGGCGGGTGGAGGGATTAACATCATTCCATGAAAACTTTTCCGGGAGAGGCTCTAATTGCCTTTGGAGATGGGAAAGGGAGGAGGGAGGGGGTTTGGATAAAGGGAAAATTCTTCTCCTGGGAGCAGCTGCTGGATTGGGAAGGGATTGTTTTGTGACTGGGATGGATCGGGAATGAATTTGGAATTCCATGGGCTCGGGGGAGGGAGGGAGGATTTTGGGATGGGGGTTTGTGGGGGGAAGCAAAGGGAGGGAAGAGCCGGATCCCTGACTGGATTAATGGAATGAGGGGTGGGAAGGGATTTTAAAGGTCCCGTTCCAATCCCGATGGTTTCTGCTGTCCCAGGGGGATCCAACCTTTCCTGGGACACTCCCAGGGATCCAGGGGCAGCCACAGCTTCTCTGGGAATTCCAGTCCAGCCAGGAATCCCTTCCCAATCTCTCCCTGGGAAGCCATTCCCTGTGTCCTGGCATTCCCAAATCCCTCTCCAGCTCTCCTGGAGCCCCTTTGGAATTGTCTCCAAGTCCCTCCCTGGATCCTTCCCTTCTCCAGCCTCACCATCCCCAGCTCTCCCAGCCTGGATCAGCTCCCCGTTTTTCCAGAGGGAAAAAAGTGACATTCCAACTGTCCCTGGGGATTTGCCAACTCCTGACTCTCCCTTGGGATAGTTTTGGGGAAACCACAACCCAAAATCCTGCTGAATTCCAAGTGGGAACTCTCTGACAGCAGCAGGATGGTGGTCACTTCACTTGCCCTTCCCAAATCCAGCCCCAAACCATTCCCAAATCCAGCCCCAAACAATTCCCACCTCCCCTTCCCAAATCCCTCCCTCCTCCCTGCTCTTCCCAAGTCCATCCCCAAATCCATCCCTATCCCCTTCCCTTCCCAAATCCATCCCCAAACCATCCCCAATTCCATCCTTCCCAAATCCATCCCCAACACCCCGTTCTTTCCAAATCCATTCCCAAATCCATCCCTGAACTCCCTCCCTGTCACCTTCCTTCCCAAATCCATCCCCAGATCCACCCCCATCCCCTTCCCTTCCCTAATCCATCCCAAACTCCCTGTTCTTCCCAAATCCATCTCCAAATCCATTCCCAAACTGTTCCCACCTCACCTTCCTTCCCAAATCCATCCCCACCCCCTTCCCTTCCCAAATCCAATCCCAAATCATTCCCAGCTCTCCCCATCCCTCTCCTGCATCCGCCCCCTCCTTTCCCTGCCCCCCTTTTACCCCCGAATTCCCTTTTCCTGCCATTTTTTTTTCCATGACAGGAGCTATTCCCAGCCCCTTTTATGGCTCATCCCGGAGCCATAATTCCCACTTTAAATCCTCCTCCATCTTCATCAGGCCAAATCCGAGCGCCTGACCTTTTTAAGGAAGGCGGGAAAATCTATTTAGGGAACGTTGCGGATTTGAGCGGCCGCGGGCCAAGGGTTGAGTTGAATCCCTCGGGAATTCTGTGATGGATATTTCCCCTCTTCCCTCGTGGAATGAGCCACAGTTGGAGTTTGAGCTCTTTGCTCCCGATGCTGAAGACTTTGGAGCATCATTGTGGGATTTTTAAAGTTGGAAGAGGTGGTTGGTTGAGTTCAACCTTTAATCCAAGTGCTGCATCTGCAGGGAATTTCAATCCCTCTGGGAATGGGGATTCTGCCACCAGCACAAAGGTTTGGAGAGGCCTTTCCAAAGGAAATTCCTGGAAGGGATTGTACCCAATATCCCAAAGGAATGAGGGGATGGAGGTGGCTCCCGGTGTGGGGGAAGCTGAGGTGACAAGGATCCCAAAATGGGGAAAAAGTCCTCTTTGCAGGAATTTCTCCCATCCATGACCTATGGATACACACGAGCTTGGAAAAGCAGGATCATCCAGCCCCCGGCTCTGAGCACGGCTGGCAGAATTCCAGGAAGGGTTTGGGTGGGAAGGGATTTTATGGATCATCCCTTCCCATGGGCAGGGACACCTCCCGCTGTCCCAGGGGGGATCCAACCTTTCCTGGGACACTCCCAGGGATCCAGGGGCAGCCACAGCTTCTCTGGGAATTCCAGCCCAGCCAGGAATCTCTTCCCAATCTCCCATCTAAACTTGGGAAGCCATTCCCTGTGTCCTATCCCTGGCCCTTTCCTGACATTTCCTGTGCCGAATCCAGGGGTGAACGGATCTCTTCTCCACGTCATTCCTGGCCTTTCCCTCTTAATTCTGGGAACAAGTCGCACCTGGATGTGAATGAGCTCCAGGGCTGGGTGTGAAAGTCACGGCTCCGCTCAAATCCCACGGGATGAGGAGCAGCCGGGACATCAACGCCAGAGTCACGGGGACTGGGAGGTGCTCCGGGGTTCACAATATCCCTGGGAGGTTTTTCCTGGGATCATCGTGTCCCTCCAGCACCGATGTGTGCCGTTGGATGTGGAGTGAGTCATAAAAACATGGAATCCTGGAATGGTTTGGGTGGGAAGGGATTTTAGGGATCATCCCATCCCATGGGCAGGGACACCTCCCGCTGTCCCAGGGGGATCCAACCTTTCCTGGGACACTCCCAGGGATCCAGGGGCAGCCACGGATTCTCTGGGAATTCCAGCCCAGCAGGGAATCCCTTCCCAATCTCCCATCTCTCCCTGGGAAGCCATTCCCTGTGTCCTGGCATTCCCAAATCCCTCTCCAGCTCTCCTGAAGCCCCTTTGGAATTGTCTCCAAGCTCTCCCTGGATCCTTCCCTTTTCCAGCCTCCAGTTTTCCAAGGCTGGATCCAGGGCAGAGGGGCTCCAGCCCTTGGATCATCTCCGTGGATTTCTCTCCCACAACCTTTACAGGTGTTTTTCCACCCTCAGGAATTCCCAGGAATCCCCACCCCATCCATCATTCCTGCAATCCCAGAACTCCAGGGAAGCAACTGCAGGTCCTGATCCTGCGATTGGGATTTATATCCCACTAATTTTGAGGTTTTGAGGGAATTACAGTTGAATTTATTTTTTTTCCCTTTGGAAATGCCAATGAAAATATGGGGAACAGTACAGGGAAAACACGGAATTCTCTTTTTGACCAGAGAGCCAAACCCATGGAATGGGCTGGGATGGGCTTGGATGAGCTTCCCAACTTCCAGATGGGTAAAAATATCCGGGATAAATCCCACCATCCCTCCACATCAGGGACATCCCCTCCTCCCTGGAGTGGGAACACACAAAATCCCGGGATTAACCCACCCTGGAGCCACGGGATTGTCCCATCCAGCATTTTCCCTTTCAGCATTTTCCCAGTTCTTCCCTTTTTCCCCCTTTTTGATCCGGTTGTATCCCCTTGCTCCCACATTCCACGTCCAGAGCCAAATCCCGGATTATTGGATTACGGCCTCTCAGGGATTTTTAGGGGGATTTAACTTCCACCCATTCCCCAAAGGATAATTTTCCAGCCCTTGCTCCCACAAATCCTTCAATTAAATTTCATTAAATGAAATTTAGGAGGAAAAAACAGGATGGGAAAGGGATTTGGGAAGGGGAAGGGAGGAGGGGTGGAAAATCCTCACCTGCTGCTCTGAGATCCCAAAATCTGATTTTTTTTTACCTCAGGATTTCCTTCCACATCGCAAAATTTGCCCTTTCGAACCATGAAATCTGCGGCAGAACCCAAAAGCTGCATTTTTAACCTCAAGATCTGCCCCTTTTACCTCAGGATGTCCTTCCACATCCCCAAATCTGCTGCTTTTATCACGTAATTCGTCCCTAGAACACTAAATCCGAATTTTTTTACCTCAGGATTCCCCTCCACACCCCAAAATTCGCTACAAAATTTGCTGCAGACCCCAAAACTCGCGTTTTTAACTCAAACACTGCCCCTTTTCCCTCAGGATTTCCTCCCACCTCTAAAAATCTCCCCTTTTCATCCCAAAATTTATCTCCAGACCCCCAAATCTGATTTTTTTTCCCTCATGATTTCCCTCCACACCCCAAAATTTGCCTTTTTGACCCCAAATCTGCTGCAGAACCCAAAAAGCTGCATTTTTATCCTCAAAATCTGCCCCTTTTACCTCAGGTTTCCTCTTTTTTTTTTTAACCTCAAAATCTGTACAAGACCACAAAAGCTGCATTTTAAAGTCAAAATCTACTCCTTTTACCTCACAATTTCCTCCCACCACCCCAAAATCTGAGTTTTTACCTCAAGGATGTCCCTCAATGCACCAAAATCTGCCCCTTTTTTCCCCCCCAGAATTTGTCCCCAGAGCCTAAAATCTGATTTTTTTACCTCAGGATTTCCCTCCACACCCCAAAATTTGCTTTTTTTTTAACCTCAGAATTGGCTGCCAACCCTGAAATCTACATTTTTAACCTCAAAACCTGCCCCTTTTACCACAGGATTTCCTCCATATCCTCCAAAATATGAATTTTTACTTGAATAAAATGTCTCTTTACACCCAAAAATCTGGATTAAATTCCCTCCAGCCATTCCCAGGGACACAGATCATGGATCAGATCCCTCCAGTCATTCCCAGAGATGCAGGGCATGGATCAGATCCCTCCAACCCTTCCCAGGGACACAGAACATGGATCAGATCCTTTCCAGCCATTCCCAGGGACACAGATCATGGATCAGATCCCTCCAACCCTTCCCGGGGACACAGAACATGGATCAAATCCCATCCAGCCATTCCCAGGGACACAGAACATGGATCAG
>WEKX01016767.1:36448-50232 GCA_013390025.1 Pitta sordida | reverse complement strand
TCTGCGAGCAGCAGGGGGGGAGCGGGGCCGGGCCAGCTGTGCTAGCCCTGCGAGCGGTGGAGATTGGGGGGTGGGGCTGGCTGTGCTTGCTGGTGCAAGAGGCAGGGCCGGGGCTGGGCAGACTGGGGTTGCGGTAGGGCTCTGCACACACGCCAGGTCCCGCAGCTCGCTGGAAAATCAACAGCGAGTATGGGATCTCGCAAATTACGGATCGTGACTATGCGGAGGATCACTGTATCTCTGATTTTGTTTATTACCATTGTCTCTACATATTTTTTATTTATCTATTTTTATTACCATGCCACTCCATAAACTTTTGTCTCCCTCATTTTGAAATCTTCTTTTAGGCATTAGAAAAGTACTGCTAGACACCCCCAAAACATTCTTTTTTTTTCACTGTTACTAGCCCAGCTCCTACAGCCTTTCCTTATAGGGTGCATTCTCCAGCCCCAGTGATCTTGTTGAACTCACATTGGATTTGCTCAAAGTTTGCTGTTTTTCTTGTACTGGAAAAGACATGTTATTCATAACTGGACATAGTCATCCTGATGTGGTTGAAAAATTGCTGGGTAAAGAGAAACAATGTGAACTCTTTGTAATCTTGAAAAATATTGCAATTCAGAATCCCGGAAGAACATTAAATATGAAGCTTATTTAGTTTCTGCTAAGTCTGTAGAGAATACACTCACATCTGCATCAGAACTCCTTGGCAAGCCCTGTCACCCTTGTCTAAGAAATCTTTAACACATATAATTTCTTCCCTTGTTTTTCTCTTATTTCACAAAGATATATAATACCTTGAAAAATAAAGTTTTTGGAATTGGCAGTACGTTGAAATCTGAAGAACAAAGAAAAGCGTAATAAAAGGAAGATGAAGTGAACCAAAGTAAAAAGAACCTCAGTGCCTGACTCACTAAAGAAAGCATTGACTCAAAATTTCCGATCCATGAGATAACAGACTTTAGCAGCTTGAAATGAATAAATAAGAATGCAATATAAACTTATAATAATTAGAACAAAGTTCAGATGGGGATTTGCAGACATCACAAGCACAATGAGTGAAACAACTACCTTCCTTCTGTCTTACAGGCTGGCAACTGAGGAATGGCTTATTAACAGCATTGTGGCTGTTAGAGAGAGTGTGCTGTATTTTCTTAGATAATGGCTCTGCTGGCATGCCAGGAAGGAGTTTGCTAAACACAGAGATGGCAATAATTATTTAGTATTAAATTAATCTTGGAAGGGTTATGTGATCTCAGTTAAGTACTGTCCAGTTTCCCTTTCTTGTTCCTTTTACATGCTTGCCTGCTCTGGCTTAGTATCTCTTACACCAGGTAATGTCTTCAGGTGAGAAAACGGTGAGGTAGGGAATTTTTTGGAATGCTGATAAGTATGGGTAAATAAATAAGCCTGTGTTTCCTTCTCATGTTCAAAATAATAATGAGTGAAGCATAAATAAATCTCTCTGTGATTGCTAGCAAGAGCACAGATATCATGACTCGTGTTTCTTTCTGTATGATGATGCTGTGACTGTTGGTCAGATGCTGCAGTGATATTTTTAAGAGGCAGGACAAGACAAATCTGTGCTGCAGCATTTATGATTGCCATTGCTGAAAGCTAAATTATAGGCAATAGGAACAAATGAGCACTTCTTAGAGGATGAATATGAATCTGTGTAACTTGTGGTGGTGTAACATGTTCTCCTTAGTGCAAATATTCATCTTTACTGATTATGCATACTTTATGAATTCATGCTGATTTCATATTTTAATCAAAGATTCCTCATTTTTTTAGGCAGACCTCACTGTTTTTGTCTTTCTCCTCTTTGCCTTTTTCTTCCTCCACTTTCCCACCTTTCTCTTACTCCTTAGGTGTTCACTATGGCTTTTTTTATTGTCCTTTTTTATTTTCTCATCCCTGATGTTGTTCAGCAACAGTGTTGTCCTCTCTAGCACCACTCCTGCGACAAATTCATGACTCTAACTAATGCAGTTCTTTTCTTCCAACATTGTGTTCTTGTCAACCAAATAAATACAATACTGAGTTAAAGATTTCAGGGTCTAGTATTGGACCGTGATTCACTAAAAATACAAGAGCATATATGTATATGCACGGTTGCATATTAGGATTTTGTTCATTAAAGTTATTTGAATTTGTCCTGTATATGTCCATTTCTGGACTCATCACTACAAAAGAGACATGCAGACACTGGAGAGAATCCAAGAGAGGGCCATGAAGACATTTAAGGGCTTGGAGCATTTCTCCTAAATTCTAGAGAAGAGAAGACTCATGTGGAAGCTCATCTATGTGTATAAATACCTGGTGGGAGCACGTACAAAAGTTGGAGGCAGGCACTTTTCAGTAGTGCCCATTGATAGAAGCAGTCAGTGGGCACAAACTGAAACACATGAGGTTCTCACTGAGCATCAGGAAATACTGTTTTACCATGAAGATGACTGAGCACTGGCACAGATTGCCTAGAGAGCTTGTGGAGTCTCTTTTGAGTTACTCAAAACACTTGGACATGGTCCTCGGCAAGCGGCTCAAGGTGTCTGTGCTTCAGCAAGGGTGAAATGACTGCCAGAGTTCCCTTTTAACCTCAACTGTTCTGATACCCTGTGATTCTTTTTTATTATTCTAGTAATGAGAAACTTTTAAGGAAATCTCTACCTTTTATGGCAGCCTTGATAAAGCTAGTGAGGAAGATGTCATGTAATTGGAATAGACTATTTTGCCATGTACTCAGAAACTGTTCTGAAGAAGAAAACCAGGCTGCACCATCAGGGGAAAAATGAGAGCTGTTTTCAGCTTCAGATCACAGAATCACAGATCAAATGAATGAACATTAAGGTAGATACTTGCTAATGCCAATATAAGTAGTGGAAATGCAGCTAGAAATAGGGCATCTAATAAATATTTGTGAAGGAAAGTACGGGGTTTTTTTGGTTGTGTCACACTTCTTTCAATGATGGCAGGACTTTGGCTGAGAAACCAGTAGTTATCTGCAGGAGATTAAGTGAATCTTAACTACAAAATTGAACTGTTAAAATTAAGTTATATAACTTTTTAACTTTTTATCTTTTTTTCTTCAAACAGTTGAAGCTCTGCATTTGGGAACACTGATGGCAGCACATGGCTATTTCTTTCCAATCTCAGACCATGTTCTAACATTGAAGGATGATGGCACCTTTTATCGATTTCAGGTAAGTATATTCAGTATGTTCTTGACTTGTACAAGTAAAGGCTAATATTAAAGTCCTTACATTTTTTCATAACAAATTTTAACCCTACTTTGTTTCTTATATAACCTAGTAAATTGTAGGAATTCCCCTAAAAGTAAAAAATGGTAGAAGGATTTTATTTATAAAGTGTCAGCAAAGTGTTAAGATGATAATGACCACTTTGATACTTGGAAAAACGTGTGAAAATACTGCGTGGAGGTAGCTCTAATGAAATAAATTAATACAGTACTTTGGAAAGAGAGTGAAGTAAATTAAATAATTAAATAATCTTATTGACTCTTATTCCCAGTACAGTCTTAATTTGGAAAGGAGCAGATATTTTAATTATTAAACCTATAGCAGAAATCTGATAAGTAGTGGAAGGTAATATTTATTTTCCTTCTTACGTGAGGATTTCCCTGCTGGTAACTGAATACTATTGGAGTAGTATGTATTCTTCTAACAAGTGTAGACACATTTTTACATTGACCTGTGAGTCCCATTGCATAAAAAAACATGCAGAAGCTACAGAACAAGCTGAAAGGATGTATATGGGTATATATATGTATGTCTATACCTATCTTTACAAGTATGTTATTCAGTTACATATAGTTGTATTTTATTGTACTAGATTTTAAACTAAGGGCCTGGGAGCAGAACTGTTCTTTTTCTAAAAATGAATGGCAGGCTAGAATTTTGCAGAATCATACTGCCAATGACTTGAAATAAATATGATTGCAAAGTACCAAGTTATTTATTCCAGAGAATGTTTTAACTTTGCTTGCCATGTGACACTTTTGACAATGGTAGTTGTGTTCTGTATTGCTCTTCCTATTAGGTGGTCTTTGTAAGCATCACCAACAGCTGCTCCAAGATCTTCGTTAGATATTTATTGCTTTGAAATGGTATGATGATTATCACTGTGAAATTGAGTTTTATAATTCTGCTCTGTTACTTCTAACGGTGTTAAAAATAATACCCGGTGGAACAAAATCTATTGTCTTTAAGATATTTAAGATTAAACTTAGAGCTCATTTAAATTAGAAGCCATCAACGATAAAATAAAACTGACTGTGGTCTTTAAAATAAAGACGAAAACTGTGATGCATTGGAGACCAATCATAGTTTCAAACATTGTGTTATATTAATCTCTGTACAATACTTTCATCAATATTTTGGCTGAGTTCTACAGATCCACATAAAGGAAAGAGAACAACTTGTAGTATTTGTCTAAACCAAAGTCTTTGCATGAATATAATTAAATATGCACAGCAGAGTCTGGCAAGAAAGAGAATTAGTATTGCATATGTGCAAACAATATTATCATATTTTCGTATTTAAATCCAGTGAGTTGCACAGTGCAAAAAACTTGTCCTTCAGCAGAACAGAAAGTTAAGTGTGTGTGTGTAATACACAGTCATTCCAAGCCTCCTCCCCCAGATCCACAGTTACCTTTGATTCTGGAGAGGATATTTAAAGGAAAAGAGGTTTTTTAAGCTCATGTTCAGTATAAAGAAGAGAGGTGGCACATGATTTTACTGATGTGGTTGTGAGATGAATGGGAAGGAAACATGGAGTGGTCAAGGCTCCAGTTACTGGCTTGTCTCTGCATGAGCAGCATCTAGAGGGACAAATTACCCAAGGACTTTGTTTTGCAGAGGGTAGTACTTACTCATAGGAGTGCTAGTCATTGAATTCTGCACAGCTGCTGGCCTAGTTCTGTCTCAAGCATGGGAAATAAGCACCTGTGCTAGCAGGATGATTCGACTGAAGGGAAGTATAGGCTGGAATTAGCTGCACTGTGAACCACCGAGAGAACAGCAGCTATACTGCTGTGAGCTTTCCACAGAGAGGTCTACAGCCTACGTGTTTGGACAAGAAGCTTCAGCAAGGGCTAAATTGTAAAATTGTATCAGTTAATTTACATAGGAGTTTGGCACCTATTTGACAAATATGTATGAAATCAGACACTTTCCTCAAGTGTTGCTTAGTCTATATCTGCAATGTTGGGGTTGCATTGCTATTGCATTGCTATTCCTATGCTAACAATGTTAAAACAACACAACTTTAACTGTTAATGTATAGCATGAGAAAAAATTCACAGTAGTGTCATACTGTTAACTGGAGTTATAACAGCAAAATTCATGTGATTACAACTCCACATTCCCCACCAGAATAAGGCTAGTACAAAATCTGTTACTGAAGCTGTTAAATTGGAAGATGAAGACAGCATACTCAATGAGGAGGAAAGTTTGACTGCAAATGTGTGAATTCTGCACTAGAATAGATGTCCGGGTACTTTGGAAATACATAGTAGTCTCTGAGTATTGGACAGGATTCACAAATTTCTGGTTATTTTAATAGAAAGAGAAAACCATGCACCTGCCAGCAATGAAAAGTTCAGAAGAAACCCATACATAGAAATCTCTGCAATACAAAGAATTGACCTGCAAAAACCAGATTAGCTATAATAATGTTCTCAATGCATTTCATGTTTTGTTTTCCAGAATGACACATTCCCTCATGACAGTGTTACTTCCAGTTAACTTTAAACAACCTTCTGTTGCATAGAAATAACTAAACTAAGTGGAGATTGTGCTTTATTTGGGAAAATGCCCTTTTAAAGGCAAAAATTACACTTTTTCAGTTACTACTTTTGCCATCAGAAGGGAAGAGTATAGTTATATCTGCTTTTTAAAATAGTATGAAATAATTTTTTAAAAGGCATTCTCTATTATTATCACTTACCTAGGTGATAATTAGGTTAGTTTATGTGATATCAATTTTATTCAAAGGAGCTGGATCTAAAGATTAATTACCTCATTAAGAAAGGATTTTTTTAATTAGTCTCAATAAGGAAAACCAGAAACAACTGCATTGCCTTTTTCTGGTAATTCAAGCCTGGGACCAAAGAAGGAGCTGAATAACTGCTAGCCATCTTCTTCCACCTGAGAGTAAATAGATATGAGGGGCCAAAATAAGAAAAGCAAGCTACACCTTAGAAAGCAGATTGTCCCTGGATCAAGGATTTCTCATGGAGACCCTGTGTGCGCATAAGTGTTAGTATGTTCATCCTGGTGAGGAATGCCTGACTTTCCCTCTCAGCTGGTAAGCTTCTGTAATATCATCCCAGGAAAAATATGTTGACTTCCTTTACAAGTTCCAAATACACACTAACTGTCTCAATGTTAATAGTGAAATGTAATCTTCCTAATATCTTTTGGTTTTACACAGACTTCTAGGATACTTGAGACTAGTTACAGTCACACTCCTATTTTTAAATAGGATTCATTCTTGATTTAACATGGATTAATTATCAGAGATGAGGGTTAGGTTGTGCTGTTGTTTTGTAATGTTTAAGATGAAAGGCACAAATGGCTGAGAAAAACTGTGAAAATGGGAACAGTTTCTTGTGAAAGCGTGAATCTGGTGAAGATAGCAACAAAATTCAAGCACCATGGAAAATATGAAAGTGTGGACAGAAGATGTCTTCTCCCATTCTACACTGGAAACACTTTCTTGACAAACGCATTTAACCTCTGTGGCTTTGTTTTCTCATGCCTAAACTGGCAATAAAATGGTATATCAATCACTGTAAGGATCTTGAGATGCCTTTGCAGCAAAATAGCTTAGAATTTGGTGTGGCTCTTTGTGTCTCAGGTGGAATCACATTGCTTTACACATCTCTTTCAGTTTACCTTATCCTCTTATCTACCTCTTGCCTCAGTCCTGGACCAGCCTCTGGCTATCCTGATTACTGAGTCTTTGGCTGAACATCACAGCTCTTCAGCCACTCTCCAGAGCCTACCTGGATGTCTACTGTGCTTTGAGGGAAGGATTTTATTGGAAGCCAGATTTTAGAGATAAAAACGAAACAGATTATCTTATCCAGCATTTGGCAGATTTTCTTTGGCAATTGAAAGTATGGTGACTAATTCATTGTCTCTTCAGCTCAGGCTCAACATATACAGGTTCTGCCTAGGTTTCAGAGGGAAAAAGGTTTCAAATCCATGTGTCTTTCTGATTGCTTCATCAGTGTTTGTTTTTTTTTTTAACTCTTTACTCAGACACACTTTATCCCACACTGCTTTCCATGCTCTTCCCCTTTTCAAGTTAGAAATGAGGAGTCACAGAGCAAAAATCTTGTTTCCAAATTTCTCAATTCTTTTTTAAGTGATTTTGAAGTAACCATAGGGCACTACTTGCTGGCATCCTTCCTCTTTGGATTGGCAGCACTAGATTAGCGATCGTACCTATTTCTTTTACCAAGAGATCATTTATGCCAACTCCAATGAATGTAAAACAGAATGCCCATGAACTCTGCTATCTGTCATGCAAAGCATTTGAGACTGCGCATAACTAATTTTCAGAAAGGACTTGATTTCTTCTGTTTATAAAGACTCTCTGATGCCTGTGAGAAGAATAGGAGTAATATGCAAAGGTTTATAAGTAATTTGAATATTCCTCTCCCATCCAAGTAATTGGATTTTAATAAAATTCCATGGCATGGATCAGCTTTAGACCCAACAACTCTTATTATAATCAACAAGGGGTAGCTGAGAGATGCTTAATGATTTGCCTCTTCAGTAGTACAGATTAATGCATAGAAATTAATCATGTTTTATAAAGCTGATGGGCAACACTGACTGTTTCATTAGCTCAGATATTACCATTGATTAATTTTGTGGTATAGCCAAAGTAGATCTATTTGTTTTATCACAGGATTGCTTACAGAATCACAGAATCAGTAAGGTTGGAAAAGACCATAGAGATCATCAAGTCCAACCTATCACCTATCACCCGTTACCTAATCTAATCTAGTCAAACCTGTTACCTAACCTGACCTGTTGCCATCCTACTACCAACACCTCATCCTACCCTAATATCTAGGTCATGTCACCAAGAACTTCATCCAACCTTTTCTTAAACACCTCTAGGGACGGCGACTCCACCACCTCCTTGGGCAGCCCATTCCACTGAGAGATCACCCTCTCTGTGAAAAAGTTCTGCCTAATGTCAAGTCTAAATCTCCCCTGACGCAGTTTAAGACTGTGTCCTCTTACGATGCATAGGAGCCACTGCTGCCTATTTGTTCATTGTGGAATATGGCCTATATTACAGGATTTTGTTTCATATGACTGTATTAATGGGAGGATTATGGATTTCTGTGGTTAGATTTACCTAATGATATGTATCAGTCTACAATAAAAGAGAACCAGTATGCACTCATGCGTACAAAACCAGTTTTCCATCAATGTCATAAAGATCCCTGTAAAACCCTGTTTTGTTCTGAAGGCTTAAATGTGTCCACAATCACAACTGCAGTACTAGGTAAGCCTTATTTCTCTAGCTTCTGACTTGTCCTGACCGCTGATTCAAATTACATCTGCAGTTAAACAAAATACCTCAAAAATGTGGTGATTAAAAAACTGGCAGCATTATTTCTGCCTGGGCTGATGAACAGGAGTTGACTTCCCCCAGACTACTCTACCACCCACATTCCTTCAGCTATAAGTGGGATGTCATGGCAAGATGGCCAATGTTCCCTGTTTAATACTCCTTCATGATTAACTGCTTCAGATTTCCTCCTTTCTTTATGATAATTTCTTCAGGTTTTGTACATTTCACAAACAAACCACAACAATACTTGGTATTTCATAATCTTCTTTTAAAATTGTTGTGGTATGGTACAACATGTTATACCAAACCCATGGTGCTCCTGGATCAGATCTTCACTTATGGGTTTCTAAATCACAAAGAAAGGGCGAGATATTGTGTAATATTTATGTTCTAGGAATATGTGATATTGAAGGAGATGTTTTAATTTTTCTACACTCTTCCTGGCATATATGATTTGTAACAAATACAGTGATCCCCCATTACTCGCGGGCTGTTGGGTCTGATCCTCCTCACGCGAGTCGTGGAATCCATGAAGATAGTGAACCCATGACGTAGTCAAGTACGCCATGCCTGTAGCCATGCCCCCTCCCCTAATAAGGTCTGGAGGACAGTCCTGAGAGCAGGGCTTTTTTCAGATGTCTGGCTGTGCTCCGTCGGGGCGGGGGGTGAGTGGGGGGGTCGGCAAGGCGCACCGAGCAAGCACTGGGGCAGGGGCCGAGCTGCCCCTGGACTCCACCGAGCCCTGGCCATGGGACATTCCTGACAGTGGGCACACAAAGAGCACCGCAGGGGTTGGGGGGGAGGGTGCTTCCCGCTCTCACATAAAGACACACACAGTTCTCCTGCAGTCTGGCAGAGAACAATGTCAAGCATGCAGACACCCTGAAGGCCCCCATCCCCTCTGCCTGTAACCACTCCAGCAGCTTCTCCAGCTCTGTCCCGCCATGGCGCGGGTGCCTGCCCCCCCCACCCTGCTCCAGCTCAGCATGGCCGGGTGCCAGCCCCCACAGGATGAGGGAGGGTGCCTCCCGCTCTCACGTACAGACACACACAACGGTAGCCCCATCACCCCATCTTGTAGCCCGAGGGAGGACAATTCCAGCTGTTCAAAAACGCGCCGGCTCTCGGTTGGGACCAATTTACATATTCATGTGCAGACCAGGTTCATGGTAAGTTCTGCGCACGCGCCACGTCCCACAGCTTGCTGGAGAATCAACAGCAAGTATGCAGATCCCACAAATTACGGATCGCGACTATGCGGAGGATCACTGTAGTTGAATCAACTTTGTTTGCATAGTCCAGATATAGACAAGAAAATTTATCTAAGCAGAGCCTCCACCTGTTGCTTTGGGATTCATTTTATAGATCAGATGAGAACAGGCAACTTTCTCCTTTGCACACCCATCCTATTCTCATTCCTGACCTCATTCCAAGACCAAGGATCTTCTTATCAGACTTCCTAATATTTCTGTATCGAACAAGGCAAATCATTCTTGCCTAGTCTTCATGGATAACATCTCCAGCAAATTCTTCTAAGGGATTGTTAAATATCTGGAGCATGAAATTATGTGGAGACTTTTGAAATAGAAGTGGAAATATGTAAACTCAGCACATACAACATAGTCACATGTTATGTGATTAAACTTTTGGGGGTCTATAACAAGGGTCTATGTAGACTTCAGATTAACACCAGAACTTTATGACTGTTAATACCAAACAATTAGACAAGAAAATATAGAAGATTCCCTAGGATAAACATGAGTCATGTTAAGTACATGGAAGCTTATTGCTGGTGCTTTTTTCCATACAATCACAGTAGTGAAAAAGTCCTCTAATTAGAAAATTGTTTTTATATCATGCCTTTTTTTCAGTGTCTAGGTTTTTTATAAGGGTTTTTTCCTTGGTGTTTTGGACTTCCTTTCCGTTTAAGTCTTAATCCTGTCCCTTATCCCTATTTTTCGGGCCTGATTTTAGGAGAGTTTTCCTTGTCTTTGCACACGTCATATCATTTCCTGCTTTGAAAGTGAATAATCGATAACTACTCTTGAATACAACTTTATCAGCAGCTGTAGATATGTGCTGTAGATACGTGTAAATACATGCTTTTGAGCACATATCTTAGGGCGATACCATAAGCCCTTTATTGCTGGTGAGAAAGTAATGTAGGACTTTATCTTGGTCAAAATATGCAGCATCTACCTTTTATTTCTCATCTACTGGGAGGTTTACACTGTTTTTGAAAAATTCAGATATTAGTAACCTTTAGATTTTAAAAATTAGAAACACATGGTACATGAAAATTGCCCAATCTAGACAGTAGCTATAGAAAGATTATAATCCAGAAAACTTCAGCTTTTCCCCTTTTCTGGAAAAAGTAGTTCTTCCTCTTGCTGTAGTCTTCTGAAGCTACTCTGTCTTATGAGATTTTTTTTTTCTTAAATAGCTGCCCAAATTTCAAAGGTTGCTTGAAGGAATATTTTTTCTATGTATAATTTGCCCTTCAGGTAACTTGCATCCCCTTAAGCATCACGCAGATAATTTATTACTTTTGACAACTGTCACCAGTTAGATGACTATAATTGCTATAGAGAATTGGAGATAGAGGAGAAAGAGAAAAAATGAAGCAAGAATTTCGTGATAATATTTACACATGCATATAAATCATGGTATAAAGGAACCACGAATATTTTGGGTTGGTGAGGCTTTTTTGCTTTATCACAAAAAACCACAGTCTTCCCACATGAAAACACAATAAATCATTAAGCATTCTATGCTGAATTTCATCAGCCTCCTAACCTGAACTGTCTGACCTCATAAAAATATTTCCCTTTGTCTTTTGGTTTTGATTTTTTTTCCCCTGTGCTTTGCCCTGTAGTCTTATCTTCATGTCCAAATTAATTTTGGGCATGTTCACAGAGCTGATCGCAGGCAGACTTGAACTTTGTCCCCTCTGGAAACCAGCTGGCAGGAAACCAGCTCCAGCCATGTTGCAGTGCCTGAGCTGATGAGCTGCACTTCTCAGCAAGTCTCATTAGACGCACCCGAGCACTAAGCAGGAAGGGTCATGGCCTGCAGTTGAGAGGCAGCTTGTGCATGCCCAGCTCAGAGCATCAGCAAGGAGATCTCATGCCTGTGTATCACTCCTCAGGCAGAAAGACCTTTTTCTGTCCACAGTCTTTCTCTCCTTCTGGCTGTTCCAACAAGGAAGGCATTTAATAATCTTATCTGTAGTAGCTGTTAGTTGAATCCCTTTCTCACATTGTACTGTTTGCCTTTTACTGGGAGTTCTTTTTGGCTTACCTTATCACACATTAATGAAACCTTTTAATATGGCTTATCATATGCTTTTTTAATTAAAACTCACGTTTCAACTTTTCTGCTTTTATATCCGTGGCACAGAAAGGCTTATGTTCATCCTTAGTAGCACATGCAGTATTTTGTGGGTTTTCCATGATGTCTTCCCCACATTTAGTTCATCGGGAATTCCCAGTGTGATTACACTGGCCTGTCACTGTACTTTCTCTCAAAAGGTAGTCAGACATTTCATACAGTCTCTTTCAAAAACTGACATCTCCCATCTATCTCTTTGTCCCTCGGTTACTTTCCCAAGAGACCTCCTCTGCCTATTCTCTGAGCCTGCTGGCCCTCATCCTACTCTGCTTGTCTTTGCAGAATACCAGTCTCATCCTGCAGCCACTTTCACACCTGCAAGGTCTTGGTCAGATACTGTCTATTGGAACAAAATGTATCTTTGTCTGTTTTTGTGGAACAAAATGTATCTTGTCTGCTCCCTTTTAAGTTTTGTTCAGCTTCAGAAAGGAAAAATTGTCCTTGATGCATTTATACTGAGTCATTTTGTTAGAAGCATTAGGATGCACCTTTTTATCCTTCAGAATGCTTTAGTCACCTCTGCCTTCTAGCAAGCTAAAGTGACATTTCACAACATTGAAGATTGTTTCCCCTTTCCTGTATTCTGTTTAGTGCCCACACTACCGTCACCACTGAAGAGCAAGTTCCAATAAAAGTTAAATGTGTTATTTCAACTAAATACTGAAAACAGTATGCTGCCTAGGTGTAGCATGTATGAAGCAACAGAGTCCACCTGCAACATCATTAACATGTAGTTGTGAATATACAGAAGACCCCCGCTTATCTGTCATTCAGCTCTCTGCGGATTCAATACTTTGCTGTTCATTTTTCAGTGTAAAGTGGGAGTATGTGCATGCACAAAAAACACCACACAGGCAGACAGCTCATAGGTATGCAAATGAGCTCATGCATATGTAAATAAGCCCTCCACCTGGGAGCCACGAGGGTTGGTGAGGAGATGGAGCCCAGCTGCAGTGGTGTCCCATCCCATCCCAGGGTGGCAAGGGGAGGGAGCTGGGAAGTGAGCCGGGAGCCACGCAGGCTGGCCGCAGTAGTGGCGGCATGCCATCCAGGTCACGTCCAGGATGCGTTTAATGTAAGCCCGTGTGTTTGCGTGGCTGGCATTGTTCTCCACCAGGCTGCAGGAGGGGGGCTGCCATTGTGTGTCTGTGTGTTGAGAGAGGGAGCAGGAGGCACCTCTCCACGGCCCCCACAGATCCCCCCACAGCACCCTCTGTTGCCTGGATGTTGAAGGGAAGGGCAGCCCCTCAGTTCCCACCTCCCACACCTGTGGGGCAGTGCTTGTGCTACCTCTGTGCCACCCCAGGGGCTGAGACCGCAGGGGCCCCCGGCACTGGCAGCGCTGCCCCATCAGGGAGCCAAGTTCACTGGCTGAAAAACCTTTAAAAAAGAAAAAATTCACTCACCATCTGTTCACAATCAGTGAGGTACAGGATTATCTGAGCATGCCCCACAGGCACTGACCATGCTTGGACTGTTCAGAAGAAGTAAAGATGGGAGAAACATTTCCCTCTTACGAGTGGTGGCAGCTGCCGAGGGACCTCCTGACATGGGAGGCAAGGGGCAGCACAGCAGCCCTGCTGCTATGCAGGGAAAGGTGGGTGGCTCAAGTTCTTGTTGTTCTCAGTCATGAGCCCAGAGGGAAGTCTCCACCTAGAACGCAACTTTCCAGCTTCATCTTCCCCTAATGAGCCAGGACTGGGAGCTGGGACCCAGTGGCTGTGGGCTCTGGAAGGGGGCTGGGCACTGTGGGCGTCTGGAGTGGGGAAACTC
>WEKX01016767.1:0-28694 GCA_013390025.1 Pitta sordida | reverse complement strand
GCCCCAAAAATGAGGAATGGTTATTCATTTTGAAAAAAAAAAAAAAAAACCACTTTCAGAAGTGTTTTTATTAGATTCTTATTAGCATCTTAGCTGTCTCAGAAATGAGCATTTGCCTTGTAAACAGCAGTGGTAAAGGATTACAGGAAAATCAAACAGATAATATTTAAAACAATAACCAGAACAACAAAATCTAAACTAGATTTGAAACAATTTGAGAATATCAAAGGATAAATTTCATCAAATACATGGCAAAAATATTTTGCACATTTATACAGTAGTTGTTACTTTCTAGAAAATATAGTAAGTAGAATTTATGTTATGACAGGTATGCAAATGCATTTTATTGCAATTATCATGCATAATGGTGCTATGCAGTGCTTCCAATTTCATGGACTTGTCCTGAACAACCTTGAAGCTGCACCCTCTAAAATGAATGAGTGTGGCAAGCATTAGAAGTCTCTCAAGGCCAGTAAAAAGTAGACTTTCTCTGTAATCTTCCTTTGTCAAAGTTATTAACAAACCAGACCATTTTCTTTGGAATTAACTTAATTTTACAAGCCTTTGAAAACACACTAGAATTTTGTTTTAATTTAAAAATGAATCCCGACCACTCATCATTACTCACCCATAGTTGAGCTACTGTCCACAATGTAACATACTGCCAGGAAAATAATAATCTTAAACAAGAAATTAAATGAGATTGAGGTGCTAGGTGTTGGTTTGCTATTAGACCTAACTAAGAAAAAAGTATCTTTGCAACTTTGTATAATATGTTAATATTTCTGTAAAATATAATTTGATCTGCTTGAGCTTATAATATCAAATATTTTCCTTCAAAAATATTTATCTGAAGAAAATATGCATAAAAAAGACATGAAAAAAAAGTCTTTCAGAGTGTCAAGAAACTGCAGATGCATTCTCATAATAAAACTGTAGTGCAGTTCAATGTCTTCGTGGCAAAAAGTGGGCTTGGGTTAATTTACTTTATGTCAAAATGGAATCATGAAGCCTTTTCATTGTAACTTTCAACATATTGACTATGATCATTCTGAGTTTACCAAGAAACTGTTAATTTTCATAAAATGCTGAAAATCTTTCTCCTTTTTCTCTAAGATCATGCTTTAAGAGCTGTTGAGAGATGCCTCAAATTGCAAATAATTTTTATGAAGGCAGGTTCTTAGGTTCCATCTGTTGAAGATACCCATTTTAATGCCTTGTATCTTGGAGTCCACCCAGGCAAGACATGTTGTTCTGTGTAGGATCTCATTGGTTTCAGTGGGATTTCATTAATGAAAATAAGTAATGATAATAATAATAACAATTATTAATAAGGTGAGTGTAGTTCAAATTAATTTGATTTTCTTGTGAGTGAAGTAATCTTACTGAATTATGATTTGGTTTTCTGACAAATAGAGTTGGATCTCAATTCAGAAAAACTGGCTCTTTAAATGAACACAGCTAATGGCCAAGCATGTGACCTATCTGTAATTATCTTTTCTTACAGATGTAATTTTATAAAAGACAAATTATTTTATGGCATATTATAAAAAGGTCATATCATTAAGAATTAATTAAATATGGAGACTTGTTAAATCAATCACATCAAAGAAAGGGAAAATATATGCCCTATATGAAATTGTTATTCCACATGCATTTGGCATCAGTTCTCATGGGACCTGTCAGCTTCTCTTGGTGACTCAGAGCTGTCGTAAATTTGAGGAATTCCGTCACTTACTATTATCTTTTTTGTGAATGAGTAACAATATGAAAGGTTTGGGGAAAAATTCCATTCACAACAAATTAACAGTTATTTTGTTGTTTAGGGTTTGGGGTTTTGTTCTATTCCTTAGGCTAAAGGCTAAGGAAACAATTTAACAGTTGTGGTGGATTTAGGTCCTGCCTGACTAACCTGATCTTTTATGAACTATTGATTTGTCTGCTTGATGATAGAAAGGCTGTGGATCTTAGCAAAGTCTTTGACACGGTTTCCCGTGGTTAGCTCCAGAAGAAACTCTCAGAGCGTGGATTGGATAGGAGCATTCTGTGTTTCGTTAGGAACTGGTTGGATGGACGAGCACAGAGAGTGTTGGTGAATGGTGTCACATACAGCTGGTGGCTGGTCACTAGTGGAGTCCACAAAGATCNTTAAGCTGCACCAGTGGAGGTTTAGACTGGATGCTAAGAAGAGCTTTTTCAGAGAGAGAGAGTGATCCCTGAGTGGAATGGTCTGCCCAGGGGGGTGATGGAGTCACCATCTCTGGAGGTGTTTAAGAAAAGACTGGAGGAGGAACTCAGTGACATGGTCTAGATAATGTGAGGCTCAGATATCATGGTGCCCATGGCTCCAGGGTTGTGGATTCGATCCTTGTGTAGGCGTTCACTTGGGAGTTGGACTAGATGATCCTTGTGGGTCCCTTCCAACTCGGATATCTTGTGATCCTGTGAATATAAGAGGCTTATAAAAATTTCAGATGTATAAGACATGAAGAATTAGTAATTTTTACTCATTTTCTCTAGTGAACTTTGGTGATTAGACTCAAAAGTATCTGTGGCATACAGACCTTTTCTCACAGTTAACTGGATATTTTATCTTCAAAGGAGAGGAAACATAAAACTTAGAAAGTGCCACAGTCTCTTACAGTCTTAAGGAAGTCTGGACTCATACTAGAAGACAAAAGCCCACTGGATCTATAAATTTGCAACAGGATATGGCTTGAATCTTGTAATTTTTTTAGTGTGCATTTCTCCCAAATGAATTAAAAATGGAGAAGGACTGCAGAATCTAGGCAAATTATGGAGAACACAGTAAGTAACTGATAATGCAATGTGTTTAAGATCATATGACCATATGATCTTTAAATGATAGTAAATGAGACTATATATTCAAAGCAAATTCTGAAATTGTGCTGCTGTAAAGGACAGGCTTTGGAAATGTAGCATATTTTCAGTAGTCTTTCAGGTACTTTACTTTTCATGTACTCTAAAGGCACTTTCCTAGGGAATTAGTGATCATGATGGGTGGAGTGGTTAATTAGTCTTGATTAATTACTCCATTTAGAAATGTGAGATACCTGTCTGGATAAGGGTTGCAGTTCTTTAGAAAGTCATGACTTTGTTGTCCAGCCTCCTTTACAATAAGATAAGGAAGCCATTTACTTTTGCTGTGTCAAACTGTTGTCTCATTTTTATGAAGGCACAGGTCTTTCCTTATTAAAGCAGGNTGAAAGCACGCGTCTTTCCTTATTTAAGTTACCTTATAATCAGCTAATAGGTCAGTTCCATGAAAGCTTCCTTCCTAATGATACCCTCTTACTGGGTAAAAGTAAACTAACAGACCTCTCCATGTTCAGCCTGTGCTGCCTGTTCTAAACATGTGTCATCACACCTGGTTCGTCTCCCTCTTCTCCCCCAAACTTGCAGTCATGCTAAGAAGTACATGGTGCGCAAAAAAGTGAATGCAATCATGTATTATGTTTTTCACATGTTGAAAATTTCTATACAATTTTTTCTTTAGAGTTTATTGCCTACCTTCAAATCCCTCTATGGAAATTTGATTAGTCCAGTAATTTTGTCTCTCATTTTTCTTGCTGTACCCTATACCTGGAGTAACTGTCTAGAAGGAGAACTGTGCAAAGAATGCATTATATATTTTCTTTGCCCAAATGCTCAGGGAGGATTTCCTTGGCAACAGTTTANTGGTTAAAAGTAAACTGACAGAGACCTCTCCATGTTCAGCCTCTGCTGCTCTGTTCTAAACATGGGTCATCACACCTGGCTCGTCTCCCTCTTCTCCCCTAAACTTGCAGTCATGCTAAGAAGTACATGGTGCGCAAAAAGTGAATGCAATCATGTATTATGTTTTTCACATATTGAAAATTTCTATACATTTTTTTCTTTAGAGTTTATTGCCTACCTTCAAATCCCTCTATGGAAATTTGATTAGTCCAGTAATTTTGTCTCTCATTTTTCTTGCTGTACCCTATACCTGGAGTAACTGTCTAGAAGGAGAACTGTGCAAAGAATGCATTATATATTTTCTTTGCCCAAATGCTCAGGGAGGATTTCCTTGGCAACAGTTTATTAGTAAGGGATTTGTATTTGGGAAATACTGAGCTCTATTGCTTAGCTGAACTCTGCTGGAACACTGCATCTGCTCAGCGTCTCTGGAAATCAACCCATTTCTATGAGTCAATAGCTTGGGGCAAAACTGATAGAAGAGTTGCACTTTTGATATAAATTGTCAGATATGAATAAAAATATATTTGTTAAAATTTATACCATGAGAATAAAGAAGGAATTTACCAAGATAGTGGACATAGTTTCTGGGGAGTTCTGTAATCTCTAATCTTGATGCTGAGTTCCCATTTTTTCAAGAGCTAATGTCAGATAAAATGTCAGTAATGACTCCTGCAAGCAGTTCTCTTAAGTCCTTAGTAGAGATGCCTCCTTAAAGGACCTGTGTCTCAAAATTTTCTGGTTTTCTAGGTATAGTAAGAAATAGACTCTTTTCATTAGACTCAAGTAACATACTAAATTGTTGCAAAGACTGTGTTCTGACTCCTTAAATGAGTGTATTTTCTTTGAAAAGCTCCATATAAAGAATATGTTGACTAATATCTTAGTGGCAGGGCTAAGTGAGGAGTACAGCCTGTCAAGAAGAACAGTCTCTCAAGAAAAATGTGGCTGGTGTCAGTGCTTGCTATTCATAAAATTGAATCTGGGCAGATCTGAATCAAATGAGTTTTAGGAGAGTGTCGTGGTTTGACCCTGGCTGGATGCCAGAGACCCACCCCAACTTCTTCTGAAGGAGAAAACTAAAAAAACAAACTGGGANGTGTCAGTGCTTGCTATTCATAAAATTGAATCTGGGCAGATCTGAATCAAATGAGTTTTAGGAGAGATACTTGTATTAGCAGAAAGATGGAAGAGCAAAAAGATTAGCAGAGATGGAACAGTACTTTTTACTACTCTGAATTCATAAACCATTATATTTCTCCATAGAGATACATAATTCACTTATTAGGAGCTATATCTATCATATAAATGATGACATTAAAGTCTCACTTCAACAAGCATGTCCTGAATTTTGTTCTGATACTTGCTAATTCTGACATTGACAAACCACTCCAGTGTGGGCTCTGTAACAAGGAAGCATTTCCTGAAAATGCTTTCCAATCATCTCACCAGAATCACAGAATCACAGAATATTCTGAGTTGGAAAGGACCCACAAGGATCATCGAGTCCAACTCTTAACACTGTCTCCCTGGCGGAAATCGAACCCGGGTCTCCCACATGCCAAGTGAGGACACTTACCACTGTACTTTGTCCTCACCTGAATTCTTCTTTCAGTGAACGTGTAACTTATTGCTATAATATGTGGAGCATGGAAAATGTGTTTGACTATTGCATTCATATGCACATATATGAAAAGGTAACTGTTTCTGAAAAGCACATGTTTCTGCAGCTTTGTTTTAAAAGCATTGATAATCTGCCTCTAGGTCCTCTATACATAAAAATAAAATCTCATATCAGAATTCTGAGATTTATAAACTAACTCAGAATTTTCAGAATTGCTTTCAAATTACCATGCTGAGCAAACTAAATAGGTATCATAACATATCCTGAGTTGGAAGGCCATCATAGACATCAGTGAAGTTCCAGCTCCTCGTGCTACACAGGACCACCCCGAGAATCACACCATCTGCCTGAGAACATTGCCCAAAAGCTGCTTGAACCCTGTAAGACTTGGTGCTGTGACCACTTCCCTGGGGAGCCTGTTCCAGTGACAGCCACCCTCTGGTGAAGAACTTGTTCCTAATATCCAACTGCAACCTCCCCTGACACAATTTTAGGCCATTCCATTGGGTCCTGTCACTGGTCACCACACTGTTCTCTTATTTCCATCACATTGATGCTGTAGGCCCCCGTGACATTTTCCTTCACTTTCCTCTTCTCTAGGCTGAAAAGCCAATTGACCTCAGCTGCTACTCATAGGGCTTCCCCTCATGCCATCACCTTGAGTGGTCCAAATTAGAAAGGTGTGGAGGAAGTAATGTTGGTGCCCTGATGTGATCACCACAGCATATTTTCTCCAGCACCAGTGTCCCTGGAGCATTAGGGTCTGTGGCTCTTTGAACTCTAGCCCTAATGGAATCTTAGTGCAGAGGATGAGGTCCCCATCACTGTAGGTGGACTAGATCAGAAGGGTGTGGAGACAGAAATGATAATGCCCTGCCATGCTCTATTTCACATGCCTTTTGCAGCCCCATTGTCCCTGGACCTGTAGGAGTTCTGACTCCAAAACTGTAACCCTAGTGGGAAATTGAAAACATTATGATAATATCAAAAAGCATGAAGTAATTCAATGGATGCAATCTTAAATTTGACAGCTGGATATTCTTGATCGGATCCTATAGTTCATGTAGTTTACGTGACATTTCTTCCATAATTGTTTTTGTCACCCTGCAGGATATTCCCAGGCTATCATCATCTAGGAACTTTCCTTTGTTGAAGATGAATTTTCCTTTTTCTAATTTTTGAGCTCTTTGGTAGTTTGAAATTGGGTTTCTTTCTTGCCCTTGGTTTATGCAAGAATGTCTTCTGCTCACATAAATCTGTAATCAAATTGTTTTCGTAAGCATTATAGGAAAGAATATAGTCAAAAAGTAAAATAGAGATAAAGGGAGGAGTGTTTCAGAAGTTATGGTTTTAACCATTTGGCAATTTAGTGCATATAATTCAATTTGAACTTCCTCCTAACTTAATATTATTAGCATTTATGTAAAGAGTAGAGTTCTTTTTGTG
Organism: Pitta sordida; assembly: GCA_013390025.1. Classification (NCBI taxonomy): domain Eukaryota; kingdom Metazoa; phylum Chordata; class Aves; order Passeriformes; family Pittidae; genus Pitta; species Pitta sordida. The sequence continues at coordinate 21,886 of WEKX01016767.1, read as the reverse complement.
GATACATGAGGCTGATTGGTGACCCATTTGTCCATCATAGAATGGTCATAGTTTTTTTAAGACTACATGAAACTCAGTAGGTGTTGCAAAAAGCAATTTTTTTTTTGTATTGAGTAAAAGCAGAGGTGCCCTAATGATGGTATAGAAATAGCCCTAGAAATCCCAATGTTTAAATAAGATAGTTCATTTCATGCTTTACATCCCGCAGTCATGTTCTTTGCTAATTGTCCCAGAATTCTCCATCTGATGCGGGAACTTCAATACAGAGGGAGAACTTTCTGCTTACAGAGCACTTTTAAATCCTTAGACCTTGCAGTATTTTCTCTTTTCTTTGCTCTTTAGATACAGGCTAGGGTCATACACACTGACTCTGAAATCAGAATTTTGACTCACAGAGAGTATGTAAACTTAATCTGGTCTCACTGGAGATAATGAGTGTTCACTGAAAGCATGCCCATCATCTGGGACAAATCAAGCTCTAACACCACTGGCACTGGGAGATTTTGAGGGTAAGCAAACTGTCAAGAATAGGAAACAAAGGTACCTAACCATGAAGATTGGAGTTTTTTGAGTGTAATTGTTTAAAAACTTGCAAGAGGGAAAATGCAGACACCCTCTTCATTCAACTGTCTCTAAAAAAACTTTGCCTTCTCACTTGAAACTCTCACGTTGCCCACATTTTGTGAATGCCTGGGCAGAACACTCAAGAACGAGTAGTCTGTTTACTGCACAGCTACCAAAGTGTGTTTTAGTACTGGTTTGTTGTTCAAATACCCATTTATAAACATCATTGACCATCTTTCATTACAAAATATTACATATTAATATGGCCTTTAAAATTATTGACAATTTTTTTTCTCATGGTAATCAGTCACTTCTAAAGCATAAGCTATAGCATCTAATATATAATTCACTTCAGTAGAGGCAATTATGTTGATTGCAAAATCCATCAGAATACACTGGCTCTAAAAATAAGAGTGTATATGGCAGTCCATATTTAGCAAATTGAGATTATTAACCAGACCCTGTTCCCTGCATATCATTCATCCACATGGTACGCATTTTTAAGAGCCCTTCTCAGGGAGTGGCAAGAGTTGAAAGCTCTGCAAGGAAAGGTAAGCAAGAACTGAGGCTGTCAACAGTGCAGGCAGGAACAAAGTCCTCGCTGACAGTCTCAACTGACCAGGAAAATCCAAGATCAAGCCAGGAAGCTAGGGCACCATTGGTAAGTTTCAGATAGAGATGTATCTATAACATAGCTCAAGGCTGTTCCAGGGGAAGTAGCTGGGTACAGTTCCCGGGTGTTGGGCACCTCACTGGAGTCCCTGAATGGGCTGCCTGGGGCAATTACAGCTCATTGGTGTACTTAGCACCCTGACTAAGACGTTTGGGAGGTAGGTAAATAGAGAACAGAAATAGAGGTGTTTTTAGTTGGAGATGCTTCCTCCATATTGTTCTGTATGAAGCTGAAAAACCACTGTCAACACATGGGATTAGAAAAACGGATGCTGTCATTCAGTGAAATTCTGGGGCTCTGGACTCTGCTTTGAAAGGGAAACTGACTGGCATCCTCAAATTCAGGCTGCATGCACAGTTACTTCACATGTGGTTTGGTGCAGAAAAGAAGTGGTACCTGTGAAAGATGGGAATATCCATATTTCAAGTCTCACTGTCAGGAAGGTTGGATGGACAAGCTGAAAGAGTGTTGGTGAATGGTGTCACATTCAGCTAGTGGCTGGTCACTAGTGGAGTCCCACAGGGATCAGTGTTAGGACTGGCACTGTTCAATATCTTTATTGATGATATCGATGAGGGAATTGAGTCTACCATTAGCAAGTTTGCAGATGATACCAAGCTGGGGGTGCATGTTGAACTGCCAGAGGATAGGAGGGCCCTTCAGAGGGACCTTGATAGGCTAGAGAAATGGGCAGGTTCTTCACTTTAGACATAACAATCCCATGCATCGCTATCGACTGCTGGATGAGTGGCTGGAGAGTGGTGAAATAGAGAGGGATTTAGGAGTAAAGATTGACAGGNCTTGGGAGTTGGACTAAATGATCCTATGGGTCCCTTCTAACTCGGGATAACCTGTGAACCTGTGAAATGCTAAGCTGACTACAGGTGCCTGTACTGAGACTTTGAGAATGTGGCTCACAGGGGCTTAATCATGTGCAGGAACAGGGAGCTTGTTTTGTTTCTGCTCCGGTGGTATTAGACTGGTTGAACTAGATAAAATTTGACCCTTGGAATTTTTGAAACTGCCTTCACATTTCTATTAAGTATGTATTTTATTGCTAATATTTTCAAGGGGTTTAGGAATTTTTTTTTTCTGTTCAGTATAATCGATTTTGAAGGAAGAGAGAAAAATGATTCACTGTAAAAGAAACTAAATGATGAAGACCATCTCTCTCCTTCAGAATCTCTTACTACTTTAGTAATTGCATATGCAATCTAGGTACAAAAGGTCCAAAATTCATTACCTTATCTTTTTGTGACATTTCGGCATGCATGGTAATACATTACTGTAAGTGTATACTAACATTAAAATGCATGGAAACTGAGGCTATAGAATCTAGCTGCCCACTATACTTGGTGTGCGACATGGATATCTGTCTGTAAATTTTGCAGACATAGCAACTTCTTTGGAACCAGAGGACATATGAGATTGCAGGGAATAGAGAAAGACACCATGGCTTCTTATGAGAGAGTGAAGTGAAATATTATGAGAGAAAATAGACCAGAAAACACACACAAAAAAAAGGAGGGGGAAAAAAGACCAAAATTCCATTAAAATATATCTTCATTTTCACATCAAGTAACACCTGTAACTGCATCTGTTCTTAGAAGAGCTTGTAATCAAGTCAACTAAAGGAGCATTCACTGGACTGGGTTTGCATGCATTTGCAGATGACTTGTCAGAAATAAATATTTCAGTGGAATTGTAAATTATAGTTCATTTGACTGCCTTAATAATTAAAACTACATCTAAAATGAGCACCTCCTTCTTCTTAGTGATTGCAAGAGGTAGGTTCCTATGTGCAGTGATTTCTCTTTGCTCCTGTAGTGGACAAGCTGTCAGTGGACAAGTGGGAGTCAGGAAGCAGGAACATTCCTGACCCCAATCAGTAAATATGGGCTCTTTTTGCTGATCATAGAGACAAGAGATAAGTTAAGGTTTCCTTACACTGATAAAAAAATTCCTCCATCTCACACAGGAGAAGCAATGTAGTGGGTAAATATTGCACAATAAGGAATTGTGCGGCACTCCTTGTCTTACTGGTGGGGGAAGCTGTAAAATACTCAGAGTTGTTGTGAAGTATTTGTTGCTAAATACAATCAATTAGAAATGTACTTCAACATTTTATTAACAAAGAATCTGCTCTGTCTGAATCAAGTGGAGGCAGAACATGTCTGCTGAAGTATTTTTGGATTTAGAAAATAAATGAAAGAATATTTTTTCTCATATCTAATAGATTATAAACGTTTTGTTTTCATTTTTTATCACATAATTTTGTTTTAAATATGGGTTATAGCGAACTAATCTCTATGAGACATGGATTTTATCTGGAATTACTTTTTAGCAAAATCTTCTTAGGTTGAAAGTTTGGGATTTCTAAATATAGAGTAAAAATAAATAAAACCATGTACTCATGTTCTTAAAAAACCTGTCTGACTAATACAGCAGCAGCTCCTGCTGAAACGTTCACGCATTATGGTTTATACATACACTGTTTGAATAATGTTTTTGCTTTTTTTCTTCTATGTGCTAGTTCTCTGACCATTAAAAAAACCTGACCTCCAGTATTTCATGCATTTTGCATATGATGTTTGTTGCAAAAAGCAGATTTTATTATTATTTAATCAACCGCTGTATCTGATCCGTTATTTCTCTTGCAATATTGGTAGCACTGATCCCATGTTTAAAGCTTTTTAGAGTAGACAGATAAATAAAAAGAAAATGCTAGCAGTACAACAGAGCCTTTAGATTTCTGATCTGCTGTGTTTGTGAGATAGTAGCAAATTCTGTGTTATTTTATTCTGTTCCAGCTGTTTACCTCTGCAAGCGGACAATGCAAAACAAAGCAAGGCTAGAGCTAGCAGACTATGAAGCTGTAAGTACCTGGCAAAAAGTAAATTTCTCTGCTGGACCTAATGAGTCTGTGAAATAATGTTAAGCATGAGAACTACAGGCTTTGTGTGTAAAAATTTGACAATCCACATTTTCCAGCGTGTGGGTCTAACAGTGCTCAGTAGCCATAAATCGTGTTTGAGAGTCTGTAATGAAGGCTAAGTGGGCAACAGATGAGATTTCAATCCATCTCTAGTCTAACTCGGGTCAGATCACTATGCGAGGATCACAAATAGCTGTTTGCAAATCCTAAATACACCATGAGTGTTCAAAAGCAATTGTTCTCTACACCATATAAGGTTCAAATGAAGAATCTCTAACTACAGTTCCAAAAGCACTTGACAGATGTAAAAATATAAATGTCATTCTTTGAAGTGATGCTGGCTATTGAGCCTTTCCACATCAGCTAGATGAGAGACAAAGAGGGTCAGACTAGAGGCAGTTGTGCTGTGCCCCAGGCAAGGTAAGATAATTGAGGCCAGGAAGAACTTGAAAAAGTGGGAAACTTATTATCTGATGAGTATGGCATTCAATATGAGATGGAATTCAAGACATCTCTCTCTCCCCCCAGAAATGCCTAAATTTTTCATAAGAATGTCTACATAAAATTCACAAACAGCCCTGTTTCTGTGCTGAAAGGTGTCCAGCTGTGCTGCTGTGACCCAATAGCAGGATAGTCATCCAGGCGTCTCAACGTACCAAATACTCCAGCTGCACCATGCTGACACACTTTATTGCTTCTCCTGGCACAAACTTGTCCTTCAGTGTACTGCACTGTGGGGTATGCATAATTTTATACTTACATGCCTTAGAAAATTCACCTTCAGTGTACAGTCCATGAGAGCCTTTACTGGTATTGACAAGATCTTTAGGAAGTCTCTTCTTTTCTCTGAAGTTTTATTTTCAGCAAGTATGACCAAGAGATACATGTGCAATGTATGGAAGTACTGTAAAAAAGACACATTTTTGTTAGGAGGTCTACAGTCAATTTTAGTTTTGTGTCAGTAAAGGCAGTGCATTAAGGTAACTGGGGTCTTTTTGGACGAAGAGAAGAATCTCAGCCTTCTCCATGTTACAGACTGAATATTTTAAGGCCTTTTAAGCTGGGGAGAGATTGGAAAAGCTCTTTTGCAGACAGTGAAAATGTTCCATCAACAATGAAGGAAAAAATTCTGCTAAGGGCTACAGCATTGAGGAACCACAGTCTGCTTTTTTTTTAAAACGAGGATAGCTGTGGAGTTTTAGAAAATTCCCATACTATGAAAAATGGCAGGCAAAATTGTTCAATGGAAACCATTTATGTAGATGACTGAGGGGAGTTGTCATGTGGATCATCCAATATGGAAAATACTGCTGTTATCTTTCAGTATTAGGTACTTTCAAAACAACAATGTTTCTTTGTATTATTTAAAAATTACTCATCCAGCACCTATTATGTAAAAATGCTTCAGAAATCGCATGTTTTGCTGAAGATTGCATCCACTTTTTATCAGAGTTTCCAAACTAATATAGTCAAGGCATTCAAGAGTATTCCATCTCATTTGGCATCAAGCAACAACTTTATATCAGGTAAGTAAGGTGCATTTATACCGACACAAATATCATGACTTGTATTAAATCTTGGCAGGAGGGAGGAGGGAAAGATTAACCAGAAGCTATTAAAGAGTAAATAACTTGCAACCTAACCCACTAAAATTGTGATGTATTTTCAGGAGAGTTTGGCCAGGCTACAGCGAGCATTTGCTCGAAAATGGGAGTTTATTTTTATGCAAGCTGAAGCACAGGCAAAGTAAGTTCCTTTGGAGATGACAAGTTTTCAGTTTGCATACTTTCTGAAGGGAGAAGGGAGGGAAAAGTGCTCGGATACTTCTTAGGTTTAAAATTGTTGTCACCAACACTGGTTTTTAAAATATCCTATAATATTGACAGGGTTGACAAGAAGAGAGACAAGATAGAGAGGAAGATTCTGGACAGCCAGGAGCGAGCGTTCTGGGACGTTCACCGTCCGGTGGTGAGTGCTAGTGGGGGTGATGGGTCTGTGAGCAGAGCCACTGATGAATGTCAGGCTCTGTGGAGCATTGAGGTAGCCTGGGAAGAAGTAAAAGAGGCATGAATTGTCTCCATTTATTCAGGATCTAGAGTTTATGATTCTGCTATTGTAGACTGCAGATGTGTGTGCATCCAGTTTGGGATTCTTGGCAAATGGATTTGTTGAGTCTGATTTCTTGGATCAGATGGCACTCGTCTTTGATTCTTATAATCTCAAAGGTTTCCCAAGGTATGACTCACACAAACAAAATTTCCAGCATAACAGAGGATACCTTAAAATAAAGTTGGCTTTTTTAAATCTGCTTTTTTTGCTTGTTAAGCGTGTCAGCTTCACTCTGGTCACATTTCCAAGCTATTTTTAATGTACGTAAAGATCAGATATTGTTGGCTTTGGGCTGTGGGAGTCGCACACTGTCTAAATAGGATTTATCTGAGTTCTTTGTCCATTTCAAACAAAATTTTTAAAAAATAAAGGTTCTTGTACAGTCAACGACCTTTGATAGCTAAAACTTTGAGAAAGAATGTCAATTGTCAAAATAATTCCTATTAAATTGTAAGAACTCAAAAATCCCATTTTTTTGCTTTACTACAGAATAATATCTGTTTTCCTTACCTAGAGTTAAGCTTTCATTTTCTTTGTACATGGTTTTGTATTGCTACCAATAAAATCAAATATGAACAGTATCTTCCACTCTGACATTGGGAAAAGGTACTTTTACTGGGGTAAGCAAAATTAGGTGATGACACATGTAGAAGAGTTGAATGGAAAGTTTAAATAAAAAATAATAAACTTCAACATAGTCAGCTTACATTTGTTACTGTAGAACTGAAGCAATGGTAGGAGAAATGGATTTTCAGGTAGGATTTAGCAGTGTAAGATTCAAACCACAGGTAATAGATGCAAGAAGACTGGGACACTATTGACCAGTCACTGACATTAGATAAGGATGGAGGACAGAAAGCAATACCATCTGATGTTGATTGGGTGTACATATGTATACAGACACAAAGTTTCTGTGGAGACATTTGAAGGTGCACAGCTTTTATATTTTCTATAGAAATGGATCTAAAGGTTTTGACTCTGGGAAGGAGATGTTTTCAGTTTTGGAAGAGATGAAATGTTGAAGCTTCAAGCGAGTTAAAGGGACTAGGACAAGAGGAAATCAAATCTGATTAAAAGGTTTAGCTGAACTGTAGATAAATCTGCCTGGTCCAGCAGATGTTTCTAATCTGCTTGTAAACATACCTAGGAAATAATATCAGAGACAAAAGACTAGTTTACAGTCATCAGTGTAGGATCCTGGCTTTAGGAGATATAAATAGAAAAACAGAGAAGTTTATACTTCTCCTAACCTGCTCCTCTCAGGAGTGATATTTTTTAAATATTATTTTGAGGCAATATTTTTTAAAACACTGCTATGAATTTACTGTCACAGTAAAGGCTAGAAGCTTCTATGAAAAGAACAAAAGATAAAATAAAAACAGAATGAAAAGAGGACGGTGATGCTAGTGCTAATTACAATTTGTAATGGCTTTTCAAGCCATTTATACAGGAGAGCTGTATAAATTTCCCTTGCAATCCTGAACAGCAAACCTGCGATAAAGTCTGTGTTGTTTTTTCTAAGGTAGAGCCATTACCTAACATTGGTTTGAGATTAATATTATTCAAATATAGTGATACATTTCTATTTTTGATGGCAGGTTAAGTATATCTTAAGTGTCTTTCTTTTCTTTCCACCTGCCTAGAATATTATTTTCATAATTTAAAAACTTCTATCAGTAACATACTATAGAAGTGTATTGGGTTTTTCTGTGGCTGGGTTTCTGGTAGCGGACGGGCTATGGGAAGGTTTTTTCAAGAAGTTGCTGGGAGCCTCCCTCATAGCTGGCAGAGCCAATGCCAGCCAGCTCCTGGTTGGACCCGCCACTGCCCGAGGCCATGCCAATCAGGAGAGATAGAGACACGTCTGTGATAACATATTTAAGAAGGAAAGAAAAGTTAGGGGAGGAGGACAGTCATGACTGCCAGAGAAGAGCAGTGAGAAGATGTAACAGCAAATGCAGTCACCAAGGCCAGGGCTGAAGGAAGCGCAGGAGGTGTTCCAGGCATCTCTCTGCAGCCTGTGGTGATGACTGTGGTGATGACCATAGTGAAGCACGTTGCCCCCCTTGCAGACCATGGAAAGAACACAGGGATGCAAAAATCCACCTGTAGCCCGTGGAGGAGCCCACACTGCAGCAGGTGGATGCTGGAAGGAGTCTGCAGCCCACTGAAGCCAGGAGAGACCTGTGGCCCATGGAGAGGAGAGTCCAGGCTGGAGCAGAGCTTCTCCTGGTAGGATCTGTGCCTTGTGATGGAACCCACACTTGAGCAGCCTGTACTGAAGGACTGCATCTGCTGGGCAACAGTGTTTGGGAGAGCTGCTGCCTCTGGCATGGATTCACACTGGAGAGGGTCATGAAAGACTTTCTCCTGTGGGAGGGACCCCATGGAATGCAGGGGAATGGCCTCCACCCCTGAAGAGCAGCAGAGAAACACCAACTGCCTGGTTTTCCCCTACTCCTGTCCCCTCCTGCCTACTGGGTGAGGGGGGAATGTGGTATCTGTTGTAAGAGACAGAAGGGTTTATTTGTTTTGCCTGTGACTGTAAGAGAGTTCTAACTGTCCTCATCTGTCATAGAAAATCTTTCAGGTTTTTTTCCTCTCTCCCCTGTTTCTGTGCAAGGGGGGAGTGAGAGAGTGAGAGGGCAACTTGTACAGTATGTCCCCACTGCATTATCACCTCACCATTGCGACCCCACGGATTTTCGAGCAAAATTTCTCGCAGTTTGGTTTCAGGCACTTGCAAGGTTCCATGGCCGATGCATGCGNCACTGCAGCAGGTGGATGCTGGAAGGAGTCTGCAGCCCACTGAAGCCAGGAGAGACCTGTGGCCCATGGAGAGGAGAGTCCAGGCTGGAGCAGAGCTTCTCCTGGTAGGATCTGTGCCTTGTGATGGAACCCACACTTGAGCAGCCTGTACTGAAGGACTGCATCTGCTGGGCAACAGTGTTTGGGAGAGCTGCTGCCTCTGGCATGGATTCACACTGGAGAGGGTCATGAAAGACTTTCTCCTGTGGGAGGGACCCCATGGAATGCAGGGGAATGGCCTCCACCCCTGAAGAGCAGCAGAGAAACACCAACTGCCTGGTTTTCCCCTACTCCTGTCCCCTCCTGCCTACTGGGTGAGGGGGGAATGTGGTATCTGTTGTAAGAGACAGAAGGGTTTATTTGTTTTGCCTGTGACTGTAAGAGAGTTCTAACTGTCCTCATCTGTCATAGAAAATCTTTCAGGTTTTTTTCCTCTCTCCCCTGTTTCTGTGCAAGGGGGGAGTGAGAGAGTGAGAGGGCAACTTGTACAGTATGTCCCCACTGCATTATCACCTCACCATTGCGACCCCACGGATTTTCGAGCAAAATTTCTCGCAGTTTGGTTTCAGGCACTTGCAAGGTTCCATGGCCGATGCATGCGCAGTGCCTCTGCTCCACTGAGGGGCAGTGCTGGCGGTCCCTCTGGGGCAGGACTGGGCCGTCCCCGCAGGGAGGACACGTGGTTTCTGTGGCTCACCGAGGGCTGTGGGATGGGGACAGCCACTGTAGAACACAGAGCAGGGCCCTGTGTGGCGTGAGCCGCCAGGTGGGGATGAGTCCTCCACCTGCCTATGCTTAATTAATGCAGGTCCGTGAGTGTTGCTCGCCCGTCTGTGTGTGCAGAGCGCCTGCGAGCTGCAAGCAGGCAGTGCTTGTGTGCTTGCGTCTGGGTTACTGTTTCCCTGGCTACAGGCGGGGAAGGGAACTGCCTCAGGAAAGTGGGGCTGGCCGCGGCGTGTCAGCAGGACATGCTCACTCTGCTGCTGCAGCCCACCTGTGGGGCTGGGACACAGTGGGCACGAGCATGAGGGCCTGGGGGGGGCCGGGGGGTGAGCAGTGGTGCGGGGTTTGCGCTGCCGGCGGCAGCTGTGGAAGCAGCAGCGTGGCCAAAGAGAAGTCTAGGGATTCTCGGGGGCAGACAAAGTGCAGAAACGCTTCTCTTTCCTCCCCTGTGCTGCGAGAGCCCGTGGGGAGGAGTCGAAGAGGCTCCCCAGTGCTCCTGATTGGCTGGGGGTGGGGCAATGGGCGTGGCCTTCATGCAGATTAGTGATCTGCATGTATTTGCGAGTTTGACATTTCACGAGACCTCTGACATGACGTGTTTCTTGCAAATGAGGGCATATAACTGTATTTGGTGTCTCTGGCATCCAACCAGGGTCAAACCACTACAGGAAGTAAGCAAAAAATTGGTTTGGAGGACTAGGATGTTGGTTAAGAAACAATAACAAATCAAGCTAAATTCAGGAAGTGAGTTCCTTCCAGGGTGTCATGCTTCCGATTAAAGTTTTCGTAAGAGAATTTACAGCTTTTCTGAATTATCCTCTCTTTTTAAACCACATAATCTGACACTTACTAAAAAGGGACAAATAGGTACTAAAGCAGCAAATCCTCTGAAACATTCTCAAACCCGCATCACATACAGTCGGAGCAGAGTAGCTGCAGCTTACTGTAAAATAAACTCTTTTAGGTAACAAATGACAGCTGATGTCTTGCTGCTACGAATGATTAACTTTTCTTCCTGAGTTACATATTCATACAATAAAAAAGGTCCTTTGGGTACTTGTTGAGATTCAGATTAATTCAGAAGATAACGAGGGAAGTATCCTTTTCTCTTGAATGCCATCTCTATACTTCATAACCATAATTAGTTGAAAAAAAACTTTTCATTTTCTCCAATGCCTCTTACCTTTGTGATCAGTCAGAATGTTGTTTGTATTGCAATCACATTTAGGAGGTTTGTGTGCACCTGTTTTTACAAGCAGGATGGGAAATACACAATAGATATGCTAGAAAACTGCACTGGCATGCATTCCTCTCTGAAGTTTAAACACTGGCTATGATTTAGTTAAATTAGGATTTAATAAAATATGAAGAGTCAGAGTGTGATCCAGTTCTTCCATTTTGCCATTAGTAGCTTGGTTAAACCCAATCTACAGGACTCGTATTCCCAGTGCTACCACTGGTTTGCTGAATGATAGTGATTATTTTACTTCTTTGCAAAAAAAATAAGAATAGCAAATATTGATAAGGGTTAGACTTAAAGGTCTTAAAGGTCTTTCCCAACCTAAATGATTATGATTCCATGAAAAACAAAAACACATTTCTGTGATTTAATGCAGGAAGACAATGTATCTAGGGTGGGTGTGTCTGATAAGGACAGCAGCAATGTTAAGAGTAAGGGTGGTTTTAAGATAATTCACGGATGTAAAATTCAGAAATATGTATGATTTCCAGATTTGAATGTTGCTTGTCATTATTCCCTAGCACCAAACTAGACAAACAGTATTCTTCAAGTATTTTAAATTTTGTCTCACATCCCACACCTTTTCTTTTTTTCTTTTTATGAGATTCTATCTCTATTGATTTAATTTTCTCTGTTTATATTTTTAAATTGTAGTTTATGTGGCCTGAACATGACCCTCAGCATCTGATCCAGTAGATAATACTATCAGGTGTTAAGGGCCAGGCACTAGGTGGTTTTGGTTTTTAATAATTTTTTCCATCCTCTCCTTCAAGATCATACTCAGAGACTCAGCAAAACACTGAATTGAACTTGGGTAAGGTGATGCACTCCTGCATTTCACACTCTATGTCCTAGACTTTTCCAGGCCAGTCATTTTTTTAGCCAGAGAACACTTCTCTCTGCTTTATCCTAACATTTTCAGAAAGTTTTTAAACATCTTCAATCATGCCATCCAACTTCTCTAGTGATATATCCACATACAATTTTCATGTCTTCTCTTGCACCTGTTTCGCCAATGTCCTTACAAGGGAGTTACTTCTCAAGCAGCCAGGGAAGGCAGCCAAACCAGCAATTGTCACTCGCAGATAATTGCACTTCTGGTAATGAAACAATGCCTTGTACAATGTTTTAATTTTAGAAAATGGTTATAATGTTTATGATCCATACTCACATGTATTTAAGACAAGTATTTATAAACCTTTTAGCTAGCCTGCCAACCTTTGTGGAAGATTCTGTACTCACATTATTTAGCATTGTTATTTAGTCTAATACTTGAGTAAAAGTGGCGCAGATGGGCAAAAAGAGGCCAGGTTTCCTGCAACAGTGCAACAAACTGAATTTTTGGAAGTGAAAACTGAGGGTTATGAAGGGGTCACAAGTTGTGAAATCACTAATTGATACAATGGTGGAAGGACACAGAAAAATGAGATGGCAATATGTTTTGTAGTAAGGCCCAGTTCTGTGAGCAGCTGTGAGAATAACCTGAGTAGTAATGATAAGGAATTTTTTTAGTAAGTTAAATGTTTATACATTGATTTTTTGCATCTGTGTGAATTAAATTTGTTCTTCTAATCCAAAGCATTTTGCCAAGGATCTTTTTATGAGTCAAAAGGCATATTTAGCATAGGGGCAACAATCAGATAAATTTAACAAGTTTTCTTAATACTGGAAAAAAATAATCTTCACATACACAAAAATTATGTTAATGCATCCCTAAATAAGATGAATACTACTGAAGCACCACTGCTAATTTCTGTACAACAATATCTGGTTCTGAAAACCAGACACTACAAACCTGAAATGGTATGTTATGAGGAATTAGAAATAAAATTAACTTTCAAAAATAATTAAGCATGTAACTTCAATGCAGTAGTATATTCTTCAGTGTAATTTCTTGTTTAGTTTCATGTGGCTTGTCTCAAAAATTAAATTATCATATCCTTTTCATATGTGTTTTGCATATTATGTGATTCTCTGACACACTACTAAAAGAATTTTATTTTAAAAAAAATAAAATCCTGGTCTCCTAAGGTAAAAGCCAAGAGTTGAATAACATCTGTCCTTAAACAAGCAAGTGTATGAGAACATAAAAATCCCTATCAAAATTCAAAACGTTGTATCTCCTATGGATTCATTTTACAGTTCCATTTATTAGGATTATATTTGTTGAAAATCTCTCTATCGCTTTTTCTCCAGTTTCAAGCAGGTTCTTGGTTTACACAGCCAGTGGAATTCCTTGCGTGTCTCATACTACTCAGGGAAAAGAGTTGAACTCTAGTTTGAGAAGGCAAATAAGTATATATGGAAAAGAAGATCTTGGAACAATTCAGGTTTCTTGTTTTGGAAAGATGCTAAAAATCTTTGAAATTTTAAGTGATCCTAAATTCTATGCTAAGTGAGACTCCTCATTTCTTAGTTTGCAAATTGTTTTGCCTTGCGGCAAACATAATTAAAGAAGCTTGAACAAACTAATTGATTGAATATCTTTCCTGTATCTGATGGTCTTTGAACTTCATTTGTCTTGTCCAAATGAGAGAAACAACTCACAGTTAAACTTCTGTCCCTTAATTGCACACTTTTCCATGTTTTGATTTAGTCCGCTGAAGAGCAGTCAGAGATCTTCAAATAATTCCTTGAACAAAGCATATGTTGATTTTACTAATTAGTCCAAAGGCAAGTTTTCTGTCCATGTGAGGCTCTCTGCAGTGGGTTTAACTTATGCTGAGATACAGAATTCATTATACCTCAATATATTTCTAGTGTATAATGCAATCAGGTTTACTACTCATTAATTCCAATTTAACTAATAAATCTGTAACTTTTTATTGTCTATCTCTGTTCTTTAATGAGTCAAAATGAAATTAATTATCAAGGACATGCATTGAGCATTTAAATTCATTCTATGCTATCTTCATAATTCTCTAGTAAAACCTTCAACAGAAGAAAACACCTAATCCTTACAAAGTTTTGATTAATTATTAGGAATTTAAACATTCTCTTCCTTTTAAGGAAGCAATTCAATAGGATTTGACATTGAACGTTCTGTGGCCTGAAAGAGCAGTTCAGTAAATGAATAAGAAAAAATTGAAAGCTATATTTACTTAGCTAAAAGCCAGTAGGGTTTGCATCATTGTCAGCTGATGGCTGGTTTTAGCAGTTAAGCTGTGTATAAGTTATTTGTTTCCATTATACTTCTTGAATGTAGATAACTGTTTTTAGGTATATTTGCAGCATGTTGGCAGAAATATCACATGTTTTAAAAATAGATTGACATTAAGAAATACAAACAAATTTGAGGCTATTATATTGCAAGTCGAGTTACAAGTTGTATTGACTTATTTCAGTGTCACACTGAATCCATACATTGTAATTATTTAGCCTATCTTGTGTCCCATAAAGATAGCATTTACAAGCATATCTCATAAAATGCATAATGAACAGACTGTAGAAATTGTTGAAATGATTCAGTAGAACAAGCAGGTTTTAATAATTTTTCCCTGATCATCTGCCAAATTTATGAAGCCTCTGGGAATGAAATATGAAGCATGCTTCTACAGAATTTATTCTTAAAAACAATCTTGGGATTTCCTTCCTAAAAATTAAATGTGTTTTGTAGGTGGTAATTGAAAGGTATAGAAAGCTGTACTTCTCAGATGAGGTAATTTCTAACAGAAGAGAGAGTACATAGCAAAACCTAGAAATATTGTGAGCTAATTTTAGAGATTTGGTCTGGTATTGTAGGGAGATGAAAACTTGATGGGAGCTCTTTACAAAGAGATCATCAAACTTGCATATTGCAATTTACATATGGGGTTATCATAGCCATCTGACTTTAATAAAAGTATTTGTCTCTCTGTGTTTTCTTCTTATTAGAAATATAGTGAAAGTGGGACCTCCATAAAAAGCACTGTAACTTAACAGCAAGTATTGGAAGTCCTGTCATAGTTCTTATATGTCAGTCACACAACTGCATCAAAAAGGTCTATTTCCAAAGAGATAGTTGTGCTAAAATTAATTGTGCAGAAGCTGTGAATATGATATTCTGATAAATAGCATATAATATGATAATATCATAATAGTATATACTACTATAAGATTGTATGACACTCTAAGTATGTAGTATCATACATTAGTTAAGTAGCTTGACCCAACAGCAGGGATATCCATCCAACTTAGAGTTTAAAGGATTATACTACATAATAAAAAAAAAGTTCATCACTAGTATCCTAATACTTAAAACCAATATAATATTCTTCCTCTTTCTTCAGACATCTGCTAATTTACTGGAGAGCTTATGACTAGAGCCATTGTCAAGTCCCAGTGCTCACACAATTGATTTCTCGAAGTTATTTCCGAAGAATTGCTGAACCAAATGAAAATTGTAATTAAACCATACACTTTTAGAGAGGCTAATAAAGTTTATAAGAGTGTTTCATATTAGGTACACCTAGTTGATTGTAAATTAAACCGATGATTAAGTGCTTCAGGTGTAAGTTGCAATATCTCTTTCTAACCAAAGGAAAATGGTTCCTGTACCCCAGTCCTTGTAATCACTGGGTTGTCTTTGCTGCCTTGTGCGGTGTAACAGAGGCTGGTGAGATCTCCCGTAGCAGTACTATCAATATATTTCACAGAATATTCTGAGTTGGAAGGGACCCACAAGGATCATCGAGTCCAACTCTTAACACTGTCTCCCTGGTGGGAATTGAACCTGGGTCTCCCACACGCCAGATGGGGAGACTTACCACTGTACTAAAGTGGATTTCACAATATAATCTTACATATTTGCAAGTTCTGGCAACTATGGCTTCTGGGTTTAGTTTTTCATCTCTTAGTTGAGGTTCGGTGATCTATAGTTAAAAAGTGAGCTACATTTTGAAGAGCTTTCAACTCCTATCAGATAACCGTTGTGTTTTCTGAAATTTGTATTTGGATTTGAAATTTTTAAGGTCCTTAGAACCTTAAGATGACAGCTGGTTTTCCAAATCCTGTAAAAAGCTGGCCCCTTGTACTCAGTATGTTTGAAATGTTCCTCTGAGGCTTACTATTGCACCTGCAAAGTTATTAACAGTGCAGCTCTTCTGCTGCAAGAGTCTCTTTATTCTTTGACCCTGTAGTATGTAAAATGAGGTAAAACCCAAAAATACCCAGATAATACACCTAAACCTCAATCCTTCCTTGTAGTCCATAGCAGGTTCTGCACCGTCCAATAAATTCCATCTCTGGGAAATGAAAAATTGGTGCATTGCAGGAGGATGTAGCCTGTGTTTTCTTTTGTGAGAGCCTCAGTTTCAGCCATTACTGACAACTTATTCAGTATAGGATTTAAATGTCTCCTTTGATGATTAACTATGTATGCAAAAGACCAATCTTTCCTACATAACCAAATTATGTATTTTTCCTGCTAGTAACTACTTCATTTTTTTTTCCAGCTGAGTACCACTGGAATTCTATTTTTTCTGCCTAATTTCTTTTTTTTTGTAATCTCATAGGTTCATAGGCTCATAGGCTATTCTGAGTTGGAGGGGACCCTCAGGATCATCTAGTCCAACTCCCCACCAACTAGACCATGTCACTGAGCTCCTCATCAAGTCTTCTCTTAAACACCTCCAGGGATGGCAACTCCACCACCTCCCTGGGCAGACCATTCCAATGAGCAATCACTCTCTCTGTGAAAAACTTCCTAACATTCAGTCTAAACCTCCCCTGGCATAGCTTAAGGCCATGTTGTCTCATTCTGCTGTTGTCGGCCTGAGAGAAGAGATTCACACCCACCTGGCGGCAACCTCCCCTGCAGTTTCTTTTTTTGATATTTTTCTCTTGATTTTTAAGTACACACTCTTCAGATAGTTGTGCAATAAACTGGAATATAAAAACTACAAATAAAAATGAACTCTGGTATTCTGCATATCACTCACTGTCAGTTAGCTTCCTTTCTCTACTCTAGAAATGAGTGATATGAATAGTGACTATAAGACTGATAGAAAAATGTCAGGAATAGCAGCAATGACCAAAATATCAGAACAGATTGTTGCAGAAGGCAGGACTAATATTTGGCACACAGGAAATTTCAAATTTTAAGCTTACTTTTTTGTGGTAGTCTTCTGTTGCATGTAATGTAAAAGACGGCTTTCAATCTCTATCTTGTATTTATGTTTGTGTGTCTGACCTTATCTTTTCCAGTGGAAGAGAAGATCTGTCATGTTTGTATCCAGGTCTATAATTTAAATTTATAGTCTTTACATTTTGAAAGCCGAGAGACCTTGAAATTTAGTATTTTGCAATGAAACTTAAAAAGCTAACCTATGCCTGCAAAACAAATACTGTATTGACCTTGAAATGCAATGAAATTGCATAAGGTAAGTTCACAGGTTATTCTGAGTTGGAAGAGACCCATAGGATCATCTAGTCCAACTCCCAAGCGAATGCGCACCCAGGGATCGAACCCACAAGTGTGAGACCATGGGCACCACGCTCCATCCATGCAAGCCTCCCATCACCTAGGCCATGTCACTGAGTTCCTCCTCCAGTCTTTTCTTAAATACCTCCATGGATGGCAACTCCCTGGGTTGACTATTCCACTCAGGGATCACTCTCTGTGAAAAAGCTCTTCCTAACATCCAGTCTAAACCTCCCCTGGTGCAGCTTGAGGCCATGTCCTCTTATTCTGGTGCTTGCAGCCTGAGAGAAGAGATTCGNCTCCACTAGTGACCAGCCACCAGCTGAATGTGACACCGTTCTCAAACACTCTCTGAGCTTGTCCATCCAACCAATTCCTAACCCAACACAAAATGCTTCTATCCACTCCATGCTCCAAGAGTTTCTCCTGACACTTACCATGGGAAACCTTGTCCAAGGCTTTGCTAAGGTCCAAGTACACAACATCCACGGCCTTTTTATCGTCAACCAGGTGAGTCACCACATCATGAAAGGAGATCAGGTTGGTCAGGCAAGACCTACCTGTCTTAAATCCGTGCTGACTGGGCCTAATGTTGCAGTTATTTTGCAGGTGCTGCATAATAGCACACAGGATTATCTTTTCCATGACTTTGCCTGGGACTGAGGTCAGGCTGATAGGTCTGTAATTACTCGGATCATCTTTCCTGCTCTTCTTGTGGATGGGTGTCACATTAGCCAATTTACAGTCTTGTGGTACATCACCAGTAAGCCAGGACTGTTGGTAAATTATGGAGAGTGGCTTAGCGAGTTCATTTGCTAGTTCTTTCATCACCCTCGGATGGATCCTATCTGGTCTCATGAACTTGTGAGGATCCAAGCTGCTCAGCAAGTCTCTAACTACCTCCTCCTGGATTACGGGGGCATTATACTGCACCCTGACTTCTTCCTTCAGTCCTGAATACCAGATGTCCTGCAGGCAGTCTGTCTTACTGTTAAAAACAGAGGCAAAGAAGGTATTAAGTATTTCTGCCTTTTCCTCATCTCTGGTTACTATATTCCCCTCTGTATCCAATAAGGAGTGAAGGTTGTTGCAGCCTCTCTTTTTACTGTTGATGTATTTGTAGAAACATTTTTGTTGTCCTTTACAGAAACAGCTAGTTTGAGTTCCATCTGGGCTTTTGCCTCTCTAATTTTTCTCTTGCGTGTGTATCAATCTGCCTAAATATTTACTGCTTTAATGAACTCTGAATTTATGGGTGTGCATATTGAAATGAGGTAATTATTTTAAATAGCACCTGTGTCTTTTTAGCTAAACAGACTGTGAAATTACATTTCCTTAAATAACTTTAAGTTTGTACGGGTTGAGTGCTTACCACAGGCTGCCTGAGGGCAGAGGCAGCAGTAAGGAAACAACCACCAGTCTTTTCTTTCCATTCTGCTGTGGTGCAGTGGGGAAAGGAAGGAGATGAATTTCACACCAATGTGAATACTTGATTTTAGTGTTCTGTAAAGTGGATTATTTGAATTTCACTCCCTGCAGCTTGTGAAGAGTAGTCTGAACAACAGAAATGTAGGTTGAGAGGGACATCTGGAGGTCTTCTACTCCAACCGCCTGCTCAAACCAGTGCTAACTTCTAAGATGAATTAGATTGTCCAGGCACTTGGTTAAAAAATCTTTGAAAATTACCAAGGGTGGACATTCAACAGCCTCTCTTACTTTTATTACGAAGAATATTTCTTTATAGCTGACTGGAGGTTCCTTCACTGCAATTTCACACTACTGTCTCTTGTTTCACAGTGCTCCCCCCAGAAGAGGTCTAGCTCTACAAGTCCTGTTTTAGGCACAGAAGGCAACAGTTACCTCTCCTCTTTTGCAAGCATAAAAAAGTCTGTTCCTCCACTGGCCTTCTCTATTTTGAATATATTTATTTTGTAGTTTCTAGGGCTCAGAAGAAGTCTTGTCATTCCAGATGTTTCCTTGTGATGCTGAGTAGAAAGAAATGAGCACTTTGCCTGCTGGCTAAGCTATTGCTAAGGCAGCTGATTATGTGGTTTGTCTGCAATGCTGCAAAGAGATACTGCTGACTCATGTTCAGCTTCTCCTTGAGATCATTTCTTACAGAGCAGCAATACAGACAGACAGTTCCCAGCCTATTGGAATGCATGAGTTTATTCCCTCCCACATACAGGGATATATTTGTCTCAGATACAAGAAAATTTCTGGTTATTTTGGCTTAAGTAGGTTCACGGTTAAAGTTCCATCTTCTTAGAGAAAGAAAAAAAAAAAACATCAAAACTTCAACTGTCATCATAAACACTAATTTACTTCCTACTGAGCATTTCACACTTATTGGAATTACAAGTACAATACAGCAAAAAAATTTTTACACAAATAGTAATTGATTTGGTCCATGTGGTCAGGCAATAAAAAGGGCCCTGGGAGTGTGCAAATTTGTCAGCAAATGGACTATATATATTCAGTATTGTGCACTAGTTGGATGGAAATATACCATGGCTAAATCATGACACTTTATGTAAACAATTAATTCTTCCAAAGAGTTGCTACAGATGTCATAAAATTAATTCACTGTAACACCATTTCAAGGGCTTAATTAATTAATTTGCTGTTGCTATAGTGAAATAATATGAATATCAAATTAATTTTTCTTAACTAAGTATAATCTCAGATGTTTATTTTCAAATGTTGGTGATAGTGAGATCCAGGCATGCACACTTTTGTACCTGCTCTCCTTACCAACCAGATTTGCTCCTTCCACTGTGTTTCTTGGCTGAATCCTGTTAGGTAGCCTCCTAGAGAACATCAAGAGAAAGCTGTGTTTCATGGGATTCACAATAACATTGTTATCCAGTAATTGAAGTGGGGATTTAAAAAACCTGCTGTATCTGGGGGTTTGTATCATTTATCTGCATCCATTTATCTCAGTAGAGAATTTATCATGACTGGACTGACATATCCTTTGTTATACAGTGGCATTTGTACTTTCATATAAGGACATGCTAATAGACAGATGAAAAAAATATTTTAAATGTATGACAATTTTTCACCCAGACATTTAAAAACAGATGAGAGCCACATTCTACACTAATTATGAATTTACTGTATTATAATTTCAACAAGGTCAGAAGACTTTCCTCTGCGTATGTGAAGGGGAAACTGTTTTAGAATGGAATATTAGTCTTCAAATAAATAAGCATTCTATTTACACATATAGAAGAGTTCTCAAGTCTTCCAGGAAATCTGCTTGAAAACTATTTACAGTATTAGTATGCAAATTATATACTGCACACTAAATGGAAATCGTGCAGCCGAACACTCTGACAGACATGTCACTATTTGAACTATGGTAGTCCAGTTAAAAAAGCAAAACAAAAAGAAAACACAGCTGGATATAATTGTGTCTAAACACATACTTAATTATGTTAATGGGAGCATACATATAAAATGAAATGTTGTCCAACAAAGGTTTTCCCACAAAAGCCGTGAGTTATTTTAGGAAAATGTTTAAATAATGCAAGCTTTTGTGTTTATTTTAATTGCAAAGTTCATTGACATTTATTCCTAAATATTGACAGAGGAAGTGTGGCAGCTCCAGAGAAACAATGAATCCCACCTCATATCAAGCATAGTTTTAATAAAATACTTCTGTTGAGAAGAAAACAAATTATTTCCTCAATTACACTAGGTATTTTCAGTCATATAGCATAAATCAATTTATTAAAATGGTATTGTATAGAAGTAGTGATATACGCCAGGCAGCCGCGGGCAGTCGTGTGGGTCCCTTCGGTCCCATGAGACATGTGGCACAAGAGGCCACCGGACTGGTGCTGGAGAAGCGCCAGACGCCGAGGACCAGCTCGGACTTGTGGGACTTTGGGCTGGATACTCCGGGCAGCTGCAGGCAGCCACGTGGCGTGCACCCTTGGGTCCCCTGAGATGTGCAGCACCAGGAGGCCACCGGACTGGCACCGGTGAAGCACCGGGCGCCGGGGACCGGCTCGGACTTGTGGGACTTTGGGCTGGATATGCCGGGCAGCCGCGGGCAGCCGTGTGGCGCGCACCCTTGGGTCCCCTGAGATGTGTGGCAGACGCGTGCTCCAGCCTCAGGTCCCCCTGAGCCATGCCGCAGTGGGAGGCCATCAGGCTGGCACTGCAGAAGCACTGGGCACCAGGATGAGCCCCGACTTGTAGGACTTTTGGATGGAGATGCCAGGCAGCCAAGACTTCCCACCTGAGGGTACATAAACCCATTAGCTCTCCTGGGAGCACAGTGAACTGGAGCACAGCGAACAGGGGCAAACCAAACAGAGATGTTAACTGCGGGGGGCTAGGGCAACTGCGGGGGGCTTGTAAATAATCAACTAAGAGGCAGTTCGTGCGGCAGTTCATGCGGGCAGGACAAGCAGGCAGGGTAGC
>WEKX01016764.1:1160-14710 GCA_013390025.1 Pitta sordida | reverse complement strand
GCTAGACCATATAATAACCTCCCCTCTGTAACATACTCTAAAACGACAGCAAGACTGTTTCATTACACCAGTACAAAGCAGTGCTCCCCTCTACTCCCTCCACCAGTTAACTCCTGAGCACTGTGTGTCTCTAAGCTTGATGGGAACATCTGGACATTGCTGTAAAGAAGGCAGCCACATTTTTTGCAGTAACAAGACGAAAGAGTACCAATTGCATTTAGTTACGTATTTTTAATGAAGATAAAAACCCAGAAAACATACTTGAGTAGTTAATCCTGTATTATTTTTCTCCCTGACAAAGGCAGATAGAAACTTTAGATGTAATGGTAAAACAAATGCAGGAGGATTCACAGTGGAAATCTTTAATTATTGACATATTAATTAAAAAAGCTTACTGTTCAGGTAAAAACTTCATGGTTTTGGGTTAGCATATATGCTCACAACAAAGTCACTACACAGTCAATTGTGTAATCAGCTTTCCAATAAAAAAATTAATAACTCTTTAACTATGTCAGTCACAGCTCATTTCCCAACCTCCAAATTCTGATGCTTTCGTGACTGCTGCATTTAATGATGCACACAGGTTCAAATACCACTTTTCTCAAGTACGCAACATTAGAGAAGATATTAATCATCAAACTGATGTTTTCTGGTGTCTGCTCTAGTCTTGGTTTCTTTAAAAGATCATGTCGGGCAAGAATCAGGAGAGACTAGAAACAAGCAGTGTTATATTTCCTTAGTACGTATTACGTTTTTATAGTCAGAGGTCTCAAAATTGTCATTCTGATGGATCAGATGAAGGATAAGTGCCTAAAAGAGAAAAAAAATATCCCAGTTCCTTGGATTTTCAGATTGGAATAATTTCAAGACACGTGAAATTTCAGATGTCATTTCCATGGCAAACTTCTGCATATATGGGAACTCTAAAACCAGTGTCTTTAGTCTGGGAACCATTTCCTCTCCACGCTGGACTTTCTAGGTCTCTTCATCATTCAAAGTTACCAGGCATTGGAAAAGGAAGGGAAAACCCATGACGACATGAATCATATTGGTTATGCTAAAGAAATCTCATCTGCATGGATTCAGCTCTGGTCAAAGGACATAATAACACCTACAGCTCAGCAACAGCCTTGCTGTTGATCAATTCTGCAAAGGGCCTGAGCATGTTTCCCTCTGTGTTCACCATCATGCTTGTTTCAGGAGGGCCCAAGGGCCCAGGAACACCACAGGACAAATGCATGGATTCAGTACTGGACTGAGACGGAAATTCCAGTTACCTGGAATCTGAAGCACAGGGGCACATGGAGAGGAGAAATGTGGGGACAAGACAAATGTTAATCTTACATCCAGACACAGTTTGGAGTGTAAGGAGGTTTGTTCCACTCATTGTGGGAGCGCTGCATGTGCCAAGCAGCGGCAGCAAAATCACCAAGAAGACCAGCAATGTTACACTGTATGCAAAACATTAGTAAAAAGAATTGGAAAACCTCATCCTAAATTACTTCTGAAAGAAATTCACATGGAAACAGTTTAAGTAAAACACTGGAATGATCTCAGGAGTTCAGTTATCCCTCATTTGGTAAGAAATTTAACGAAGTTTTTAAATCTATGCAGGTTAAAATCTTTGCTTTGCTTCTGATTTTACAGTATAAAAAACTTGGAATGTGGGCACTCCGCCTAAAAACGACAGCAAAGCTGAGATCATCAGTTAATATAAACGGTTCTAAAACGGAAAAAGACTTAAAAGTTTAACTAGAAAAGACAACTAATAATTTGAAGTTTTAAAATGGTCCCACTGAAGTTTATCATATTTATTCTACGTATTTGATTTGGTTAAGTATTTCTTGAGAACATGCATGAGACATTCCAAAGAAAAGGGTGGAATTTCCAGAAATTTTAGGAACCTAAAATTGTATACTTAGAATAAAGGGCTCTTCTGCCACTGACAGAATTCTGCTAATACAAAGCTGCCATGAAACTTGCATTTTCTGCAGGACATCTGAAGGCACTCCACCAAGAACTCACAGAACTTCTGTGGAAAGCTTATTGCAGGAAAAAAACAAGCATTTTCTTAAACTCTAAAGTATATCTTTACCTGTCAAGTTGAAGTTTGGTGCAACTGTGCTGTCAGCTAAAGTAAACCATATTAATCCCAGACTCATACATAGGGCAGCAGATACATCTACAATGTTATAACGTTTTCCTACAAAAGCAATACAAACAGCATGAATGGACTGTTAGGACCCTCAGAATCTCACGTTTGCTCTGTTTAACAGAATAGAAGCCAGACACTGTTCCCATGTCATTCTATAATTTAAACAGGAGACTTAATACTCTGGTCTTTCATGACTGGACATAATTTCTTCTAAAACAGCAGTTCCTGATATGGAAGAGGATCACAGCAGGTAAATCTGATTCTTGTAGACAGATTTGGTTTGACTCCGAATGACATAAGCACATCCTCCCTGACAAAGCATTCTCTTAGCAACTTCAGGAAAGCTTGGATGTTTTTTTAATACTTTTCCCTCATGCAAGACATTTCAGTTGCCTTTACTGATCAGAAAGAAAACAATTTCAAACACTAGGTACTTCCAGAATCCCACACTGTCTTTTAGTTTGGGAAAGACAGAATATGGAGGGAGACGGAAAAACAGAATAAGGAAATGAAAAGGCAGGAGTTAGCATCTTGTTTGAAGTAACATACTCCTTTCTCAGGATTTGCACTTTCAATATGAGCTTCCAAGGGAAATTTTTTTTTTACAATATTGAAAAAAAATTCGTATCTTCTGAAAATACAATACTACTACAGCAAATTAAAAAGAGCTTTAAGGGAATACCAGTCATTTTGCATTAAAATGATACAAAATTACTTCAAATAAAAGATACTTTGCATGCATGGGTAAAGTTGTAACCTTCTTTGAAAATTCAGCTTTCTATTACAACAAGAAGCTCAGAACTGTAGGAACAGAAATACAGCAATCTAGATTTTGTTCCATAACTCTTGCCATGTGGCGCTTTACTGACTCAATCTTAAACAAACAAACTTGAGTCTTCTAAATCCAGAAATACTGAAGTATATTTATACATGTAACTACAACTTTTATCTGTTTTTCTCCAGATCCCTCTTTCTCTTCTTCGAATATGAACTATGAATTCAGGACTAGTCAAAGACATACAAAATCAGGTGTATTTCTGATTAAACACTTTATCAAAATTTAGGAATTTTTTCTAGGAATTTAGAGATTAAGAGGATTTCACAAATGACGGTTGGCTTTTTTTTTTCCATTTCACGTTTTCCATTTCAATATTGAAACTTTCATCTTATGAAGTGATTTTGTTTATAAAACAAATTTACACTTCTTAAAAATTAAGAAACTAATGAACTTTTACAAGTGACCTGTCAACAGTTTTGCCCTCCATTTCTTGTACCTCTACTTGTATTTTCTGAGAAGATGCTTCAGAAATTCTCATTTTCCTCTCACAGGAAAAATGCTACCAGTGGAATTAAAAAAGTACAGGATTCCACATGCTGCCTCCAAGAGAAACAATAAAAAAAATCATCTAAAAGCAAGACTAACACTTACCTTGTATAAAAACCCCGCCTATCATAACTGGAATCAGCTTACAGCACTTGAAGATGACTTGAGTAGGGTAATTCAGATATCCTAAAGAGGTATTTGACAAACCCATAGTTCCCACTGTCAAAAATGCTATTATCATGTAGGTTTTGCCAGGAATTCTACAAAATACAAACATACGGTATTGCAGACTCATCTGGAGGAGATTTAGCTTGGAAAATTTAGATAAAGAAATATATTTGTAATACAACTTCAACATCTTTCTCTACAAAAGAAATTTGAAAATGCACATAAATGTCTGATCTCATATTTCACTTCTTCCAATTACTGTGAAAAAACAGCACTCAAATACAAGACAATAAAACCTTCATGGATCGTCAAGTATTCAAGTAGCAATTCTTTAACCTCCTTCAGAGAAAGTATTTAATTTACACATGAAGCGTGACAAAGGCTTCAGTTTATTTGTCAAAGGAAACACAGAAGATTGGTACACACAACCATAGTCCTGCCACAGGTCACTGTGCCAATTTTTTTGGTGATGTTTTCACATGAACCTTGACACTTTAAAAATTAAAATTAACAAACCTACCATTGTTTCATGAAACTCAACAAAAAGAAGAGAGCAGTGATTCAGATACTGTGAACAGAGGGCCTTGTTGAACATTTTTGGAAGTTTTGTTCACAATTTTATGAAATTATCACCTGACAACAGATGATCCGACAGTAACTTTTAGTAATCACTGCGCTCACTTCGTGATTTTTTACAGTTATTGTTGTGCATATGTTCAGCTATTTTTATGCATTCTCAGAGCCACATTAAGCAACAAGAGGAGCTGTCTTGCTGTAACCCTGTCTTATCCATAACTCATGTGGTGCAGACACACTCTAAGGCATGCAAGAAAAATTCAACATTTAACAGATTTCTGCATGTCTGCAAGATGTCTAGGTGACAAAAAATCAAGTGTAAAATATATTTGAGATCTACATTTCCAACACAACTTAATTAAAGTGTCATCTAATGACCTTAATGACCCTTAAAATGCTCTGTGTTATCATTTCTTTGGTAATAAAAAGTCTAAATACTAAACTAAACACTCAAACAGGAACTATGCAATATTATCTGATGCATCTCGAAAAGTTGGACAGCTTGAAATATAAGTTGTCCATGTTTAAAATAAAAGCAATAATATATCTAAGTCACTTTGTTTGGATATTAAAGAACTCTATAACCTAAAATTGGTATATGCAAAATCATCCAAGGCTGACTAAAGGTAAGGAAAACTGGTAATGCTCAACTAGGATATAAGGTAATTTGAAAACTCATGTACACCATGACAGCTGCTGTTCAGGCTTCCAGAAGGCTTCAATGTACAGTGTGCAGAGGCTGCTGTTGGGTAGGGAGCCACAGAACGGCCATATTGAGTCATAAAAAACTATCCCATACCCAGAGAATTCAAGGCAACAAGAATCTCCTCCGTCAACTGCAGTGAAAACACAGAACAGTTTTGTTGCAGGCTGTTACGAGTGCTATCTTGAATGAAAAACTCAAGACATTCTCACACACGCTAGAGGTACCTTTTGGTGAGGAGGTGCACATGTTTGAGGAAAACAAACGCAGTGACAGATGGCTTCCAGTGCTGTGAAGTGCACTGGCTCTATTCTAGGTGTGATAACCACAAGCAACACATACACGAGTCAGGCTCTTATCAGCTCCCTTACGGATACAAGATGTTCCATAAGTGGGACAAAGTGACAGCAGAGTCAACAAAACTACTTACAGGTCTGAAATATAAGTGGGTGCTTATAAAACATAGTTTCTAACATTGTCTAGCAAATTATTTTTCTTTAAAATACAGAACTGCTGCCGATGCCTCACAGTACTCACATTCAAACAAGAGGAGTTAAATTTGCCACGAATATCAAATGATTCTAACTTGATGGACAGTGGGTAAAATGCTCGGAAAAACACGTACCTTCTCCTTTTGTCCTGAATCAACTGCAATTCTATTAGTCCAAAAATGGAATAAAATCCAAATTGCACTAAAGTGAGGTACCAACCAAAAGGTTTAAAACCTTCCACTGAAAATATCAATTCCTATAAAAACAAAAACCCACCAAAGTCATGTACATACACCAAAATATTAAATTGTCAGAAAAAAACCCAAAAATCAACAGATCTTTTTCCTTTCATGTACATGCAAATCTAGCCTTTGCAGCTGCTGGTTATTAACTAGAATTTACCTACCACACAGAATTTGCAAAGCTTTCAGAAAGACAATTTTGGTTTACAAAACGCAAGAGGAAAATTTACGGCTGGTGGAAATACGCTGAAATTAATGGATCAGTTCATCAGGGGAATATATTCGATCCATTAATATTTATACCAAACTATAGATGGTTCCCCGTCTGCTTTTCTGTTGATTTTCAGGCATTTACATCAGTAGAAGTTTTAATGTTTTTATCCTTTTTTTTATTCAGAATGTATAAATATCTTGTGATAAGCTAAATACAAGTGTTCTCTAACAAACATACTTACTGATGGAATTTTCAGCTCCCAGGTATGCACACCTAATATTTAAGATCCTACATTAAATTGCATTAGTGAATTTAGAAACTTTTAAACCAGAGTTTAAAACTTAGGAACACTTTAAACCGGAGTAATTTCTTTATGGAAAAATACATGTACTGCATAAAGATTTTTGTAGATGTGTCACTTATAGAAACAAAAAGCTACCTAATATTTTCCTGTTTGAGATCCAGCTTTCAATTACTGATAACCTTGTTGAACTCTTTCAAAGTAACTTTATATTAACAAATTTCTCAGCTGCTTTTGAAAACCACATTGGAAAAATGGTGACTTTTACTTACGAGCTTTTAAAATCACTGCTTTATTGAGAACATGCTGTGAACTTAAAAATAACTAAGAGAAATGTAGCTGTTCAAGATAAAAAAGGTTAACAGAAAGATAAATGTTTAACTAAAAGCATAAACATTATTCCTGTGCTTAACAAGCAACCACAGTACATGTTTCAGCTCTGTCCTGAGAGCAGACAGAAAAACAGATGGCTGTAACTGTACAGCACTCAGGGAACTTAGGGAGATCTAAAGGTTTCAAAATCAAAGATTTATACCTGTCTTGCTCACAAGGGTAAAAGATCAGGCTATGAAAGTCCAGGTGATCTAATCCTTGCAGGCACACGAACTATAATGGAAACTCACATTATACAAGTACTTGCTGCTCTTGGATGCAGAGAGACTTTGACTTTGTAATAAACATCTAGTTTAAACATCTATATATATTAAAATACACACTCTATTATTATGCTGTTGAAAAAGAAAAGGCATTAGAAGAATTGGCCTAAGATACGAATACATAGCATTTACCTGTAAATATCCATAGATTAGGTAAAACATAAAAACTCCAGAAACACAAATGAAAAATTGAGCAGGTTTGCTGAATTTGCTGAGATTTATGCCAAGAACGACAACATCATCTACTGATTTGATATGAGGAGACATAGTTTGAGATTTGGAAGGTACACTGATGGAAATGTATTTTCTTGATGAAGTGAATTTCAGATCCATGGTTCCTGCTTCGCTGCATTCGGTGCCACTGTTATCTTCCTCCTGCTTTCCTCTTTCTGTGTATCCTCTCTCTGAAGGCTGAAAGAAATGCTAAAGTCAGATAAGACATAACATACAGGCCTTCAACAACAACAGTAAATGAATGTGACATTCATAGGATAAACGTAAGGCTTTC
The DNA here is from genome assembly GCA_013390025.1 of Pitta sordida. Classification (NCBI taxonomy): domain Eukaryota; kingdom Metazoa; phylum Chordata; class Aves; order Passeriformes; family Pittidae; genus Pitta; species Pitta sordida. The sequence goes on along the minus strand of WEKX01016764.1, from coordinate 7,372 downwards.
AGAATTTTGCTTGATTGTTTCTATTCAGAAATTTTATTTATTTTTTTCTGTCCAAAGTTAACATCAGTTAACTTTGCTAACACCAGAATTAACACCAGAGGTCAATGACAATTTATAAAATCACTTTTGCTACATGTTGGAAGTAGTATTCCTACACTCCATAGGACAAACCAACCAACAAACATCAGCCAGAAATCAGCTCCAGGTTAACAGCAGCTTTAAGCAGTCCTTCTCTGCCAGTACTCACAGGAGTGACCAGTTGGCAGAGGAGTGATCCCCATGACCAACTCACAATGACAGAACGGGTATTGAAGCACTGTGGTTCTGTCTACCTCGCCTCGTTTCCACAGCAAAACACATCAGACTAGTCCACTACATGGGAAGCCTTGTTCAAAACTACAGATTTGAGCCTATGGCTAGTTAAAAGTGCTGAAGTGGAAGAAGTTAGCCCCTCATTCTCACACTTATTCACTATTTCTCACACACTTCTGCAGAAAAGAATGTTGACATGGAAACAAGCAGATTGAGATGCCAGCCTAAAAAAATCAACTGTTTATTTGACGAGGTCTGTGGTAAGGCAATCCCTTCAATATTAACCACACGCAGCTCTTTCCACATGCAACAGAGAACGAAACTGCATGACTGAAGCCTGGAGAATAAATTTAGCGGGTTACTAGACTGAGATGCAAACTATTCTGTTCTCCATCTCAGCAGACAGTGTGATGTTTGAGACTTTTTGTTTTAGTTTTGACCTTCAAGATAAACACAATGATCAGTCAACTTTCAAGTGTTGGTCAGCATCTCGTTCTGTGAGCAGTCAGTAATTAAACTACATTTGTCTCAATTATATAGTGGTTTGCTTTCCCCAGCTCAAGAATAATTCTCATCACACGTGTACAAAAAATACTTTTCCCCTTGTTTCTCAAGGGAAAATGTGCTAGCATATTAATGCTAGGGCATGCAATAAATTTAGTCTGGAAAAACATTGGCAATTTATTATACAATAGACAAATTACAAGTTTAGCTGAAAAATGAAAGATCACTATAAAGCTTGCAATGTGCTTATGTTTCCTTTTTTCAAACAACCTACTACGTATCAGGTTGAAACAAGACTCCTACTAGAGTTCTGAAAGAACAGCGTGGGGAGTACAACAGGAGTTTAGGGACCATAACAACTGTTTGTGCTTAAATTCACAGCTCATCAACTGAAGATCAAAAGTGAGAGGTAGAAAGATTACCCTTGTGGATTGTTAGCCAATCCCAAAATTAGGAGACCATTTAAAAAAACCAACCAAACAAACAAAAGGGAAGAAGTTTCGGTAGACTGTAAAAACGGAGAAGTACCGTGTCAGGCAACAAGACACCAGTGAACCTTCACTTACAATACCACAGTGCTGATCACCCTCACAGACAGATGGAAAGAACAACCGCAAACAAAGGCCATCGGGATGGACGAACAGATTGCCCATTTTAAGAACTTAAATAAGATCCAAGTGTAACTTGTCTGGCCTTGCTAAACACTGATAAAAAGAACGCAGACTTGCTTTCTACAAAAGTATCATAGGATTATGTATCACTAAGGAGAAAGAATACAGTAATTCTAAGGATAGAAGAATGAGAGAAAGTGGGCATGCAGTGATCATGAACAAACTTACTCAAAAGTACCTTCCCAACCCTACACTATCTGTATTCTAGAGCAGCTTAAAAATGAAAGAAGGAACAACCAAACCGTTTTTTAAGGGGAAGTTTATAAAAGCAATTTTGTACAGCAGCTGAGATTGGGCATGACAACTGAGCAGTGCTCTTGAATCCCAAGTTTGGAGCATTCCACCACTATGGAAAGTAAAGGTTCCTGTAGAAGATGCTTGGTGATCCTACTTGATCACTAAACCAGAATATGAATTACCACTCTTCCCAAATGCATTCAAACTTAGAACTTAAAAGTTCCAGCCCAAATCAAACCACCACGAAGGAAAGGCAATGAAACCAGACAATGATAGAAACCTATCCATTGGTGGCATCTTAGCTGAACTTGTATTTTCGCTGATATCTGCTCAAATTTCCTGCCCGTTGCACACTTCCTCTTGATAAGAACACAGCACTTGTTGGTGTCACCCTTTCTCAGCAGAGCCAAGAGCTGCAGAACTAATCCAGGCCTCACTTTTCACCTAAGCTGAGAGTATGACATATATCCAGTAGAAGGCACAGCCATGTAATGTCATGGGTGCTTCATGAGTCCAAACACTGAGCGAATTGTACAATGCATATTTTTAAACCTAAATTTTCCACTCTGGCCACTGATTTAGATATTGTTTGTGTTACTTGTGTAAGGATGAGGAGAGGAAGTAGAGGGAAGGTGAAATAACAGCAAGTGTATTTCTGTTTTCTGTCTGGCTGAGACGGAGGTAATTTTCTTCAGCAGCTTGTACGGTGCTGTGTTTCAGATTTGTGACCAAAAGAATGCTGATAACACACTAATGTTTTAGCAAGCAGGGTGGGAGGGGGCAAAACCAGGCAGCTGACCTGAATTAACCAGAGATATTCCATCTGGCAAATAAAAGCAAAAGGAGAGTGTCTAGGGAGGTTAGCCAGCTTATGCTCAGGAGCTGCATGGGAACTGAGCTACCCGTGGGAGAAGTGATTGCCTGTTGTGTTTTGCATCTCTTTTTCCCTGGTTCACAGGTTATTCCGAGTTGGAAGGGACCCACAAGGATCATCTAGGCCAATTCCCAGGCGACTCCCACCCAGGGATCTAACCCACACCCTGGAGCCATGGGCACCACACTCCATCCATCTGAGCCTCCCATCTCCTAGACCATGTCACTGAGTTCCTCATCCAGTCTTTTCTTAAACACCTCCAGGGATGGTGACTCCACCACCTTCCTGGACAGACCATTCCACTGAGGGATCACTCTCTCTGTGAAAAAGCTCTTCCTAACATCCAGTTGAAACCTCCCCTGGCGTAGCCTAAGGCCTCCACTTCTTAAACAATTTTTATCTCAACCCATAATTTTTTTTTTACTCTTCCTTTCCTCTGCCCCCATCTCTCTCGGGTGGCAGGGAAATTGAGCAAGTGGCAGTGCAGTGCCTAGCTGCCCACTGGCATTAAACCACACAATTAACACAAGCTTTTCAATTTTCAACTATTTGTGTTCAAAATATTTCCTCAGGAACAGCATCAGATTTTACAATCTGTCCATGTAATTTCTTGCAGGTTACTGAGTTTACCATCAAAGCAGCGAGAAACAACTGCTCTAGCCGCGCCCCTGGCCATCCATAAGGAATGACACACAGTAATTGTTTCCCTCTACACGGTTCAAGAAATATTTCAAGGAATGTTGTTTAACAGCTGAAGAAGCTGTAAATGTATTTATCCATTTGAAACACCCTCCACCAAGTAATTGCATTTTCAGCAGTGACAGAACTCTTCTGAAGTTCACTGTGACTTCTCAAACTGTTACTGTTTTGAGTATGAAAAATGTTATTCCTGCTGTTCTCACCGAAATCCCTTAAGCAACTAATTCACTGCTTGAATGGACATGCAGCAAAAATCTATTTTGTGAAGAGTCAAGCGGCTTAAGAACTGTCCCGATGCATGTAAAACACCAAATTCCGTCTTTCCATTTTCCTCCTGCGTGTAATAATGTAAACATCACATTCTTTAGATCAAATACCCTTTATCCCTCTAAAAAATGTGCCCTGCAGAGCAACGGTGCAACTTAGTACACACAAAATAGTAATTACTGTATTACATGAAAAAGAAACAAGTGAACACATGACTAGAAAAGCAAGGTTTCCTCGCCCTCCAAAAGTCAAATTATGGAGGGGCTGGGGCTTTTTTTCCCCCCCCCCCACCTTGAAGAACATCCACTGAAGACTTTTCCTGGTAAGGTGTCCCCACCTGGCGTGTGGGAGACCTGGGTTCGATTCCTGCCAGGGAGACAGTGTTAAGAGTTGGACTCGATGATCCTTGTGGGTCCCTTCCAACTCAGAATATTCTGTGATCTGTGTGATAATTTTGGCAGAACTTAGCACCGTAGTACACTAAGAAAAATTCCTCGCCCGAGCCACGCAAGGCAAGTTCCACGTTGGCCCCGGCCACGATCCATTTCCTCCGGAGACACTGCCAGAAACGGCCGCTGGCAGGACAGCGCCGGGCACCGCCACAACAGGGATGCTCCGGGCAGCAGGGACGAGACTCCACATCCGCGAGGACACCAGAACGGGCGCTCAGCTCCACGGCACCCGCAGGAAACAAGAGGCAAGGGGGACAAAGTCCAGCAGGATCCCGGAGGCTTTTCCTTCCTGCCCACGAGCCCCGGCTGTCCCGGGCACGGAGCCTCCCCCTCCAGCCGCCACGACACGCCATCGCCAGCCTTCCCCCGCTGCCTCCGGGGCCGGCCACAACCCTCCCTCCCTCCCTCNNCCCGGCCACACCCCCCCCCCCCTCCCTCCTTCCCTCCCTCTGCCCCCCCCCGCCGGCCGCGGCAGCTCCTGCCCCTCCAGCTCCTGCCCTCGGGCTCCCCTCACACCAGGCGCCGCTTCACAGGAAGCGACCCCGCCTCCTGCCCGCTCGACCCCCGTCACTGAGGGAGGGAGGGAGGAGCGGCCCCGCCCTGGTACCTGTCGGGCNGCGGGCCGCGCGCTCCCCGCGTCCAGCGGCGCGTGCGGGGCGGGCGGGTGGCGGGAGTGTCCCGGATTGGTTGGGTTGGGAGGGACCGCTGGAGATCGCCTAGTCCGAACCCCCTGCCAAGGCAGGGTCACCCAGAGAAGGTGACACAGGAACGCGTCCAAATGGGTTTGGAATGTGTCCAGAGGGGGAGACTCCCATGACCTCCCTGGACAGCCTGTTCCTGTGCTCTGCCACCTTCAGCATAAAGAAGTTGGTCCTCATGTTGAAATGGAACGTCTTGCGTCTTATTTTATGTCCACTGCTCTTTGTCGACTCACTGGGCATCACTGAAGAGTCCTGCAGCCACCTTGGACATATTTGTACATTAATGAGATCTCCGTTCAGTCTTTTCCAGACTAAAGTGTCCCACCTCCTGCAGTCACTTGTAAGAGAGATGTTCCAGACCTCTAATCCTCTTTGTGGCCTCCACTGGACCCTCGCCAGTACCAACTTGTACTGAGGAGCCCAGAGCAGGACACAGCATTCCAGGCATGGCCTCGTCAGCGCTGAGCAGAGGGGCAAGATCCCCTCCCTCGACCTGCGGGTCACACAGGTGATGCACCCCAGCATAATGTTGGCCCTTCTGGCCAGTAACTCCGCCGCGTCCCCTGCACGCTGGAACACGACAGGGACATGTATTGCCCAGAGTGCGAAAGGAGCCAGGGAAGCCAGCAAAGGAACTCCTCATTTGCCCGCAGCCCCTGGAGAGGATGCTGCAGTGGCAGGGACAGGTGTGAGGGTGTCACCTCTCCACCCAAGGGTGGCTTGGCCAGACACTGGTTTAGGTCCACAGTGAGCGGGACCACCTCAGTGCTCTGGAAAAGCCCACAGGTGAAGGTGACAGTATTTCACGCCATGGTGAAGTCACAGTATCACAGAATCACAGAATTAACAAGGTTGGAAAAGGCCTTTGAGATCATCAAGTCCAACCTAACACCATCTCATCATTGAACCATGGCACTAGGTGCCAAATCCAGTCTCTTTAAACACTTGCAGTGACAGTGACTCCACCTCCTCCCTGGGCAGCCCATTCCAATGGCCAATCACTCTTTCTGTGAAGAAAAGTCCAGATTGTTTGGAACCCTTGACAAATTTTGTTCTGGGGTTTGGTTGATACTCTGCCATTTTGATTTCTGCAGTGAATCACCCACACAAAGCTGCCGCCTTCATAAAAAATGGTAAAAATGCATTGCCAAGTAGGCCCTCTTGTGATTTTAAAAAACCCAACATCCAAATCAGAAACAAATAGCAATGTCAGCAACCTCTAATGCTTCAGCAAAATAGCTATTTCTGGAAAAGAGGATTAGTGATTGTTGAGGAAAATACTTGGAGCCATCTTCTTGAAATGTTCTTGGTTTGGATTTCCTTTAGCTGGGTTGAGGGATTTCATATTTGACAATGTCTTGGTTTGGGTTTTTCCTGTGGCAGCGAGGGGGGTTAACAGTTCCTGCCTGGGCCTCCGTTGCTGCCATGGAGACCAAGGTCATAGAGCAGATAGAGACAGGGACACCTCTGTGAATAACATATTTAAGAAAGAGGG
>WEKX01016757.1:34580-61757 GCA_013390025.1 Pitta sordida | reverse complement strand
ATTGGAGCGCTATAGAGAGATTCACACTCTATTAACCATCCATGTTGGATAAACAGCTCAATGGTGGGTCGAATTCCTTCTCTGTCTGTTAACCTTCAGGGATATTGTTTAATTTTTACTACCTTGGCCCCCGGTTTCATTGCTATTACAATCTCTCAGTGGAATGGTCTTCCCAGGGAAATGGTGGAGTCACCATCCCTGGAGGTATTTAAGAAAAGACTGGATGAGGAAGTCCTTGACATGGTCTAGATGTTGGGAGGCTTGGATGGATGGAGCATGGTGCCCATGGCTCCAGGGTTGTGGGTTCGATCCCTGGATGGGCATTCACTTGGGAGTTGGACTAGATGATCCTTCTGGGTCCCTTCCAACTTGGAATAACCTGGAACCTGTGGATCCATGGATCCACCAAACCATGAATAGTCTGTTGATACATGACCTGCACCCCAGTAGGACAGTGGTCTGGGAAATGTGACTGTAGTGAAGAAAAAAGTGATGAAATAATTCTGTAAGCAAATGGTTATAAGATTGTGTTATGTTTCCTGTCTCTGCTCACAAAATATGGAACAGTCACTGACTAATGAACTATTGCTAATGGAAACAACAATATACCATTGAAAACCTTTGACAATTAAAAACTAAAAAAAAGTTTTAGCTGAAAACTAAAGTATTTAAAAAACTGCTATGAGTTGGGCAAGGGTCTTAGTGATTATGTTCTTGGGTGCCTTCCTTGTTTAGCTGTCCAGGCTTGGTTTTGTGTCCAGTTTCTGTTTCCTTCCATCTTGCAGGTGCTTATAAAAAACTCCAGCTGTATTCAAGGTAAACAAATGGCGGAACATTTATTAAAGGTCATATTATGGGTAAGTTATGGGGGGAGGGAAAATATGTATTGGCCAAAATGTATTAATTTATAAGACCGAGATTTTATTGCCAGTTTTTTACTTATTTCTTCCACAGTCAGTATATGAAATGTGTTCTCACTGAGTCATTACCGAATTTCATTTATTTCTTGGCATACTCTCAGACAATCTCCTCTTCCTCTTTTCTGCCCAACCACCTTTGACTGCAGTCAGCCAGGTGGTTCACTAACTGCCTTAATAACTTATAAATTCAGCTTGCATTACAGTTTCTGCTGAATACATTCTCACTAACAACAGTTTTCCCAGCTAGAGTAATAAATGGGGTTACCTCAGGGTTTAAACGAATGTGAAGAGTGTCCTTAATGGAACCAATTTAATCAAACACATCACTGAGTTCTACTAGTATATTATTTTCATTTAGCTCACATGAGACCTCCATTATACGTTTGATCAGTTTTAATTCCTCAGAAACTTTAATCCCTGACACAGGCTAAGCCTCCACATTCACAAAGAGAAAATAGAATAATTCCTGAGAATTCCATATGGAGAAGAGCGGACCTTTAATGTGAACGATTTGTGCCATCATTCACAGTGGCATCTATAGGATTTTTAAACTTTTCTGTACTTTTAATGAAAAGCCAACTTTGGGTATTGTTATTATCTAGTATATAAGGCAAATGTCTACAAAAACTTGCAACAGTAGTAATCCAAATTTGTGACAATTTTTCTGTGTATTGAATACTTCAGATACATCTATTATTCAAACAGTCAAGCACATTTCTGGAAGTACAAAGGATTTCATAGTGTTGTTAACTGACAGGTTCACAAGTTCCTCTGAGTTGGAAGGGACACAGAGGATCGTCTAGTCCAACTCCCAAACAGCCTCCCACCAACTAGACCATGTCACTAAGTTCCTCATCCAANGCCCTTCTCTGGACCCTCTCAAGCAGTTCAACATCCTTCTTAAACTGGGGAGCCTAGAACTGGACACAGTACTCAAGATGTGATCTAACCAATGCCAAGCACAGGGTTAATATTGCTTTCAAAATATTTGACAACATTTAAAACTGAAGACCTGAATATCTACTGAAATTTGTTTATCAAGAAGTGATAGGGTTTATTATGGACGGCTAGGTATAAATTGTGAAACTGAATCAAAAGAAAAAAAACAATTTTACATTCATATGTGGCTGGGTGATACATAATTCTGCACAGTCAGTTAATCCGGGCGTCAGGGAATCACATGGATCACACAGTGACTGGTTCATTCAAAACCTACTAGTAAATGAGGCCAGATGTTAAAAATAAGGCCAGATGTAAAAAATAAACATCAGCTGGGGAAATGTGTTTGCATTTCAGGATAGATATAAGAACACTAGATTGTTCCTACTTGAAGACAGACATTTCTTTATTGGATAGGGCAAACCTTCTGAAAGTTAAGCAATTTATTTGCCTCTACATCTATTGACACAGTGTTTAGCTGATTACTTGATTTAGTTTTTATTTAAAATTAGTACACATATTCACATGTTTTTGGAAGCTTGATTTTGGCTTTCTGTCTATTTCTTGTGTTGTGGAAAATTATTGCTTCAGATTTATGTGTTGGCTTTCTCACCACTGTTGCTGGTCACACAGGCATTTTGCATCTCTTTCCAGCTAGTGTTCTGAAGGTCAAAGAATTTCATCACATCCTGACTGCTCAGACTGTCATATCCTGCCTAGACCTACCTTTGTTGCCACCTCTGTATACATCATCGTTTTAGCAGGATGAGTGGACCTTGCATCAGGAATGGTGAGGAGATGGGCTGATTTAAGGATTTCTTCTCTGTTTGTTCAAGAGACCTTTGGTAGCCGGGGAGGTTAGGCTTAGATTTATTTCCCTCTCCAGCCTTTCAGATCAGTTTACTACCTGAAAAGATGACTGTTTCACAGACTACCCTGGAGTTCCTGCAAGCAGAGGGAGGTATGTTGTTAAGGAAGGCTTTCATGCCCAGTGTGTACACACACCATTAGCCAGTGTTTTCACCTATGAAAAATAAATTTATCTTAAGTCCTTCCACTGCCTGGCTTTTTGGGGATACCCCTGTTATGTTCCTTTACAACAATTCAAAACAAATTGTATATGTATCACATGAATTATGTACCAAGTGAGAAAACATGTTCAATTTTGGATGAAACTCACCTGTTTAGATATATCTGATGTAATTCATTCCACAGAAATGATGTAAACTTTGAAGTCGAAAAACCTAATTGGCAGCATTTTACATGACAAAATAATCCATGGGACCAGATAGGGTCCATCCGAGGGTGATGAAAGAACTAGTAGATGTACTCACTAAGCCACTCTCCATAATTTACCAACAGTCCTGGATTACTGGTGATGTACCACAACACTGGAAATTGGTTAATGTGACACCCATCCACAAGAAGGGCAGGAAAGGTGATCCGAGCAATTACAGACCATTGCTACTATTTTTCATCTGAGTTTTGCCATTGTTGGGACTTTCCTTTTGGGTATTGTTACTCCAGTGAGGGATACTCTGTATGGGTGGTTTTAGGGGGTGATTGTGGTATTTTCCCTGTTTGCTTGCCAGTGTTAGTTTGATTTATATACATAACTTTTTTCATATATTCCAATAAATATATATATAAATAAATATATATATATTACATATGTGTATATATTCATATATATATATATTCTCCTCATTAAGGTTGGTGTTTCCTCTCAACAGTCTCTCATCCATTTTCTTTTGAAAACAACCCCAACAGTGTCTAAACCAGGACATAAGTCTTGTAAACAACAATATTTGTGGAGGTGAGTGCAAAAACCTTTACCATAAGCTGAAGATATCTGGTGGGAACTTAACACAGCAGAGAGGAGACAGTCCAGAAGGTTTCTAGAGATAGCTGATGACTGTTTCTTGATGCAGCAGGTGNGGACGGATGGAGAGTGGTGCCTGTGGTTCCACACTCGTGGGCCTGATTCCTGGGTGGGCGTTCTCTTGGGATTTGGACTAGATGATCCTGTGAGTCCCTTCCAACTCAGAATAACCTGTGAACTAACTTTTTTAAAAGTAGACAAACTGAGAAGTATGGGCTAGATAAGTACCCAGGGAGACAGAACAACAACTGGTCAAACTAGCAAGTTTAAGGAGTTTTTATCAGCAACACGAAGTCCAGCTAGAGGTGAATCACTAGTGGAGTTGCTCCAGGGGTTGATAAGGGAATTAATATGGCTTGAACATAATCCTTGATAATCTGGATTATGGAAAAAGTCCTCTGTCACCAATTTTGTAAATGGTATAAAACTAGGAAGAATGGTTGGCATGCTAGATTGAGTGTTAAAATGATTAAGGTATTGACGCATCTGCCACCAGAAATGGCCGATAAAACTGGATCTGTTTATCCTAAAGCGAAGAAGATTTAAGTACCTGCTGCTCGGGGCTGTGGGGGTGGGAGGTGGGCTGTATTTACATATACATGTATATGAATTACTACTTTACAGATTTCACTTATTGCAGCATCGTTCTGGAGCTGATTCCCCCGCGATATTCGAGAGATTACTGTATTGTTTTCCATTAAAAGAGTACATTCAGGGTAGCATTTTTTCTAATCTCCACTTCTAAATTTAGCTCTAACAATTGTTTTCTTACCCATTCATTTATCTAAGTGCTACAAAGAATACTTTGACAAAGCAATAAAATAAGTAACTTAGTGAACACAACAAGCAGTTAAAAGTCAACATTATGGAGTAAATTCCAATTCTGATTTTAATTGCCTGAAAATCTGTTATTTAATGCGATTTGGTGGGATTTGGTTAATTTAATGGAATCAGTTCTTGTGTTATGTGTTTCACGACAACCCATGGAGAATCGACTGTTAATTCTAGACAAACATTTCTAAAACATTAGTTATTTAATATTCAGAGCATATGCTCTTAAAAAGACATTGCGTATTTTAAATATTTCACTACACATCCATGTGTTGCATTTTTAAGGCTCTGAGCAATATCCCACAGGAAAATCTACTATAAAATTCATTTTATACTTAATTGAATACTTATTTCCTGCAAAATTTTCAAATAAATTAAACTAATGTGCCATTTAAAAAAAATCTGAAAGGAGTCACTCCCTAAAAATGATATTTTTTTTAAATCATAGACTCATAGAGTCCTCTAAGTTCATCAGATCCATCATTAACCTAACACTGCTAAGTTCATCACTAAACCATATCCCTAAATGCCATTTCTACACACCTTTTGAATACCTCCAGTGGTGGTGACTCCCATATTTCCATGGGCAGCCTGTTCTGATTCTTGACAACCTTTCAGTGAACACATTTTTCCAATATCCACAGTGTATCACAGCATCACAGGATTGATAAGGTTGGAAAAGATCTTGAAGATCATCAAGTCGAACCTATGATCCAACTAAAACCTAACAGCTTTAACACTTATATCATGGTCCTCAACACCTCATCCAGTCTACCCTTAAACACCTCCAGGAGATTCAACCACCTCCGTGAGCAACGCATTCCAATGGGGGATTACTCTTTCAGTGAAAAACGTTTTCCTATTGTCAAGTCTAAACCTCCCTTGTAGGAGCTTAAGACCATGACCTACAGTAAACCTACCTAAATATTCCTTGGAACAACCTAAGGTCATTTCCTCTGGTCTTGTCATTTATTGCCTTCATCTGGTTGCAACCTCTTTCCAGGTAGCTGTAGAGACCGATAAGGTTCCCTTCAAGCCTTCTTTTCTCCAGGTTAAACAACTCCAGCTCCCTCAGCTATTCCTCATCAAATTTGTGGTACAGACCCTTCACCATCTTTTCTTCCCTTCTCTGGACACACTTCAGAACTTCAGTGTCTTTCTTGTGAAGGGTCCAGAACAGAACACAGGATTAGAGGTGTGGTCTCGCCAGCATTGAGTACAGGGGGACGATCATTTCCCTAGTGCTGCTGGCCACACTACTCCTAATACAAGTCAGGATGCTCCAAGTCAGTACCACTGCCTTGGGGTTGTTGTGATCCAAGTGCCAATGTCTTTAGAGATCCTTTTTTATTGTCTTTCACAGCTGTAACTGGATTAAATTCTAGTTGCTCTTTGACTCTTCTAATTTTCACCCTGTATAACGTCATATCCTTGCAGTCCTCCTGAGTTGCTTACCCTTTCTTTCAAAGCTCATTTTAACAGATTCCTAGTAAGATACCCTGCTGAGCATCAGATCTTTGCTCTTCAGCAGTTCAGCTCTTGGACCTCTCTTGAACTAAAGTGTTTGTTAGTACTACCAGATACTACCTGACTTGAATCAACGTTTTCAAAAATCAAGCTTCTCAGATAATAAGTCTCCAAAATGCAAAACCAGCTTTAAAATACAAGACAAGAGGCTTAAAGTAAATGAAGAAAGAAATTAATTAACCTTCAAAATGAGACAATATTTTGGAGAGAGAAAATGGACCAGTGAAGAATGGAGAGATGTTATTATAGATGGAGAACCAGAGATAAGGGATGAAGAGGGAGACTGGAAGGAAATAATATCAGGTAAGAGGGGAAGAAAATAAGACAAAGTTTATACTGATTAGAAATACTGGATGAAATGTGAAAATCAAGATAAAAAAAACAATAAGGTCAAAAAGTTACCTTCTGAGTAAATCAAGAGTAATCTTCTGGTTTCAAAAATTTACAATATAATAAATAAGATATTGTCTAATATGTCATATGGGTTTGGGGATCATTAAGTTCAGTTTTCAGTGCTTTCTAATTAGAAATGTCCTTCTAAAATAATAAAATTTAATAGCTTTCACACAGACATATGAATGATAACTTTAAGGAAAATGTAATAGTATTAACAGATACTAAGGATAAATGGAAAAAAAAAACCGGAAAATAACTTTAAGAAGAGAAGGAAAATACGTAAAGCGGAAGATGGAAAGGTATGATGTTATTTCTGGAAAGAAAAAATCAATTCACAAATGAAGAACTGCTTCCCAAATTTTGTCCCCTCATTTTTTTCAGTGACTGTTCATGGGGTCCCATGTTAATCTTCTCAAATCTGATGTTTTTAAGATTTATTAAGTCTTCACAAATAAATATTTCTGAAATATCTCTCTGTCAGTGTGTGTGGGAGACAATAAAAAAGAGAAGATTTAAAACTGCTGCATGAAATGTGAAGAAAATCATTCATAGAGATGAGGGAGAAGGGGAACAAAGAATTCAGAATTCTTGCAGGTAAGAGACAGACAACAGTAAAAACTAAATGTTGGTATTAATACTACTTTTTTTTTATTAGAATGCATTGTTTCCCACAATAAGCTTCAGGAGAAACTTGCAAAGCACGGGCTGGAAAGGAACATTTTATGCTGGGTTACAAACTGGTTGGAAGGGCGAGCTCAGAGGGTGGTGGTGAATGGTGCAACATCAGACTGGCGGCCAGTCACCAGTGGAGTCCCACAGGGGTCAGTGTTGGGCCCAGTACTGTTCAACATCTTTATCGATGACATGGACGAGTGAATTCAATTCATCAGCAGCAAGTTTGCAGATGATACTAAGCTGGGGGCAAATGTTGAACTGCCGGGGGGTAGGAAGGCCCTCCAGAGGGACCTTGACAGGCTGGAGAGATGGGCAGGCTCCAACAGTATGAGGTTTAACAAGACTAAGTGCCGGGTTCTTCACTTCGGCCATAACAACCCCATGCACCGCTATCGGCTGGGGGAGGAGTGGCTCGAGACTAGTGAAGTGGAGAGAGACTTAGGTGTACTGATCGATAGGAAACTCAATATGAGCCAGCAGTGTGCCCAGGTGGCTAAGAAGGCCAATGGCATCCTGGCCTGCATCAGGAACAGTGTGGTCAGTCGGTCCAGGGAGGTTGTCCTTCCCCTGTACACAGCGCTGGTCAGACCTCATCTTGAGTACTGTGTGCAGTTCTGGGCTCCCCAGTTTAAGAGGGATGTTGAGCTGCTTGAGAGGGTCCAGAGAAGGGCAACGAGGATGGTGAAGGGACTGGAGGGCAGGCCCTATGAGGAGCGACTACAGGAACTGGGACTGTTCAGTCTGGAGAAGAGGAGGCTCAGAGGGGACCTCATTGCTGTTTACAACTACCTGCGGGGAGGTTGCAGCCAGATGGGTGTAGACCTCTTCTTCCAGGCTGACGACACCAGAACGAGAGGGCACGGCCTCAAGCTACGCCAGGGGAGGTTCAATCTTAATGTTAGGAAGCGGTTTTTCACAGAGAGAGTAATTGCATATTGGAATGGGCTGCCCAGGGAGGTGGTGGAGTCGCCATCCCTGGAAGTGTTTAAGAGAAGACTGGACGAGGAGCTTAGTGACATGGTCTAGCTGGGGGGTGTAGGGCTGGATGACCCTGGGCCCCTTCCGGCTCGGAGTGGCCTGCTAGACTGTGAGGAATCTAGGTTGGTGTTACGCTCTGGGATGTGCTCTCGGTCTCTGTACGGGTGTTAGATGGTGAGTTGGACTAGATGATCCTTGTGGGTCCCTTCCAACTCATAAGTTTCTGTGATTCTGTGATTCTGTGATTCTGTCTTGTTGCTATTTGGTATTGTCCTGGAATTTAATCTATTGAAATTTTTTTGTGGGGGAAAAAAGTAAAATTCTGCTGTGATATTACACCTGAAGTATTTAAAGTGACAAACTGCTTCTGTGTCGGATTTAGGTGAACAGACATGCAGGATGTTAAAATAAAGTCCTTGTTATTCTATTATACTGAAAAATATGAGACAGGTGAAAGCTACGGCAGGGACTGAGTTTATCATACAAAATTGACTGTCTAAGGGCAACTGTCTCATATTAAGGGAAATTGTTGTCTGCTTACAGTCTTTGGAACAAGAGAGTAGAAGAGAATGTGTATACCCTCATTATTTGTAGTTCAACTGAATTCAGCTATTAGAGACACCTTATAAAATGTGAATAATAGCACTTAAGCCAAATGTTGTGAAAAAGATAGCATTTTCACATTTCAGGTTAATAGCACCTATACAAGGATGGTCTTTGACATTTCTAAACTTTCAAAGATTAAAAAAAAAATCACCCCCTGTGGCTACATAAAATCCAGGCCATTTAGAGCATATCTCAGAAATGTATCATTTCTCAGTCACACGTAAACAGGGAGAGCTGCAAAGACACATCTGTTACGGTTCTATGCTACTGCATCCAGCTGCAGTTTCCAGCTCATTTTAGCCTAAAATTTAGTCTTATCTTGTTAAATGATGCAGAAGAACCTATTGTGCAGCAGCAGCTCCAATGGGTTTGTGAGGTGAATCCATAGAGCAAATTTTCCTGCATATTCCCTAATGGATCTTTGGTTTCTTTCAGTAATTACTTTGCCTGTCAGTCACCATACAATTAAATAGCTACCTGTCTGTGGCAGCTTGAACCTTTGAATATGACACGAAGTGGTTGGGTAAGTTAGCTTGAAAAGTAGTTCAAAAGAAACCAGTCCAAATATCACATCAGTCATCATTGGTCCTCTACAATCTTCATTAAAAAGACTGCTGAAGAGCAGATGTTGTAAGACTATCAAAAAGTCATGCGGGTTATTTTTAGTAACCCCAACATTCATAACAGTTACTTGGGAAGATAAATACCATCACTCCAAGGATCTCCTTCTCCTTCTTCTACCCAGCTTAATATACAGAGCATTGAAGTCATATAGGATGGAATATCCCTTTGATCAGTTGGCATCTGCTGTCATGGTTGTGTCTCCTCACAATTTCCCATGCACCTCCAACATCCTTGCCAGCATGGCAGTATGAAAAGCAGAAAAGACCATGACTCTCTGCAAGACTTGCTCAACAAAAACAAAAACACATTTAGATTATCAACCCTGTGCTCAGCAAAAATCATCAGAACACAGTCACATACTAGCCACTGTGAAGAAAGTTAACTCTATCCCAGCCCAAACCAACACAGAATAATAAATGCAAATCACCCTGTCTGTGAAGAAAAAGATATTGTAATTCAATCGAACTTGCAAGTAGGAAGACAAACCTAACATAAAAAATTAATGTGTAAAAGAATCTTTGGATGTCAAATGATAAACTATCCCTGAAAAGTTGAAACAGTATTTTGTTTTAATTTTTCAAGTGCTTGTCCCAAATAATCTACAGGAGAAAGGAAAAGTGAACATTCCTGGGAAATCTTTTTGGAAAAATTGCTCAAGGTCATGCAATTTTCCCTGGTAAAGCCGAAGGAAAAGGGGCCAAGGCTAGAGTTCTCTTTCTGAATAACCGTGTTATCAAGAAGTGGTCCTGCCAACTTCTGCCAAAATTCTGCCAAGTGCAGGAAGGACTTAAACTTGCTACTAGGTTTACTCCCTTTAAACTGTTTGTTATAGTGAGTTTTAGCTGAATTATAATCAAAATGTTTTGATACAATAAAACTTGAGATAAAAGACCAAAGGCACAATAATCACAGGGAAAATAAATTTAAAACAGCTATCAGAATATTTCATACATGTTTGTTGCACTAAAAAAAAGGAATAAATGGGAAAATAAGTGGTTTCCAAGTGGATACTTCCATTTACATAGAAGTGATTATCATTTTGTGAAAAGTTCTGTAGTACCTTTGAGTGGTATATGAAATATTGTAATTTTCTTCAGCAAGAATTATTTTATCTTAATGCAGTTCAAAAGCTGGAGCCTAACTGTACACTTCATGGCTATTATTGCAGCTCTAAATCTGTTGCAAACTTTCTGTTGCAACAGCCATGCCCTAATAACTCCCAGCATGGTACATTTTTTTTCGCCATAATAACTTTAGTGCATAAATTAACATAGGCTAAAATAACACTGTTCCCCTGGTTCATCAAGGTATTTCTGAGCATATCAAACTTTATGCATGTTTTTCAATTTTTTTTCTTTTTTAATGTTAGCATGTGATTAGTTGATTTGCTGAATATGGTTTTTGGGTAGACTAAAAGTACACTTTTTTTGAGTCCTTTGGTTTTTTCACTATTTCCAAGTCAAAGTGTATTGCAGAAGATTATACTTCCCTCAGAGAAAAGCAGTTCATTCTTACTAAAGTCATTTCAGTAGAAAAATCCGAGTGATCAAAACCAAAGTCAGAACTTGTTTTTCTCAAAATACAGTTCTGCATTTAAATGTGGAGTTATATATTTGTAGAAAACATGCAGTATGTAGATAACAGCCATTTCACTATAAAATGTTCTGCAGATGGATAAGATACTTTACCAGCAGAATTAAACAAAAATGCTTCTCAGAAACTTAAATTCATTATCCACTTAGCACTAAAACTGTGCTAGTCTTATGTTGGTAAACTGGACATGACTTGGTACGGAGAGAGGTAACACTATGCAAGATTGAAGAAGATTTCCAAGAGTAGCATGAAGTTGCTTGTTCTTCGTTAGCATTTATTACAGATGAAGCGGGTGCAGTCACTGAAAGTGATGGCCAGTCTTCCATTGGCTTTAATGGAATGGAATTTCAGTGACATATTTTTGTCACTTGAAAGTAAGTTTCAGATAGAAAAATATGTCACTGTGGTAGAGATTGAAAAATTCATAATTTGAATGGAATTTTAAAATGAGAAGAAAAATCTTTTAAGAATTCAGGCAGGATTAAGGTATTGTTCCATTAAAAATAGGAAGCTTTTTTTAGAAGTGTGATGTATGCTATAGAATGTGGAATTAAGATCTTCAAACAGGGAAAGATGAGATGCAGAGTGCATGTATAAGCCGTGCAAAACTGAAATTAATATTCCACTATATTATCCGCACTATTTCTAATCTTAATTTTTATTTTATCATTTACTTCCAGTATGAGAACTTTAAAGCGGAAGTAACTTACCACATGATTCCAGACCAAATTTTCAGCTTTTGTATACTTTAGAGACTAAACTGCTATGCAAAAAGTGATCTAAAAAAAATTTGTAGCAGTTTTGCAATTCTAATGTATAGCCAGATTAAGCACAAGACATTGTAACAGACTGGTAAAAGAATGATAAAACTACAAAATAGAAACCTCAGGAAATGCAAGAACAGATTTAGTTTTTACAGCTGATGACCTTAATAATTTATTATAACAGTCCTAATAATATGACCTATTACCTAATTACATTATCATAATCGTGACTGGATTCTTACCTCATTTAGGATATGAGTTAGATTATGTTCTTGGGATGGGTCAGACTGTTTCAATCTGAATGTTTCAGGCATAGTGTAGTTATATGCAACAAAGGACAAGTTACTATAACAAGAAAAATGAGATAACCTCAAGGGCAATTGTTTTTTCCTATTAGCTCTGATTCCTATAGCTGTAAAGTTATACAACAGGAAGATTGACAGTAAACCAATATACAACATAAAGAACTTAATTTCGGGGGTATATGTACATATTCAATTAATGTCACTGACAGCATATCTGGTTTTCTTTGGAAATTAAGGGACCTGTTCCATGCTGTTCTTTAAGCTGTTTTCAAACAAAAAGTTTTTCCCTAAACATCATTTCTTTAAAAAGTAATTACTCTTCTGTGAGTGAGAAATTTGAAGATAAAATTAAGTCATTTTGCAGTACTCAGTGCAAATAAACATCTCAACATTTTTTCCAAGTCATGAAACTGTCATCTTTCCCACTCTGATATGTAGTTCTAAACCAAAAACATTTAATTTTATCAAACTACTTCTTCAGTCAAAGAAAAGAAATAACCTTGGCATTGAAAATATAACTGAAGAAAAGCCATCCAAGCAAGCATAAATTTTCCATTTATAAAAGCCTCAAAATAGTGGCTTAAGAGAAAAACACTCCTTTACTATTCTGATGACCCTTGTAAGTACATGCCATTTTCAAAATGGTATATTGCAATCACACTGAAGATCTGACTAGAAGCAAAGAACGCAAAATTGTGCTCCTGGTGAAATCAGTAGAAAGCTTTTTCCTCATTTTTCCCTTCAAAATTTTTCTAACCTTGGGACAAGCATCTGTCCATCTACTGATTTTCTGACAGGCAACACCATTTTCCTTTCTGTTTTACCTGGCTCTTGAAATTCTGAATCAATCAGTGTGGGGACAACTGAGGAGTAGCACTATGGTTGAAGGAAGTAAACAGAAGATGCCTTTCAGTTGATAATGCCTCTCTTGGGGATTCAAAAGATGAATAGGAATTGCATGAGCTAATTAACTTCCACAGCAAATGTCAGTAAAAATAACTAACTAACTAACTAAATAAGTATAAAACCCCCAAGCAACAAAACAAAACATGAACCTCTAGATTATCTGTTCCACACGTTTCTGATCCCATTATATTTCCAACATTCTTTGTCGTAAAGTGTCTTTAAAGTGAAGAGCCTTAAAAGACTGAAAGCCCCTATAATGGATTGATGTAAGAGAGAAAATCAGCAACATGACTAGTGCCCCACTGCTGCAAATTTGAGAAGATCTTGGGTAAATTGGTAGCCCAGTAAAATTAATCTAACCTTTTTCAGTAAATCTATTGCTTTTCCTTAGCCCCAAACAGGTGATAAACCCTTTTTATGCCCTAAAATGACAATCTGAACATAATTTCAACCTGGAACCAAAAGTGCTCTGGAGAGGTGAGTTCGCTGACTCCTCTTAAATGCTGTGTTACTTCTATTCACAGCCCAAAGTAAACCTGCCTCTGGTCCTTGTGAATCAGTGACAATACATACTTGCAAATGGAGATTGCTTTCAAGCAACTTCTACCTTCGCCAGAAGGGTTGCTAAGGGGACTCATGACAATGACACCTAATTTTTTTCTCATAGGAGAGTAAATGGGGAAAGATATTCCTCTCTGAGGACAGTCTGAGTTTAGGCTGAATAAAATAACCATGAATAACATATTAAAAAAATTATCTGTTGACTTGTAAAAGAAGCAACATTTCTTAGGAGCAATGATAATTTTCTCAGACCCTGGATCTCTAGTAAGCACTGGAAAAAATAATGTAAAACTGTGAGTGTGGTTTTATTTGAATAAAAAACCACTACAAACCAGTCCAATATAAGAGACACTGGAATAAACTGCTAGAACTCTGCTGAAAATCAATAAATGGAAGTGTTTGAATCATTATTTTTTTACGTTTCTCACATTTAAATAATATAAGTTTTTTTACTGAGCTTTATTTTTGGAGTAGGCTTTAAGCAGTCAGGAGTGGAGGCTGCAGAGGGGCTCTGTGAGAAGAGGTCGGGGCTGCCATGTGCCGGGTCCAGCCGGCTCTGACCTACCCACCGCATGTGGTACGGCTGAACCCACAGGCAGACTGATATTTACAGAATTTACAGAATATTCTGAGTTGGAAGGGACCCACAGGGATCATCGAGTCCAACTCTTAACACTGTCTCCCTGGCGGGAATTGAACCCGGGTCTCCCACACGCCAGGTGGGGACACTTACCACTGTACTAAAGTGGATTTTGAGACCACCACAGGACCATGAGGGATGGTGCCAAGATGCACACCGCTGCTGGGACCAAGCTGAGACCAGCACAGCCCCTGAGAGCTGTGCCAGGACTTAATAGCAGTGTGCAGACCCAGTATAACCAAGCTGGGGCTGGCACCGCTGGTCCCTTGCACTACGGCACTGTGTTGGAGACACCGCGCTGGCTTTTGAGAGCAGAGGTAGCATCCAAGCTTGCTTGCAAATGGAATTAGCATGAGGCTGGACAGTTCAGTCTGCCTGATATGAAACATTGGTTTGGCTCATCTTGGCTGCAGCTCAGGCTCCATCGCCAGTCATTGGCTGGGCTCAGTTGGATTCTCAGCCACCGCCATCCCTTCATCTGTGCTCCCCTTGTTCCCTGGGCAGCGGAGACTATGCCAGGGCTCCAGGGAAAGGGCTGTGTATGGTAGGCAGTGGGCAGCAGTCATTTCTTCAACAGGGGTATGGAGACCAAAAGTTTCAGGCATGGACTATTATGGGCAGTGAGAGCAGCACCATGACTCCTACTTCAGTGCCTGCAAAGGCATTGCCTCAAACTCCTCCACTTGACATTAGGTGGAACTTTTTCACAGAGAGGGTGATCTCTCAGTGGAATGGGCTGCCCAAGGAGGTGGTGGAGTCACCGTCCCTAGAGGTGTTTAAGAAAAGGTTGGATGAAGTTCTTGGTGGCATGACCTAGATATTAGGGTAGTGTGTTATAGGTAGGATGATGTGTTGGTAGTAGGATGGCAACAGGTCAGGTTAGGTAACAGGTTTGACTAGATTAGATTAGGTAACAGGTGATAGGTTGGACTTGATGATCTCTATGGTCTTTTCCAACCTTACTGATTCTGTGATTCTGTGATTCTGTGACAAGCAATCTGGCTAAAGAGACCTTTGCTGCTGGAGACAGAGTGGATAACAAAGCCACCGTCACGATAGGTGGAGACAAGGCTTCCATCCTGAAAGCCTTGATCCCGGACCACTGCTGAGCCAGCTAGTCTGCTCCTGTTCCAGGGGTTTGGTCCAAAGGGGAAACCTCTGCTATTCTGACCTCCCTTTCATTGCAGGCGCAAGCAGTGAAGCTGCTAACTGTGTGCACTTCAGAGAGAATGAGTGCTCTTATGGGGAAAAGGATGTCAGAGCCACCAGCAATGCTGGGAGGGGGCAATCAGCACTGTTTGCGCAAGCACATTGAAGGCCACTGTAGCCCTCACATCTGTGAACAGGGCTGCATGTGCAGTTGCTATGGGACCGGCTGAGTGACAGCTGGAAAGACCTATGGGAGGGCACACACAAGTTCGAGGATGCTGGCACGTACCACACAGCTAAACTAAGGGAAGTGGAAAAGTTTTTTGTAGGCACTGTTACAAGCAAGTGCTTGTCTTTCCCAGAGACACCACTGAGCTCTCCCCTGGTGACAGCGCCTGGCCCTATCAAGTCCCGTATGCCCTAGGTTGTAACACTTTTCTGCACGGTGCCTCCACCTACTCCCCAGGCTCCAGGGGACAACTCCCACTGCTCCCAGCAGGTATGGGTGGTCCTGCAAGTGCGAATAAGTTTAAACACATAGACACCACATAGACACCATCAATGAACAACCAACAAGCCCAATAAGCCCTACCATAGACACATCAGGGAATAAACAGTGGCAGGACACTTCACCCCACTCAGCTCCACTGGGAGTTGGGCGCTGGCTCCAGGGTTCCTGGCAGCGCCAGCTGCCGCAGGGTTTCTGTGCCTGGAAAAGGGATACCGGTGCAAAAGCCAGGATTCCATGACCAAGAAGGGGCAAAAGGCATTTTCTTCACTTTCCTGAGGTGGCTCAGAGCACGGGGCAGTCCCAGGAACCTCCTCCAGAGCTCTGAATCTGCAGGGGGCAGGGCAATGGGCAGGGATTGATTGCATATTCATGAGTTTGCTGTCTTAGCAAATCATGGACTTTGCAGCACCAACCCAGACCCATGGATTTGCGAAACTTGGAGTCTCACTGTATTAGAATGGAATATGGACATAGTTACTGAAACAAATATTACTAAGTTGTTCTGGTGCCTGAAAGGACTTCTGATTTGGAGATTAGTCTGTGTGAATGGTTCCTGAAACCCTTCTTTCTTCAGCTGTCTCAAGGACGGAACGTGTTTCTTGGGCCTGTTAACCAATGCACAGTCTGTTGGGACAGGAAAAAATCTTGTAATTTGTGATGCAATAGTTAAAAGTCGGAGCAGTGAAGAAATGCACCACTTTTTATCACATACCACCTAAAAAAAAAGCAGATCATGGAAGAAAAATATGCCTTTAATAATTTAATTTATTTGCAAATATTCAGTATATGAAGACTGAACTACAGACAAATGTAGTTACAGTATTTTTTCTATACCAAAATAAGATGTAGTTGTGCTCCAGTATTGTTTATACAGAGTAATCCCTCAAATATCTCAGGGGGTTGGTTCCAGAAAGTGATAAGTGATAAGTAAAATCTGCGAAGTAGCAATTCATATATATGTAAATGCAGCCCACCTCCCACCCCCTCAGCCCAAAGCAGCAGGAGCAGCAGGGGCACGCAGGAGCAAGCAGGAGCAAGCAGGAGAAAACAGCAAGCAGCATGTTATGGTTTAGGGGGGTTTTCTGCTGCTCTGGCAGCGAGGGGGTTAACAGCTCAGTTCTTGCCTGAGCTCTCTGTGCTGCCATGGCCTTCAAGGTTAGAGAGATAGAGGCGTCTCTGTGAATAACATACTTGGGAGAGAAGAAAAAAAAGTTCAGTAGTAAGATGTAGCGTGCCGGCTCAGAACCTGCGTCGGGANATGATGCTTCCCTTGCAGTTCTGAGCTTGTTAGTTAGAAAATAAACCCTTTATGTTCTTTACTTACAGTTTTGCCTTGTTTTTGCCTGTAACCAGGTTTATTCTCCAGTTTCTCTCCTTCAGGAGAAGTTGGGGTGGGTCTCTGGCATCCAGCCAGGGTCAAACCACGACACAACAGCAAGCAGGAACACGTAGCAGTAAGAACCAGCAAGCAGTAGCAAGCAGCAGCAAGCAGAGGAGGTGTAAGAGGAGGGCTGTGTGTGAGGTTTGGTTATTACCTTTGAGACAGTGTTATAAAACTTCCTTACCATTTTATTTATCTTGCAACACAGTTATAAGCAAGCCAGCAAGGTCTGGGTGGCCCCCAAGTGAGTAGCACCTGCTGGTGCTGCCCTCCAGCCCCATGAAGGATGAATAAGGGGGGAAGCCAGAAAATATCTTTGCAGAAAAAAAAGTCCGACAATTTACTGAAGCTGCTATAGGTGAACTGCAAAGTAGCGAAGGATTGCTGAATTAGTTTTTGTTCAAATTCCCCCAATTTATTGTTGTAATTTCAGGAGAAAAATCTGCACAATTGTACACAGGAAGGGGGTTCATGTTTATAACTTTAATGGAACTTGCTTTTTCTTGCAAACTATTATATACATGTTCTGTAATTAATTTTCCCTAGGTAAGTTTTCAACCAGCTCTAGTAAGAATTCTCTATAACCACCATTTTTCTTGAAATAGTGTTAGTTACAATACACGACTAGGGGCAAAATTATTATTAAGGGTTGACCAGGAGAGACCATAAGATCAACTTTCTCCATTATATTATCTGCACCTACAAACAGATAGTCGTCTACGAAACATCCAGACTGAGAGACAATTTGTCCATCATATAAAGTCTGAAGCATATATGAGGAATTCTCCCAGTCTGCATTCTTTTCTTGCAAAACCTTACGTCATTCATAATCACTACTACTGTGGCAATGTTTCTCCACTGAACAGCTTTGTTCACTACACAATCCTAGCAATACCCGAAGGTGCCACATATAATGAATGGACTTGAGATACTGTTCAGGCCCCACTCCTTAAAGAACGTTCTATGGATCATACAATGAAACATTGTATAAGAAGCATGTAAAGCACAAGATAATGCCTGCAAGCAATATATCCACTAAAATTCTGCACATTTAGTCTGTAGGATAATACAAGTACAGTCCAGATGCAGACAGGTAGATTTTGGCATAAAATACTTTCAGTAGGGATGTAATCACTGCATAGTTTAACAGCTATACCCAACTGAGTCTCAATAAATTATATGAGCAATGTGGATATTTAGATTAAAAATAATTTTGCCATGAAAGGGTGATTGTCACTGAAAGAAATAGATACCAAGACAGGAGAGCAAAATCACAGTTTCTGATGAAAAATCTGAAAGAATGATAGGTTCTTAAGTATAATTATTGCTGAAAAATTTGTTAACATGGGGAAATACAGTCGACCCCTGCAACTCGCAGGCTGTTGGGTCTGCCCTTATTCACGCGAGTTCCAGAATCCATAAGGATAGCAAACCTAATAAGTATTCACAGGTTCATGGGTTGTTCTGAGCTGGAAGGGACCCACAGGATCATCTAGTCCAACTCCCCGCCAACTAGACCAACTAGATCATGCCACTGTGCTCCTCATCGAGTCTTCTCTTAAACACCTCCAGGGATGGCGACTCCACCACCTCCCTCGACAGACCATTCCAATGAGCAATCACTCTCTCTGGGAAAAAACTCTTCCTAACATCCAGTCTAAACCTCCCCTGGTGTAGCTTAAGGCCATGTCCTCTCATTCTGGTGTCGTCAGCCTGAGAGAAGAGATCCACACCCACCTGGCGGCAGCCTCCCCTCAGGTAGTTGTAAACAGGAATTAGGTCACCTCTGAGCCTCCTCTTCTCCAGGCTGAACAACCCTAGTTCCTGCAGTCGCTCCCCATAGGACTTGTCCTCCAGTCCTTTCACCATCCTTGTCACCCTTCTCTGGACCCTCTCCAGCAGCTCAACATCCTTCTTAAACTGGGGAGCCCAGAACTGGACACAGTACTCAAGATGTGGCCTGACCAGCGCCAAGTACAGGGGAAGGATAACTTCCCTAGTCCAACTGACCGCACTGTTCCTAATACAGGCCAGAGTGTCATTAGCCTTCTTAGCCACCTGGGCACACTGCTGGCTCATACTGAGTTTTCTGTTAATCATTACTCCTAAGTCCCTCTCCATTTCACCAAGTATGCCACGCCCGTAGCCATGCCCCCTCCACTAATAAGGTCTGGAGAGTAGTCCTGAAAGCGCAGCCCCCTCTGTAGTGCCTCATTAAAGGGGAGGAAACACCTTTGACTACTTCCTAGCTCCTGGAAGGGAGCTGCTTTTCCAAGCACGCCTAGTAGCTTTGAAGCAGGCACCTGGCCCGGCCGTGGATCCAAGTGGGCATGGAACTTCCTGCCCCTGTCCTTTCCCTGCTATGTCTGTGCTGGGTTTTATCAGAGTTTCTGGTTGCTGGTGTGTCTTTTGTGTTCAAACAGGGTGGAGGCGGCACGCCACTCCATAGTAGGACCCAGGGGGAGGCTTGTGGAATGAGTTCAGTGCTGGCTGGGGCAGTGCCATGGGTACCCAGGCACTGTGAGATGAGAGCAACAGCTCTACAGGCTCAGACAGCCCCTGCTGTTCAAAGGGGCTGCAGTGCACCCAACCAGTGCTCAGGAGAGAGCCAGGGTCTGCCACCCTGCCTCTCGCCGGGGCTGTCCACAGGAGCAAGGGCTGCCTGTTGCTACACAGGGTGAAAGAGCTGCTCCTGCTGCTGCTCCTATGATGCACGGGGTGGGGGCAGATGGAAACCAGCACAGCACCAGAGGACAGATGTGTCCCGCAATGGGAGCGTATGCAGCCTTGCTCATCCCTGGACCTGCTGCCCCAGTTTTTTCCCCTTCCCTCTCCTACCCTCCCTCCGCACCTCCTCTGCCCCACACGTCCTAGAAGGGACCCCCCACGCCTGTCCAGTATTGACTGTTTCTGTGTTTATGACATGACAATAAGCATCTACATATAAAAAATCCACTCTCCTGCTGCCTGGAAGGAACTTTTTATTTTGGGCATTTCGTGCCAGCACAGGGATTGGACTCTGATGTCAGGAGCCCACGCCACTGGCATTGGGACACATGTCGCCCATGTCACACCAGTGCAGGCAGAGCTGAAGCGTCATGTCAAGTGAGTGCCTCCGCTCCCAGCCTCCTAGGCATTAAATCTCCCGTCCACTGCCACCCTGGGGTCATCCTTGGCAGCAGCAACCCTCCCCTGTCATCCCTCAGTTTGCAGCAGTGCTGTACTGCCATGCCCAGAAGTGCTGGCATGGCCCCAGTGTCTTTGTGCTGCCTGTGAGGCAGCGGTCCTGGTATCACGGAGATGGTAGCGGTTCCATTTCCTCCTAAATGGTGAGAATGAAGGATGTACGGCACGTCTGGAGGGTTGTGATGGCGGGCAGGAGCAATTATACATTCATAAGCTCATTATATATTCACGAGCTGATGGGTTCACGGTACGTTCTGCGCATGCACCAAGGTCACACAACTCGCTGAAAAATCGCCCGCAACTATTCGGATCACGCAAATCATGGATCGCGAATATGCGGAAGATCACTGTAATACATTTTGCTAATCTCAGTCTAGAAACTGTTATATCTGTTTTTCTAAAACTTTGTGTTTTGAGACGCATATCCAGCATAGGAAATTTCAGTCTGAGCAGCTAATGATTAGCAAAGTAAAATACAAATTAAAGCAGGATAGAAGGAACTAAGTAACCGAAATAGAAGTAGCATTGCATAAACAGATAATAACATGTCATACTTCATTCTGCAGATAAAAGCGAGGAGTTCTGTTTGTGCAGCTTACTGCTGTGCTTTCTTATGAGAAGAGAACTCTTCTCCAGTAGATACATTATTCCTTTTGACTTGCTAGAGAGCTCTCTCACAATGGTTTGGTTTGTATCATTATTCTCTCTGTACTGTTGAATTTCCCCGAAGTGTGGAACAACTCTTTAAGATGAATTTTGCATTAAATTTAATACCCAAAACATATAGCAATATTGTAGGAATATGCAAGGGGCAGATGCTGGGGTGACTGGACCAGGGGCTTGGAGTCTATTGACTTATAAGCACGGTATAAGTTTAGCATTCTGAGTTTATTTTTCTCCATATATATTGCATATCTTGAAAAAGCATTCCTAAGAGTCAGACAAAACATGTTCCTGAATTTTGCAACACAAAGCTGATTGTTCAGACCATCAGGCACCTAGGAAACATGTTGAAGACTTTTATAGAAGGAATAGGAATCCATGATTATAGCAATAAAGATCTATCAGAAAAAGTTACATTGAGCGTCATGCAGTAAGTCTCTGAGAGAGCACCAGTATTTGTAATAAGACTGCATGTGGACACTTGACCCTGCATAGTGCTAAATTGTAAGAGGAGTGTCTTCTGTGGTTTTTGCATCAGCTAACTAACATTCTTCCTGGGTAATTCTCTCATGCCCTGCAGGAAATAGCTCAGCCACAGGAACCTTCTGGGGGTAGTTAGGGTTTAGGAAGCTTTTTCTGGAGGTCAAGGCAGTCTCATAGCATAGATAAGGATAACCACAGTGTGATCAGACCAATGGGATTGAAGAAGGGACTGCTGGGCTTGCTGGGCTGCAGGAAGTCTGAATGCCTGCTGATGACAAGAACTTGCAGAATGGAGCCCAAAATTCTGATGTCTTCTAGAAAAAACATTTGAACATCCTATCACCCCACTGTGTTGATTCAGAGATTTCTGCTTTATACATATAATTTATCAGCACAGTTATCCCCCGGTACTTCACAGCTCAAGTCCCATGGCTTCAATACATCACGTTTTTTTCTGCGAAGATGTCATCTGCCTCCTTCGATCCTTTGTGGGTTTTTTCCATGTCATGTGAGCACCGGACAGCCAGGCATGCTTAGTGTGTGCCTCTGCTGTGCCAGAGGCAGGACTGGCCTGCCCTGCAAGGTGGGGTGATGGAGGCAGCAGGTGCTGTTCACTGAGGGGCTGGCTGGAGTTCCTCCCTTATGAGAGTGTTAGAAAGATTAATAAAATCATAGGGATGCTTTATACACACTGCGTCAAGCTGGCCCTGGGTCCACAGGGGAGCGAGGACTCAGCAGCTGCTTGTCCCACAGCTTCGGGCTCAGCTGCTGTCTGCCAGGGAAGACCCTGGTCCCCACAGCAGTGGCAAATCCCGTACCAGCCATAGCAGCCCCAAGGCAGCAGCGAACTGCGTACTGGCCACAGCAGCCCTGTGGTGGCAGAGAACCCTGTACTGGCCACAGCAGCCCCAGGGCCACAGCAAACTCTGTACAGGCTGTCGTAGCAGCGGGGGGCAGTGATCTTCCTGCTCAACCCATCCTGGCGTGGTGGTGAAGACATCCCTGTGCTCGCCAGGGCTGAAGGGGTGCAGAGGTGGTTGGAGCTTCATCTACATACGTATTTTCCACTCCTTTACAGAAATCATCTTTTGCAGGAGCCTTCTGGAATCAATCCCCTGTGAAATTCAAGGCATCACTGTATATGCATTTGCTACAAATATTAGATATGAAACAATTCTAACAAAACTTCTCCAAAATATTCTCTCTTAGGGTCATCTTTTGAGTTATCTTTTGTGACTCATCATTTATTATCAAGCAAGTATATTCTACATATTATTCCTAGATTGAAAGCTGATGAGTAAATCCTCATGTATCACAGTTGCTAGGAAGTTAATCTGTATACTGAAGCCAAAACAAAGCACTATGGATTGACACAAAGCTTAAAATCTAGCACTTACATGGACTAGCTATCGGACAAAAAATGACACAATGTTTTTGAAGCACAGATGTGTTAACTTCAGCTGAGGTTGTATCTACACTCAAAGTACTGCCAAAATAAAGACTATAGTCTGCTGAAATTTCTGCTGACCTTACCATGTCTGAAGATCTGCCAGCTTTTGAGCTTCAGCATTCCCTTTTTATAAAGTTCAGCATCTGGACTAATTAAACTGTAAAGGAAGTTTTTGTAGAAAGAAGGATAAATGTTCTTTTCCCTTAATATTATTATTACTTTATGAACTGAAATTACTT
Organism: Pitta sordida; assembly: GCA_013390025.1. Classification (NCBI taxonomy): domain Eukaryota; kingdom Metazoa; phylum Chordata; class Aves; order Passeriformes; family Pittidae; genus Pitta; species Pitta sordida. Next base: position 38,548 of record WEKX01016757.1, on the reverse strand, counting down.
TCTGTTGGAACTCATACTAATTTAGCAGAATTTTGGAGGAGGGTGAAACTCAAAAAGCCAATAAAAGTATAAGAGATAGAAATGCTGGAAATAATAAGATATATATAATTTGAATTTAAAATGTATGTATAGTTTGAGTTGAAGATGTCTAAACAGGAGAAAAGGACATATGTAGTAAATAACACCTCTACACATTATATAAAAGTTCTTTTTATTTTTATGCATAAAAATTATGTGTTTATACCTGCTGCAGATACAGTCAGATTAAAATTTATGGGACTATAAAATCCAAAAATACTTAAAATAAAAACTCAAATTAAAAAAACCTCAAATGTTTATCAAAATAAAAGAATTAAACAAATTATTTCTTAACCTAAAAAGAGTAATAAAATATAACAATCTTCTTTTTTAATTGAAATTCTTATTTTTTCAAAGTCTATATCTGTATAGTATTATTCACTATATCAATATAGTATATCATTCATTAGAATGGGGGGTTGTTGCAATAAGTTCTCTTGATTCTATACTGGAAATACGTATTTTACCATTTCAAAGGTGTCCAGCAGAATTAGGTTCTACAGTACTAAATCAACTATTAGTAATGTCACTCTGACCTGACAGTTGTGCAATCTGAGCAAGAAGAGAGGAATGTGATGTGTGGAAAGCCTGAGACTGCTGCAGTCATTACAAAAAAACCTTGTCACAGTATGTGGTCCAGTGATAAACAAGGTCAGGCTAGCATACCATCTGTCCATGGAATACAGTGTCGATGTGTTATTCTGGGTCTTTTACAGCTACATTGTTTTCAGTCATTTAGCAAAATTCTATGAGAAAAAAAGTTGTTACTTAACAGCTAATCAAATATAGACCAAAATAGACAAAAAACAGAAACACTTGACAGTGAAAGGTGCGGTTGAAAATACTCCCATCTCCAACCACCTATCAGTTATGGGTGCTTTAAATGGGAAGGAATCTAGGTTCAGATGCCCTTCATTGGACAGTGTCATTGTGGAAGTTGCTGGTTATTGGCACAGGGTTGGGCTCCTTTTGAGGGAAAGAATTATTATCATTCCTCAGCTGACTGTCTCATGCTCTGTGCACAGTGTGATTGAAATGACTGCAGTAAAGCAAATCTTGTCAAAACTATGTTTAAGACTGTTTCCAGAATAGAACTTTGAAAATACAACACTGCAGAGTGAAAATGATGTCTTTTGGTTTCATTACACTGAAGGGAATTATTCACAATTCTACAGACATTAGGTACAATGAAAATGCACACAGAGTGGATATTTCATTTTTCCTTATAAAAAGTGAAATTATGTTGTGTTTAACTTTTTGAAAGCAAATAATTAAATGCATTAAATAAATATATGTATTAGTCTGTCTCAAATCCTGTCATTTTTTCCATAGATTATTCCACTTGAAGAGATACAATTCCTATGGACTTCACTTGAAGGCATATGTGAGTCAATCAAGGAGTAGGTGACATCTTGTGTTCTTCAGAATTGTGAGCAGTAACTGACAGAATCACAGAATCACAGAATCACAGAATCAGTAAGGTTGGAAAAGACCTTAGAGATCATCGAGTCCAACCTATCACCTATTACCTAACCTAGCCAAACCTGTTACCTAACCTATTACCTAATTACCTAACCTGTTGCCATCCTGCTACCAACTTACCATCCTACCTATAACACACTACCCTAATATCTAGATCATGCCACCAAGTACATCATCCAACCTTTTCTTAAAAACCTCTAGGGACGGTGACTCCACCACCTCCTTGGGCAGCCCATTCCACTGTGAGATCACCCTCTCTGTGAAAAAGTTCCTTCTAATGTCCAGTCTAAATCTCCCCTGACGCAGTTTAAGACTGTGTCCTCTTGTTCTATCANTTACCCTCCTGGAGGTGGGACATAATTTTCCTTAAGATGACTTGCTCCATAATTTTGCCTGGCACCGAGGTCAGGCTAACAGGTCTATAATTTCCTGGGTCCTCCCTCCTACCCTTCTTATGGATAGGTATCACATTGGCCAACTTCCAATCTTTTGGGACCTCCCCAGTAAGCCAAGACCTCTGATAGATGATTGAGAGAGGCTTAGCAAGCTCATCTGCCAGCTCTCTCAACACTCTAGGATGTAACCCATCAGGTCCCATGGACTTCCTATTCAGGATTTCAAATTTACTAAGGTTCACATTGAAGTTTAGGGCAGATCTCTTGATTAAATCTTCCTGTGAAATTGGGCCTAAGTACAGTCAACTATCTCTACTGAGCAGTTCCCCGTTTGCAGTTTCACCTCTTTGTGGTATAATTTTTCCACGACTGGGGAGGTCCATTTCACGAGGCACTTGCAACTGCGCCTGCGTAAACTGACACGCATGAATATTCAAAGTAAATGGTTGTAGTAGGAATTTTTAGAGGGGAGAAGGCACAAAGAAATATTCACTCTGCTGCAACATTTTTGGACTTTTCGAGGTAACCATGGTGATTCAACCTTGAATCCAGCTAAAGAAAGAAACTATCAGAGATAAGCGGGATGAAGAATGTGGAAAGTGCAACCGAGTGCTCCTAGAGTATTCTCCAATCAAAGAGTTAGTTAAGGCTTGTGCATTTAGTGTAGCAGCCAATGTTAGAATAGGATTAGGCGTGTGATAGCCTCATGTGGCACATGTACAGAAGCAGAGAGGGGAAAAAGGGGATAGTTTTTTTATTATGAACCGACCATTCACCATACTTCTATGAAGACTTTTGACTTAACTCCAGCCTGACTCTTGAAAGCAAACGGTCATGAGTACAGTGGTAAGTGTCCCCACCTGTCATGTGGGAGACCCGGGTTCGATTCCCGCCAGGGAGACAGTGTTAAGAGTTGGGCTTGATGATCCTTGTGGGTCCCTTCCAACTCAGAATATTCTGTGATTCTGTGAATATGCAAAATTCCCCACTCCAATACCGCAGGGACAACTGGTGGACCATTCTGCCCGCCCATGTTGCACCAGACTCATAGCTCAGAGCGCACAGGCGCAACAGTTCCTGCCCACACCACACCATCAGTGCCACCTGAGAGACATCGGGGCCAGTGGGACACTGCCCCTCTCCCATTGGGAGGGGTTGGTGCTGCTGCCTGCATCCTAAGCAGCGCCGGCTGCACACACAGCCTGCCCAGGCAGTGCCGGCCAAGAGACAATGGGGCCAGCAGGACAGTGCCCCTCTCCCATCAGGATAGAGTTCCACCCCATCCCAGACCCAGCCATTGGGACGGGAACTCATCCCTGCCCCCTCCAGTGAATTTAAACAAAAATGTAAACAAAAATCACTATCTGGAGAAGCACTGGGTCAGGGATGCTGCTAGAGCAGAATAACGCTTGAGTAGGACCTGTGACAGGTCTTATAATCCTAAATTCGAGCCAATAGTGATAGTCTTGCACTGCTGAGAGCCAAATCAGCTACCAGAATTCCAGTGCTGCATGATCTTCTACATGTTGTTTGTACTGGCCACTACCAACACCACCAATCCCAGAGGCAGCAGCAGCGACACCAGGGCAAGGGTTTCTTTTCACAGCGAGGTCCCCCACTCCCACTGTCTGCAGTGCAGGGCTTGACCCCCCACTCCCAGCAGCAGGATGGCTAGGCTGGTGTCCCCAGGGCAAACCCGGCATTGCATTGTTTCCATGACAGTCGGTGGGTGCCAGGGGTTGCCCAGGGTCTGTCGCAGCTTGTCCCCTCCCCACTCACAAGTGAAACAAGGCATGACTATTGTTCACAGGTTATTCTGAGTAGGAAGGTACCCTCAGGATCATCTAGTCCAACTCCTGACCAACTAGACAATGTCACAAAGCTCCTCATCCAGTCTTCTCTTAAACACCTCCAGGGATGGCGACTCCGCCACCTCCCTCAACAGACCATTCCAATGAGCAATCACTCTCTCTGGGAAAAAACTCTTCCTAACATTGTCTAAACCTCCCCTGG
>WEKX01016757.1:13965-33349 GCA_013390025.1 Pitta sordida | reverse complement strand
AATTCCAGTGCTGCATGATCTTCTACATGTTGTTTGTACTGGCCACTACCAACACCACCAATCCCAGAGGCAGCAGCAGCGACACCAGGGCAAGGGTTTCTTTTCACAGCGAGGTCCCCCACTCCCACTGTCTGCAGTGCAGGGCTTGACCCCCCACTCCCAGCAGCAGGATGGCTAGGCTGGTGTCCCCAGGGCAAACCCGGCATTGCATTGTTTCCATGACAGTCGGTGGGTGCCAGGGGTTGCCCAGGGTCTGTCNACCCTTCTCTGGACCCTCTCAAGCAGCTCAACATCCTTCTTAAACTGGGGAGCCCAGAACTGGACACAATACTCAAGATGTGGTCTAACCAGCACTGAGTACAGGAGAAGGATAACTTCCCTAGTCCAACTGACCACACTGTTCCTAATACAAGCCAGGATGGCATTGGCCCTCTTAGCCACCTGGGCACATTACTGGCTCATATTGAGTTTTCTGTCAATCATTACTCCTAAATCCCTCTCCATTTGACCACTCTTCAGCCACTCATCCCCCGGTCAATAGCGATACATGGGGTTGTTATGTCCCAAGTGAAGAACCCGGCACTTGGACTTGTTAAATCTCATATTATTGGAGTCTGCCCATTTCTCCTACGCTCTGGCAGTTCAACATTTGCCCTCAGCTTGGTTATCATCTGCAAACTTGCTGATGATTGACTCAATTCCGTCGTCCATATCATCAATAAAGGTGTTGAACAGTGCCAGGCCTAACAATGTTGACTTCATAGTGGAAAGTTAGGCTTGAATTCCCTGCTGGCAGTGGAGCCAGGCATTAGTCTCATACTATGCATTTTAGGTGGGACTCTCAGACGACCTGCCTGGCCACTAATTACACCAGCACCAATCCAATGGTGATGGGCTGGCCAGGTGCAGTCAGATGCTCGCCCTCTTCAGCCCGGGCAAGGAGGTCCAGCCAGTGAGAGGACCAGGGGGGCTGAGCTCAATGCAAGCTATGTTTTGACATGCACTTGTTTGGTCCTAGAGGTGCAGGAGTCCTCTTTTATCCTCCTTGGGGATGATTTACACAGTTATGTAAGATTTACACAGTTATGAAGGATTTATGTAAAATACTCGGGGTAGCCCAAGTATGGCGAGACAAGGTCTGCCTACCCAGAGAGACACTGGGACACTGGCTTGGGTGGCTCCCCACACCAGTGTTCCTGGCCAACTGGAAAAGGGATATTTCCCAGAACTGGGAAGCACATACACAATTACCAACACACAGTGGGGCAGCGTAGAAACAGCGTCGGAGTGCGCCAGGGCTGAGGGGGGTGGTGCAAGGGTGCGGTGCAGATTTTCATATTAATGAACTGCCTATCAACACAAATGGGGGGACCAAACCCGCGGTACTTGATGAAAGAGGGCTGATTGTATTAGGCATTACCCTGTAGGCAGGGTCCTCTCCAACTATTTCAGAAGATACTGTTGAAAAAGAAAGTAGGGATAAGGCTCCAACTTTGAAAATATTAGGGAACTGCATGACTTCTAAACTGTCTTCATGTTAAATGAAAGAGATCTACTTTCAGATTTTTTTGATAGTTAGTGCAGAGTCAGATCTATTTGCTTCCGTTGCACAAAATACGTGTTAAACTGGTTTTATGTTTCTCAGATACTTCTCATGAATTCCATTTGTAACAAAAAAGAAAAGAAAGATTACTTAATTTTCCACATGAACTCTGATTTAATTTCCATTTAAGTGTATCCCTGGAAATTTTAATTCTATATTCACTATTCTAATTCTTGATTTTAGAATCTGCTCCCTAGAGAGAGCTTCTAAGAGAAAACAACGCTTTATATCAGTTCTTATCCTGCTATGTTGAGATTTTTAACTTTATTCTTTCTATATGTTGTTCTTTTGTTGCCAATTTCATACATCTTCTCTTTCATCACCAAATTTCAAGTGCTTCTTGTTCAGTTCTGTTACAGCTCAGGACTCTGATTTTGCCTTGAATCCTTCCACCGCAGGGTTTTCCATCTTTTTTTTTTTTTTAGATGTGACAGTCATCCACTCTGGGAAGTAATTTATATTTATTATCATTAATTTTACATGTCATATACCTATCCTGAGTTTATTCCACTACTAACGACAAGTATTTCATTGACTTAGTAAAGTTTTAATTGGTTCAGAAGTTTGTTACAAAATAAGCTATACTAATTTTAAAAAAAGGAGAAAAAACATTAACCCTATACATAATTTGTTATGTGACTGAGGGTAAGAAAGAGACAGTTCCTTTCAGAGCCTTGAGTGTCTGTATATAGACCAGGCTTTTCTTGGAGAGGAACGATCACTTTCCAGCAACACAAATTGACATTTGGTGGAGATCAGACACCCAGAAAGAAGCACTGTAGTACTAACAGTGGTAGTAAAAGTATTGTTAAAAGGAAAAATAGTTAGGCACAGTACTTTCTAAAAAAGAAAAGGCCGAGAGGAAAACATAGACTTATACCAGGTGGGAATTGTTGAAAGAAATTGGTGAGTTTTGGTGAGCAGTCTTAGAGGAAGTCTTCAAAGTAAGTGAGACTGGGTATCACTGCTAATAATGAAGGCAGACTAGAGAAGAAAACAGAAGGAAAAGAAAGAAGATGAAAGCAGAAAAGAAACTTTTCCCTTTATTAGGAGAAAAGTATGAAAAGCATGAAAAGCCTTGGAAAACAGAAGAGGCAAAAGCTCTGTTATTTCCTTTCCAAGTGTATTTGCTAAACTAAAAAACTTTGAACTCAAAGACTGATTTTGTTGCCTTTAAGTGGGAGCAGTGTTCAGTTCTTGGAAAGCAGAGAAAAATTAAGAAAACCATGGGAAGAGAAAGAAAGACATCCTTAATCTGACTGCCTGGCAGTATGGCATAGCATCTCTTATAATTAGTCTCAACCCGTGAAAGGGAAAGATCACACCCCTGCCTCTGATTATATTTTTATGGGATAAGGAAGGAGTTTATTATAATCACACATTACAAAACTTCCTTTTCCTGATGTTTTGAGGCAAATACATGTACTTATTATGTGTAAGAAACTTTGACCCTCATGGTATATATGTATTTGGTTAGAGCTGTATAAAGCATTTATGTATCCATGAAATTCCTCAAATATAGCACAAAAAATTCAGTCAGCACATCACAGTGTTGGTGATTTTGGGAAGACAATCTGGAAGAACGTAAAATTTTTCATAAAATATCTCCCAGTGTATACAGGGATACTCCAAAGAATTCCTACTCCTTTCCAATATATGGTAAGAGAGCATGTCGTGGTTTGACCCTGGCTGGATGCCAGAGACCCACCCCAACTTCTCCTGAAGGAGAAAACTAAAAAGAACAAACTGGGAANAACTGAGCTGTTAACCCCCTCGCTACCAGAGCAGCAGAAAACCCCCTAAACCATAACAGAGCATAACCTCACAGAAATGCCTATTAACTGTTTTCTCTATTCTTTTGCCCAGAAAGAAAAAAAAGGAAAATAAAATTCCATGCTTCTTCTAGGACAGAGAGGGTAACCTTAGCAAGGTTTGGATGTGAGTTATCCTAAAGGTCAGTGCATAGTCAAAAATCTGAGAAGGTACAAATCAGAGCAAGAGTAAGACTGTTAATAGAAGAAAGAAAAATATTATATAATTAGTCTCTTTTTTTCAAGTGGCAAACTAAGCCATTGAAGCGTCTGTTTTGATAGTCTCTATTGCATTGGCAGTCCATACATACAGCCAACAAGAATATTATGAAAAAATACTGATAATACAAAGATAACACTTTGGTGGAGAACAGTCAAAGGAAATAGACACCTACACACTGGTGACTGAGTTCTTAAATATTCCAGTGTATGTACATGGTCATTACAGAAAAACAACTTCAGACACCAAACTTCAAAACATAGGCACAGTGACAAACTTTTTTCTTGCTAGTAAGTATTACGTATATTCCATCAAAAGTGATTTACATTATATTTTTGGAGTCTTTCTTATTTTTATTTCTCACTTTTTCTTAAAAGTCCACACATAATCTGTTTGGATATTTTAATGTGACAATTCCTTATTCTCTTTATGTTCCATGCTTCTTCAGATCTTTCCCTTCATGATCCTCCCTGAGTTCTTGTGCTTATTATGTCAATCTTTAAGTCCTACACTTGCTGTACCTTTGTTTAACAAGAATTTATTTTATCTTTCCCATGGCATTTATTCCTTCAGCCTAAGGATTCAAAACAGACTCCCCACTGAGTGTTATCTTAACCAGAAAGGAAACACTCCAGGGCTCACTCTCCACTAACGAGTCCCTCTATTCTGCAGTTCTCTTTAAGCCTTTAATATTTCATTCTAATTTTACAGAAATTTAGAACTGGAGAGATTTACCAGTACAGTCTTACCTCCCTATTCACATATTATGGGTCTCCCGTGGATTCTGCGAATAGCCCAATCCGGGAATTAGGTTCGCGGCAAAAAAAAAATGTGAATATGAGACTGCGAATTGCAGCCAAAAAAAAATGAATACATGGACCTGGAAGCACGAATACACGAGTATTGTATATGCGTCGACCAGGAAACTCTGCGAATCTGCAAATACTATTCGCGGATTAAGAAACTGTGAATCAGTGGAGCCACAAATCAGAAGGCATGAAGGAGAGAGGTATTACTGTAAATTAAAATGTTAGATGTTTCAACTTTTTTTATTATCATTTAAAGACACCGTCCTGAATTTCTTCTCTACAGATGTACAGTAATCCCTCAGTACTTCATGGATTAGCTATCACGGCTTCATATCTTCGCAAGTTTTTTCCCATGAAGACACCTCAATTCTTTGCAGCATTTCCCCCTCTGCAGATGCCCAGAGTGTCTTTGCTGCCCCACATGGCAGGACTGGCCCACACTGGAAGGCAGGACTGCCACACCTCATAGGGTGGGGCAACTCGCTTAAGGACCACACAGAGTCCCTCTCTTATGAGTTTTGTAAATGTTACATGGTGTCAACACTTTATGATGGCTGCTTGCTGTTTGCCACCACTCGTCCCAGGTACAGCTCCCACTGCCCATAGGGCAGGGTGGTGGGCAATGATCTCCTGGGCTGATAACACAGGGGTGGAACCCAGTCCCCCAGTCTCCTGCTGGCAGCAGCAGCAGCCCATGGCAACGCCCTGCCCTCCATCTAGTGGTGGCAATGGGTCCACGGGCTTCCCTTCATGGCAGGAGGGGGGTGGAAGGTAATGGGACTGTGAACAGCAGCAGTGCATATAGCCCACCCAGCTCCTGCCCTTTGGAGTTGCTGCCTCACTTTTCCTTCTAGCTCAGTTTCTTTACAAAGATCCCAGAACCACAGCAAGAACCAGATTTCCAGCAGGAGCCTGGTGTTGTGCTTGCCAACACATGCAGCATGGAGCCACCTGATCCCAGCTGTGGGCAGGCACAGACACTGCCTTCATTTGTGTCTTTACTTATCTAAGACAGTTACGGTTAGTTTTAAATTATATGGAAAAAATCTATAGGCAGAATGGATTGAGGGAAAAAATAAACCTTTTATTTTATATATATATATTTTTATTTTTTTTTCCCCAACCCCTTCCTCCTCTTCCCCTCACAACAGGGAGAGAAAGAGAGAGAGGGGAAAGGGGAAGGAAAAGGAGAAGGGAAATAAAAGGAAAGGGACAAAACAAAACAACTGAGGGGAGGAAGAAGGAACCGTTTCGTGATTGTCCTTTTTCTCCTGGAGATGTGGGAGAATGGATGTGATGTGGGGAAGGTAGACGTGTGCCCAAATGCTGCTGAAAGCTGCTGCATGGCTGATTATTTTTCTTGCAAGGCAGCAGCTGCAGGGGTCTGTCTCTCAACTCTCAACATCCAGGCAGAAGAAACGAGAGGGAGACTTGCTGCATATTCAGTTTAAAAAACCCCTCCACCTCACCACTGCTTTCGCTCTTCTCCTTTCACCAATCAGAAACACCATAGAGTTGTGGGTGGAACCACAAGAGTTTGCAGCGTCTTTTGGCGAGAAGTGGAAGAGGCCATCAGAAAATGTCCGCTGCCAAGTGTAGCTGCACAGTCTGTAACCTGGCCCCAGCCGTGCCGCTGGCAGGAGCACAAAGCCAAGCACCGCCAGCATCAAAGTTGTCACATGAAAAAAAAAAGCTGCCACTGCCCCGCTCCCCAGCACCATGCCACCACTGGCCTGCAGGGTCATGGCCCCACTGCCAGGCCACCATTCTCACTGCTTGCATGCAGCCACTGCCCGGCACTGCCGCCTCCAGGCAACAGGCTTACTTGCAAACAGAAGTGTCACGGGGATAGCCGGTCCTGGTTGCAGGCAGATACAGCACCTGGCCTTGTTTGAGAATGGAGACAGTGTCAAAATTTGCCACTTCTTGGTCTCTCTTGCAAGTGGAGGCAGTGTCCAAGCTCACTGCTTCCTCACTTGCAAGAGAGACCAGGCACTGGGTTTGCTTGTGAATGAAAGCAGTGCAGAGGTGGTTAGTCCCAGTTCCAGGTGGTTGCAAACGCTACCTCCCCTCTTAAGTGAGACCAGGTATCAGGCTTGCTTTCAAACAGAAATGGCGTGGCACTGGCTGGTCCCAGCTCCCAGAGAGCACAAATGCCACCTCCACTTGCAAGCAAAACCAGGTAAATCTTCCTGATCTCTAACATGAAACATCAGCTTGACTCGGGGTTGTCTGCCGCTGCTCACCTCACCTCACCTCACCTCGGCTGGCCTCAGTTCCTGCTTAGGCTGGGGCTCGGGCTAGTGCCACCGTGCTTGGGTCGGTTCAGGCTCAGGCTGGGGCTCAGGCTAGTGTCAGCACTGCTCAAGTCAGCAAGGTCTCTGGGCCAGGCTCGGGCTAGTGCCATCGCCAGCGGGTCAGCTCATCTCGGTTTCAGCTTGGGCTGACGCTTGGGCTAGCATCGTCACCTCTTCAGTGAGCTCCCATTTGAGCTCAGGCTCAGGCCATTGCTGCTACTGCTCGCATTGGCTTGGCTTCAGCTGGGGCTGGGGCTAGTGCTGCTTGCAGAGAGGGGAATGGACAACCGGATTACGACACCTGAGCACCTCCAGTCCTAAGCCCTGAGCACCCTGAGCCCCAAGGCCCTAGCACCCCGAGCCCTGAGCCCTAAGCACCTCGAGCCCCATGCCCCCGGGTTTAAACACAATTTGATTTTTTGGTCAATTTCCCCATCAGCTACCATCTTGGGGTAGCCACCTTCATTCAAATCTGCAAATCTGCCTGATATCTAATGTGAAACATGCCAGCACTGGGGCAGACAGAGCCCTGCAAACCCCGAAGGGGCTCAGCACCACCTTGCTGCCATCAAAAGCAGTGGTAGCGGAGCCACTCCAGTGTTTCCCTAGATGGGGAGGGGACAGAAAAGATTCTATTCGCTCCCCTGTCCCCCAGTGCTCCAGGGCTGAGGGCTGCTGGGGCAATGGACTTGGTTTATTTGCACATTCATGAGTTGCCTATCTTCATGAATTACAGGCTTCACAGGGCTTGACAAGACCCTGATGCCCCCGAAATTCGATGGATTGATGTATTTCAAAAGTTCAAGTGTTTCAGTTGAGCTCTTTAACAGAGCACAGGCCTGAAATTCAATTGGGGAATGCTGTTTCTGAAAAAAAATGGACAGAAATTATTACATATATGTTAAGAGTGGCAATACATCAGATGAAACTATGTAATTTTGTACACTTTTATAACATAAAAAGTAAAATAATCTGAGAACTGAGAGGAACTAATGAATTGCAATAAACACAAAGATATAATAGAAATTGGTGTTAATGAATTAATTTTTCTGAGTATTTGTTCTGAAATTTGATATATAAGTTTGGAAGACAAGAACTGTAACACATGATGAGCACTGGAACGGAACAGAAAATAAGTGGTGGTGAACATAATTAAGGGAAAGATTAAAAAAACGCTTGGTTGTTTCTCCATTAAAAGATATGGAAGTCCTACCACAAAATTTAAGAGCAGGAATTATGCCATTTTTGTTGGTTATTACTAGTATTTTATTTCACATCTTACCAAGAATAATTAAACAGTCTAAATACAGATTACTAAGAGTCCGTTCAAATTGAAACTGTGAAGGTTTTGGTCTTTTCCCCTAACAATAGAAAACACTTCCTGAAATTTTTGGAAACTAAGGAAACATAAGTCATTAGGACTGAAGAGATATTTCTGCACCAACTGGATCATAGACCAAAACAAATTGTCTAGGCAAATTCATCTTTAAAAAATGCAAATGCAGTGAGTCCCCACTTTTTGCAGGTAAACGGGTCTGTGGGAAACCTGTTCTAGTGCCTGACCACTCTCTAGGTAAAGAACCTTTTCCGAATATCCATCCTAATACCCCCCTTCGTGATGTTCCTTGGGTGCTATCACTGGTCACCAGAGCGATCAATGCCTGCCCCTCCACTTCCCCCCACAAGGATGCTGTAAAAAGAAGCTCTTATGTCTCTTTTACTCTTGTCCATCCTCCTAGAATACCCATCCTAGGACTCATTCCTCTGCGGCTGAGTTTGTCTTAAGACAAAGTAGGCAGCTATCACACCTCCCTGCAACACTGGGTTTTCTTCTTCATTCAGAGAAGTATATAGTTTGCTAGAAAGTCAATGGATTTACATTTCTCTTGCTTTTCACACAGAATCACACAGAATCAGTAAGGTTGGAAAAGACCTTAGAGATCATCGAGTCCAACCTATCACCTATTACCTAACCTAGCCAAACCTGTTACCTAACCTGTTGCCATCCTGCTACCAACACACCATCCTACCTATAACACACTGCCCTAATATCTAGGTCATTTGCTTCCTTCATCTTCTGCCTATGTACATAGGTTTGGGTAGAACTCCCTAGTTATCAAAATATTAGAGCAGCACAGGACCTTCATGCAAATGCTAGAAAAAATCTCCACTAAATATTACACAGGCATAACATTTCCTCCCAAGTGTTACTTCAACCATATAATTATATCAATATAGGATTCTTTTATGAGATCAAATACCAAGAGCATGGCTGGTTTTACTACTTCAACAAATATTTTAAACGTGCATTTAAGTTTGACTGTGCTCTCTGTCTCTAACATCTACAGACATTAAATCCAGTGATTTATGTATATGAAATGCAAATGAAATGCATATGAAAATAAAACTCTTACTGAGTTTGTATGCAGGGCAATGTCAAACAAAAGCAACTAGGCTAATGCAGTAAAGAGCACAAATAGCAGTTCATTTCCGTCTCCCACAGATTGATCATGAATAGCAACACACGGACAGTTTCTATTGTTGATGGCTGTGAGCTACAGTCCAGTACTCATAAACAATGAGAAATGTATTAATTCTTCATGTTAGCTTAACTCATCCTTAAATCCCAGTATTAAAGAGCACTAAGCTGCATAATTGTGTTTTGTTGGTTGACTTTTGGGTTTTGGGTTGGTTTTTTTTCCCACTGTTTTAAAATTTCTATTGGAATATAAAAAGGGAAACGTAGTGGAGCAAATGTGCTGCTCGGCAAGCAGCATTCTGCAGCAGACCCCTCAGGCCAGTGATGTACACCTTTGCTTCCAGGTTGATGGAAGGCTGATAGGGCAGAATGAGCCAGTTTAGAGTATCCCAAGCATTTTCAGAGAGTGAAAGCACGTCAGTCCTCTGTCTGTATTTGACCACAGCAGCATATGTGTATTCATCTGAACATGGATGATAATTAGGAATTAATCTTTCTGTTACTAGAGCTAAACTCCTTAGTTACTAGAGATGGCACATCTTGCAGCAGCAACCCCATTTTTTTCCTGTCTTGTGGTGCTGCTTGCTCTCAACATATATAACAGACAATAAAAACTTAAACTGTCATTAAGTTATTGTTGTGTCTTTGCCCGTGTAGTTTAGAAGGACATTTTATTGAGGATTTTGTTTCAGAATGACTTTCTGATCTAACCTGAGGGAAATCAGATGGATTTCTATGGTTCAAGCATAAAAGCTTTCCTCTATCCTAATGTGTTGATACTTAAAAGAGAGATGGCTTTTTGTCAGAGAATTGGCATTTAATTGGTTAATACCATACAATTATTTTTATTTTGGGAGTTTGTTTTGCTTTTTCACATACTTGCTTCCTAGAGCAGTTGAAAAAGAAGGAAAATAGTTATGTTGTTCTCTGTACCATGATTACTATGATTCAGCATAAACGGGTAAAATTCATTTGATAAAATACAATGTTCCCTTATTCATCATTACTGCTGTAGTGATTGTGCCTGTCCTTAGAGAACATTGCACAACACCATTTTTATTATGCCGCCTCCTGTTGTTTCTGTGGGCAAATACATCACTTCACAGCAGGTTGCCATATAGCTGCACACTATATGATTATATGCCTTCTTTTTGCCCTTGCTGCCAAATATAATTTATCTTTTTTTTTCCCACCTTTTGCAGTCTTGAGAATTTTGTGTTAATAGAAGAACTAGTTTAGGGTCAGAGTTTCAGTTTGTATATAAAAAACTTAATTTAGAAAGACAATAAGTTTATTTTTAAGCTTAACCAAATCTGGGAGACATAGATCTGCTTTCAGCAGGTGTTGATTTGTTCTCTCTGTTTTGGCACTATATCAAAAATCATGAAGATATTTAATTTTTTTTTAATTCTACTTCATTATACTTGTGCAGTTTGGCGGTGTAGTAGATATATCTGGGTGATCTCTATTAGGATGAAATTTTTAATCCACCAGCTAAGAGTAAGGACTTGCTAATGTTTATGTTTGTATAAAGAGCAGATCCGATGGAAAATAATCCTATTCTGCACTTATTTTTGTCGTTAAGATGAACAACATCTCAGCTCACAGGCTCTGATCTCAAATGAACCTAACACACAGAGTGCGGGTGGCTGCACAACCATAGAGAAAAAAAATATCTTCAATCTTTTTCCTCCTTTTACAGTGACCATTTCTACCATTAGGAAGAAATGTATTACACATCATCTTGCTTTCTTGTGTATGAAGACGTTTTGGACACTCTTGTGCCAATTTTAAATTTAAATGTAGTTGTACATGATGCAGAAGTTCATTTATGGATATTCCATTGCAAAATGATAATTTTATAATCCACATTACATTCTCATGAGTACAGGTAGAATCCTCACATTTCCTTTTAATATGGAGAAAAAGGAAAAGGAAGTTTCTAGTTCTCCTCATAAATTTAGACTTGGCTAGATTCAGAGTTCACAAGGAGCCCAGCCAAGGTCAGTGAAGAAGCATAGCAAAATTCTGCTCAGTTCATGCTTGCTATTCATACAGTGCATATCTCTGAGGTTTCAACATAATGTAAAGATGTCTCAAGAGTAATTTTTACTAATTAAAAAAAATCATTACTAATTTAAAAAATGCAACATTTTATTGGCCAGAACCACATACATAGGAAAATATATCTCTTTTGAGCTTTATATTTTTTAATTTTTGCAGGTGCTGATTTTTTCTTTTTCTTCCCAGACTATCATTTCTTCATCCTTAATAAAAGAAAACACATCTATAGAAAATAAAAGGGGTTTTTTTATTTTTCCATGGATTCTTAGTCATATGGAGAGTCTGTTTTATTGGTTGTTACAAAGTATTCAGTCTTTCTAAATGTAAATTTTCATTTTGACATGTACTATGCATAAATTACTAGTAACTTGACTTCAGGAAGAACAATGCCTTAATCAATGGTTATAAATCTATGCTAAGATCTTTACAGCACTTTAAACTTATTCATTAAATTTCTTTTCTTAGAATTATAGAATAGCCACCAAGCACTTTCTATGCAGTGATAGTAAATTTTTTGTGTTTTGCAAGTCAGTACCTTCTGTGTAATCACCAGTGAGTTTTGCTTTATTTTCATTGATTCTTACTACTCTGTTGATGTCATCAACTTATACCATGGTTATATACCATTCTATTATTGATATATTTTTGTAGATTTTGTCCTTGAAATTTTATTATGGTTTTGTTCCAGAGTTACTGGAAGGCAGAAAATTGACTTGAGAGGAATTTAATTATTCTGAAGGCTCCATAGTTAAGCTGGATGTTACCCCAATCTGTCAAAAGAATGATAAATAATAGTCTGTCAGACAGTACTCGATTTCTCCCTAATCATGTCCTACAGCAAAAAGATGCTTCACGGCTTGTATTGCTCTGCACTCTTAGGTAGACTGGGAGATCAGGGGCTGAAGGCCAAGTGCTTTCATCCATGCAAGACGTAAATTAGACAGCAAAACTGTTCACCCAGTCTGGAATTCAGTTTTTGTAGCACTAGAATATATAACTTGTCCTACAACAACTAAATCATACACTGGCAAAAGTTTTTAAGAATTCCAGTGTAAGTATTACCCAAGAAAGAGTTATGATGGGGTCAAAATTGTGGGAGGCAGTACTGTATTCATATGACTATAATTCACTATAAGGTGGGCAAATTACAACATTGATTTTTTTGTTCCATTTACTAATGAGCTGTAATGGCACAATTTTCTATTGCGTGTCTTGGGTAAGTGTCACGGTCCAGTCAGCTACGCTGGACGTGTGATGGTTCGCTTACAGGATCTCAGAGTGCAAAACAAAATTCCAAGAGAGGGTTTAGCTTTGATTAAACAGTGAGACTTTATTAAGTGCCCATAAAATATCAACGTGATAGATGAAAGGGTGAAAGTAAAGAGAAAGAGGAAGAAGAGTTTATAGCTACCGCCACGACGAAATCCTCAAAGGCGTCCCTCACAGATTCGTCGTCAATCAGGACGGGAGAATCTTCCAAAGTTCCGCTGTCAGGGGTCATCTTTTATACACTTTGTCCCACATCATTTGTCCCATTGTACTTTTGCCAAGCTCTGCCTTTTGCTGTCACGCAAGCAGTGTCCAAGGCGTGGTCAGGGCCAGAAGCAAGTGGTCCATTGCCCAAAGAGGAGTGTGCTTTCGTGTTGCAATGACAGGGGTGTATGATTCACAGCATATCTCATTCTGTCCTTCAATGCCAGGAGAAAGTTACAGCATATCTCGTTCCATCCCCCAGATAACGTAAGAGAATAGGCATATCTTGTACCACACTGTGATTGCTCTGGGATATCAGCACCCCAGTTCCCATAGGAACCACATTCCATTTCAGTTCAGGGAGCAGCACTTTGGTTTTCAGTGTACCTTGCATTGCCTGAGTCCCTGATACCAATGTTGAGACAATATTCTTCTTAGACAATCTTCTTCTTTTTTGACCGACTCTCACAGTAAGCTGCAACAATTCTGTGTATTCAAGCAAACAGGAGAGGTTTGCTCAAATAAGATGTTCTTGATCTCCTTATCTCCCCATATTTTAAAGAATCTTAACAAGAAGCTTTCTATGTAGTGATTTAGGACTACGATAGTGAGTTTTTTTCACCCTTCAAATTCAATTAACAGTTCAATTCTATGCCGAGGATAGCCCTAATTTATTTTGAAAAAATAAAAACACTACAAAGGAAATCAGCAAACTCTGCAAAGTGCTTGTTCCTTCTTTAATTTTTGACCATGACAGATATAGAGGCCGATGGGGGCATCGGCCAACCATCAGCAATACTTTTCCCAACTATTGTCCCACAAATTTCGGTGTGACTTAAGAAAGGAAAGTTTCTTATGATCTGTTTGCACTGTTAGTTTCACAGAAAACCTAGCTTATGTTTCTCATAATCTTAGCTGTCTGGCTGGCAACAAGTCCTGCTGCAGACACTGTTTTCAGCCATTAATAGAGAATGGAGATTCAGCTAAGGAAGCCCAGTCCTCAGCAGACATTTTTAGTTCAGCACGATATCCCACCAAGACAGATAAATGGCTTTGATTATGGATCTGTTCTGCATCAAACCATGTTGCAGGACAAAACCACTCTTTATGGCCTTTCACTGAGCACCTTCAAGTATTTCTGGCTTTGTACATCCTTTAAATCCTCTTTGAACAGCCCAGTGAAGATTTAGGCTAGACATTAGGAAGAACTTTTTCACAGAGAGAGTGATTCCTCATTGGAATGGTCTGCCCAGGGAGGTGGTGGAGTTGCCATCCCTGTGATTCTGTGATCTGCAACACTGAATTTTCTCAAGTTTCTTGATTCCTCACAGATAAGAAAAGAGAAAATATTCTTTCCCCACCCCCTGCCCCTTTTCTAATATGTCCCCTTTTCTAATATGAAAATGCACCCTAAGCAGCAAAAGTTTGTACATGATGGAATGCCATGATGCTTTCGAAAGGTGTCTCATGTTCTGGGAACTATTCTTTTGCACTGTGGAGTATTCAAAGAGCATGGCTTTTTCTAGTAGAGTTCAATTTCATATATTTTCAAGAGTACAAGCACTAGCCCCCGAGGTTTTCACTCAATCAATACTCATTGCTGCTTTTGTTTGCAGATGAGCTACACATACACATCCTATTTCTGAAGCTGATATGAGTGAACTCTGATGTGATCCCACACCCATCATGGGCTTTGACTCCAGAATGTGTCTGTTCTTCTTTCCATCCAAACATCTTTACACTTCAGCTGTTTCCTCATAGAGATCTTTAGTAAGTTTAGTAAATCTTTTAAATGTTCATCTTCACCTCTGAAATCTGACTGAAAGGTAAGAGATGTAAGGAGGTAAGCTGTAAAACAGTGAAATAATAAACTCCTTTAATATGTATTTGAAAGAACTTGTTAACTTGTTTCTGTTTCAACCTTGAAGACATTGTAGGATCTTCATTGCCTTCATCTAGCAGATCAGGATAGACAGTGCTGTCAAAACATAGTCTTAAAAGAGTTAATTTTCCTTTTTATTTTTTTAAGGTTTAATTAAGAAAATTATAATATGACTGATATTAGCTTGGTAATTGGCATTCTATTTTCATTAAGGTGTGAAATGCATTTATAGAACAAAAAGTATGGAATATGTAAAAGATCTGGCTGTCATTCCCAGGCAGATTCACAGCTGTGAGAAGGATTGGAGTATCTAACATGAACTGATTCTTCAAGTGCGAGACACTTCAAGAAATTTTTGCCTTTAGACCTCAGTGCCCACGAATGTCAAGAAATATTTTCCAATTCTTAAATATCCCTTAAAGGGTCAGGAAAAGTTTGGATACCAGTATGTTGTGGGTTTTTTGTTTTGTTTTGTTTTGTTTTAATTGAGGAATTAGCAAAAATTAGCATGAGTTCATTCTTGGTGCTTTATCCAAAACTCATCAAAGGGGAGAAAATGCTACAAATTTATGTTAAACAATACTTCATGTGACAGTAAGTTATGACCAAGTTCTCTGGAATTCTTGTTCTAAGGATATTTCTAAAGTATACTCCAGATATTATTACAGGTAAAGAAACATCTATGAATTTATGAATCCAACAGAGTTGAAAGATAAAATAGTTGTGACACAATTGAATTGATTCTGGAGCAAACCTGAAGCTGGTGTGTGATAAGTGATGGCTAAATGGAACTTGGACCTCTAAGTTTCAGACACAGAGAATTTTGTTCTCTCATGTTTTCCTGGGGCATGTAGAGGACATGGATTCTTACAATGACAGTTGAAAGGTACTGGCTATCTTGACAAGGCATTAGTCAAGGTCCTGTCCTAAAGTTTTCAAGCCTATGTTTGAGATACCATCTCTGATCTTTGTATAACAGCACAAAACTCGGATATTCAATAATCATTTTTCAGTTTTCAACTGTGGTTAAATTTAGGCTTGTACTGTGATGAAGCAGACCAATATTTCACCATGGTTAGGCTTCATTTGCCTTGAATTGTTTTGACAAGTTAAGCAACAATCCATAACTATCTGTGTTTTTTCAAGATCATAACTTACTCTAAAGTCATGATTTTGTAAAGGACACAAAAGGGGTAAAATAAATCTCTTGTTATGAGAGGGTGAAAGGACATGGTGCTTAATGGCCTGGCATGCTATTGTTCCAATCCCCTGTTCTACAAGGTGCTGTATTTGTAATGGATCAGCACATTCTAGTTACAGAGTAAATTAATTTAAATATGATTATTTTATTACAGCAGAAGGAAAAAAATCTACGATAACATTGCTGTCCCATGAGAATTTTGTACTTGTAAATAAGAGGTATTCATGGACTGCTTAGGGATTTGTGGAAAATTCCTAAGCTGGAAGTATTTGACAGCTATCAATTGCACTCAACTTGTTGGGTTTTTTTCTTTTTCAGTAATTATTTCAGAAGCCAAAAAAAGGTCTTAATTGTTCTTATAAAATGAAGATTTTTCATTATTTTCTCTGTAAAAAAATCTGCTAAACTCTTTTCCCTTTTCTTATTAACTCATCTTCCAATTTGTACGCTATTTTTATTAGAGAGGTAACTTAAAAAAGTCAAGCTTAGCAAGGTCAGAAAATAAAAGAGTTCTACCAAAGCCAACAGAGTTATTCAGTAGATCATATTTCTGAAAGAGATAAAATAAGACTCAGGTGAAAAAAAAAATAAAATATGAAAACATAAATGGAAATTTGGAAGAAAAGACAAGCTTGCCATATCATTACTAGTTAGTGTTTAGACTTTTTTCTTAGAACAAAGAAAAGACAAAGATAACAATACTTTGAAGCAAAGACAATATGACTCTATCCCAGAGAGGAAAAAGTTCTCAAACCTTGTACAATGAAAAGATAGTAAGAAAGTTGTATTTTACAATTTAAAAAAACTGATTTTCCAAATACGTATATCAATTATTACAATATAAAAGAGATTAAACCAAAACAATGACAATTCCTGTCACGGAAAAAAGAACAAAAATGAAAAAAAAGGGTAGGAGCAACGTAAGACAGTGTCGTGGTTTGACCCTGGCTGGATGCCAGACATTCACTCACACACTCTCGAGGAGGAAAAAACTGGAAAATAAAACTGGTCACAGGCAAAAGCAAGGCAAACTACAAGTAAAGAATATAAAAGATTTATTTATTAACTAACAAGATCAAAGCTTAATGTGAGAAGCATCATTTTAAAGGCAACCTTTTCCCCCCACCCCTCCTTTTCTTACAACAGTTCTCATAGAATCACAGAATCACAGAATCAGTAAGGTTGGANGCTCTGAAAAACATCTGCAGCTGTTGTGGCATGATTCTCCATCTTCAGTCATGGCTTCAGGGGGATTCTGCATCACTGGTGTCTCTCTCTCTCTTCCATAGGTTTGCACTATGTTCCTTTCCACAAACAGCAGCGGGATGCCTGGAATTCTTCCTACCCCTTCTCTAGTAGGCCTGAGGGGGCCTTCAGAGCTTTCAGTCTCTCCATACAGGCCTTAACCCAGCAATCTACATCTTGCTACTAAGGTGGTTTTTTTCTTCTCTCCCAGATATGTTTATTCACAGAGGCATCCCTATCTCTATAACCTTGAATCACTGGCAGTGACTGAGGCCCAGGTAAAAGTTGAGCTGTTAACCCCTTCGCTGCCAGAGGAGCAAAAAATCCTAAATCAGGACAGACAGACAACAAAACACTAAACAAAATGGAGCCAATGACATTCTACCCCCTTTATTTCAAGGCTTTTTTTCAAAACCTATAGTTACCTCCCTTTAAATTTTTGTTTGGTAAATTTAAGCTGTCTGTCAGCATGGAGGTAAAATATACTTTTGTTCTGTTAAAGTTAAATAAAAACTGGGCATCTTCCTTAAATCCAAAATGAACTTAAGGTTTGAAAGGTTATTGATTTAAGGAAATCAGTTGGGAATCAAGGTAATTGCTTGCAAGCTATAGAAAAAAGTTTATTTTTGGCCCAAGAAACAAGGAAAGGAGATTGACCAGCAATGTGTCTCTCAGCCCTGCCAGGTGCCAAAAGCCCAGAAACCAAAGGCAAAAACCCCTGCCCTAGGTTTGCCACCCATCTTTATACCCATGCCTCATACATATGGAAATAACTCCATGAATATGCATGCCTTCAGCATTATATGATAAATTTCAACCCTGCTTTAAGCCTTTTAACCAATCACAGGTTCACAAGTTCACAGGTTGTTCTGAAATAGAAGGTACCAACAAGACTCATCAAGTCCAACTCCCAAACGATGCCCACACAGGGATCACACCCCCAACCCCAGAGCCGTGGGCACCACACTCTGTCCATTCAGGCCTCCCATTATTTAGACCATGTCACAGAGTTCCTCATCCAGTCTTTTCTTAAACATCTCAAGGGATGACAACTCCATCACCTCCCTGGGCAGACCATTCCAATGAGGAATCACTCTCTCTGTGAAAAACCTTTTCCTAACATCCAGTCTAAACCTCTCTTTTCGTAGCTTAAGACCATGTCCTTTTGTTCTGGTGCTGGGAGCCTGAGAGAAGAGATTTACATCCAGTCAACTGCAAACTCCCTTCAGTAGTTGTAAACAGCAATGAGGTCACTTCTGAGCCTCCTCTTCTCCAGGCTGAACAACCCCAACTCCCACCATCGCTCCTCATGGGGCTTTCACCATCCTTGTCACCCTTCTCTGGACCCTCTCAAGCAGTTCAACATCTTTCTTACACTGGGGAGCCCAGAACTGCACACAGTACTCAAGATGTGGTCTGACCAGTGCTGAGTATAGAGGAAGAATAACTTCCCTAGTCCTACTGGCCCCACTATTCCTGATAGAGACCAGGATGCCATTGGCCCTCTTAGCCACCTGGGCACACTGTTGGCTCATCTTAAGTTTCCTGTCAATCATTACTCCTAAATTCCTCCCTGTTTCACCACTCTCCAGCCACTCGTCCCCCAGCTGGTAGCGATGCATGGGGTTGTTATGTCTAAAGTGAAAGACCTGCCACTTGGACTTGCTAAATTTCATACTATTTTAATCTGCCCATTTCTCTAGCCCATCAAGGTCCCTCTGAAAGGCCCTTCTACCCTCTGGTAGTTCAACATTTTCCCCCAACTTGCTACCATCTGCAAACTTGTTAATGGTGGACTCAATTCCCCCATATTGATGATATCATCAACAAAGATATTAAACAGTGCCTGGCTACACACTGATTCCTGTAGGACTCCAGTAGTGACCGGTCACGAGCTGGACATGGCACCATGTACCAACACTGTCTGAGCTCATCCATTCAACTGATTCCTGACCCAACACAGAATGCTCCTATCCAACCCACACTCTGAGAGTTTCTTCTGAAGCTTACTATGGGAAACCATGTCAAAGGCTTTGCTAAGATCCAAGTACACAACATCCACAGCCTTTCTATTGTCAACCAGGCGAGAAACCAGTTAATAAAAGGAGATCAGGTTGGTCAGGCAGGACCTACCTCTACTAAACCTGTCCAACATTTCACATTCTTGCCCCATGTTTTGACTTAAATCCCCTTTTGTTTACCATCTAGGACTGGAAAACAAGACTTTCTTACTTTTAATATTGGATGTTAAGTTTCAGGCCCAGTGAATGATTTTAACATGTACTAATTCTTCTAAAATC
>WEKX01016757.1:0-13537 GCA_013390025.1 Pitta sordida | reverse complement strand
CCCTTCTCTGGACCCTCTCAAGCAGTTCAACATCTTTCTTACACTGGGGAGCCCAGAACTGCACACAGTACTCAAGATGTGGTCTGACCAGTGCTGAGTATAGAGGAAGAATAACTTCCCTAGTCCTACTGGCCCCACTATTCCTGATAGAGACCAGGATGCCATTGGCCCTCTTAGCCACCTGGGCACACTGTTGGCTCATCTTAAGTTTCCTGTCAATCATTACTCCTAAATTCCTCCCTGTTTCACCACTCTCCAGCCACTCGTCCCCCAGCTGGNCCAATGAGGAATCACTCTCTCTGTGAAAAACCTTTTCCTAACATCCAGTCTAAACCTCTCTTTTCGTAGCTTAAGACCATGTCCTTTTGTTCTGGTGCTGGGAGCCTGAGAGAAGAGATTTACATCCAGTCAACTGCAAANCCCTCTGGTAGTTCAACATTTTCCCCCAACTTGCTACCATCTGCAAACTTGTTAATGGTGGACTCAATTCCCCCATATTGATGATATCATCAACAAAGATATTAAACAGTGCCTGGCTACACATTGATTCCTGTAGGACTCCAGTAGTGACCGGTCACGAGTTGGACATGGCACTATGTACCAACACTGTCTGAGCTCATCCATTCAACTGATTCCTGACCCAACACAGAATGCTCCTATCCAACCCACACTCTGAGAGTTTCTTCTGAAGCTTACTATGGGAAACCATGTCAAAGGCTTTGCTAAGATCCAAGTACACAACATCCACAGCCTTTCTATTGTCAACCAGGCGAGAAACCAGTTAATAAAAGGAGATCAGGTTGGTCAGGCAGGACCTACCTCTACTAAACCTGTCCAACATTTCACATTCTTGCCCCATGTTTTGACTTAAATCCCCTTTTGTTTACCATCTAGGACTGGAAAACAAGACTTTCTTACTTTTAATATTGGATGTTAAGTTTCAGGCCCAGTGAATGATTTTAACATGTACTAATTCTTCTAAAATCATTCTAAAAATCACTAAAATTTTACTGTTTCACTGAAATCCTGGAATTTCTAGGCTTATACCTACCTCACTAAAATCTACAAGATTCTGAATCCTCAAATCATTATAATCTGTGAAAAGTTTGGAGAAAAGTAATACGAAAGGCCAGAGAACATAATAAATCAAAATATTTGTTGATGTCCTACCTATCAGCAATTCTGTAGTTTTATAAGAAATATAAAATCTTTAATTTACTAAACACCTCACTATCCACTTGCATTTAAACCATGTATATTTGAAAAACCACAGGTGTCCCAGAACACAGAAATTAAAATCGCATGCAAGACCTCGCTAGCTTAGGACACAAAAGTCATTTATTTAAAAGTATAATATGTGGCTGAAGGTGATGAAAGAATATACCATGGGGCCAATTTTATTTCAGTGATTAAATAGATATAAGAGCAAAAACAATACTGTGTAAAAATCTGCATAATAATATTGTCAAAAAACTTGAGAATGAGCTATTATAGGTCTTCTGTTGCATTACCAGCTGTGCAAGTTGCACAAATGAATCATAGAAACCAAATCATTTAGGAAAAAGGTCTACAATCAATGGGGGCATTTTTGAGGGGAAAAAAATCTCTATAGAAGTGCTTTAGTATTCGGAGTATTGTCAACAACTTCTATTCTTAAAAAAATAAATGTACTATTTGTACTGTTGTTAATTTTATTTTCTAGTTATTTATACTAAAAGTTAGATCAAGATGTAAATACAGAAGGGCATATTATTAAAGCCCTCACATTTTTTTTGCAATAAGGATTGAGTTTTCCACTCCATTGATGGAAAATTATAAGGTAGTACCTAAGGATGCATTTCAGATATTTAACTGAATTTTAATGAATTGCCAAAATGCAGATTTATCTCCATGTTACGAAGGCAATCTTCTTGGAAAGCTTTTTTTCTCTTTGAAGCTGCAAAAATGTCTCAACTTTGTGACAGTTCACAGCTCGTAACAGCTCTTGCTTCTCACCTCAATGGCTTTGGAAGACTTTGCTTCTTGTTATTTAAAGGTCCCATGCAACACCAAGAGTCTCTACTTCTGCAAACGTCTATGTTTGCAACACAAAAGTAACAGTTGTCAAAGAGTAGTTCAAATAACTACATCCTGCTTAAACTCTTGATCGTATTACAACCAGCTAGCAGCTACATTTCACACACACACTGTTCCGAGCCCAGTTAGGCACTGACTGATTTTAATTCACTCACTGTCAGTGCTGAGTGATGGGAAGGAATGAATTTTCTAAGTTTCAAAGTTTTCTTGCCTTCATTCTACAGAACACTTTACATCCTTAAGTATAAACTCACAGAAAGATACACTAATATCAATAATAAGATATATTTCCCTAAATTAAATTTCTGCTTAAGATTTTTCACAGGATATTCCAAGTTGGAAGGCACTCACAAGGATCATCTAGTTCAACTCCCAAGCAAATGCTCACAGAGGGATCAAACTCACAACCCCAGAGCCATGGGCGCCACACTCTGTCCATCCCAGCCTCCCATTGTCTAGTCCATGTCAAGGAGTTCCTCATCCAGTCTTTTGTTAAACTCCTCCAAGGATGGCGACTCCACCACCTCCCTGGGCAGATCATTCCACTGAGGGATCACTCTCCCTGAGAAAAAGCTCTTCCTAACATGCATTCAAACCTCCCCTGGTGCAGCTTAAGGCCATGTCCTAATGTTCTGGTGCTGGCAGCCTGAGAGAAGAGATTTACACCCACTCAGCTACAACCTCCCTTCAGGTAGTTGCAAACAGCAATGAGGTCACCTCTGAGCCTCCTCTTCTCCAGGCTGAACCACCCTGGTTCCCGCAGTTGCTCCCTATAAGGCTTGCTCTCGAGTCCTTTCACCATTCTTGTCACCCTTCTCTGCACTCTCTCAAGCAGCTCAACATCTTTCTTATGCTGTAGAGCCCAGAAGTGCACACAGTACTCAAGATGTGGTCTGACCAGCGCCAAGTATAGGGGAAGACTAATTTCCCTAGTCCTACTTGCCCCACTGTTCCTGATAGAGACCAGGATGCCATTGGCCATCTTAGCCACCTGGGCACACTGTTGGCTCATATTAGGTTTTCTGTCAACCATTACTCCCAGATCCCTCTCCATTTCACCACTCTCTAGCCATTCATCCCCCTGCCAATATCGGTCCATGGGATTGCTCTGTCCAAAGTGAAGAAACTCAGGTCCTCCTTTTCCTTTGTGATGGAGGTAAAAATCCATGATGTAGAAGGCAACATTCTGAATATAAATGTGTACTGACTTGCTTAGACAGTGAAAAATAAAACATACATTCCAAAGGATACGCCTTTGAATGTTGCATTTTAATTTTGTATGATGTTCCATAAGGAGCTACTTCTGTTCAATAATCTGTTACGTATAGTCAAATATTTCAAATAGGTGATCAAATACATTATTACTAACAAGAATCCACTAGACATACCATAAAAGTGGGAAAACTGAAATAGAGAGTTAGAACCTGTCTAGCATTATGTAATAAGTAAATGCAGAAACATAAATCATCACTTTTACTCCTACAATTGATGCAGAGATGACCTCTGCTTCTGTTGTAATGGCCTCATAGGCTTCAGTTTTCCATTTTTTTTAACTTCTTTTCAGTTTGTTTTTTTTCTGCTTTCTCCTCGTCTTTGGTTACTATTGTATCAGATACAGTTGTATCTGAGATTTTTCTAAGATTAAAATTAAAGACGACCAGTTTTGTAGCTGTGGAACATGTTCTTCTGGGGAAGACAACTGTCTTATTTGAGTACGTTTTTCCCATGAAAATTAATGGAGGACAAGCAGTTTCAGCAAGAAAAAAAAAACCCAAAAATTTATTATAAAATTTGGCACATCAAACCAGGTCATTTTAAGAATCATCTCTGGTACTTAGCCAAAAGAAGTCTTGGAGGAAAAGAATGTCTCCAGTACACAGTAACATCCTTTTATTTATTCATATCTCTAGTCTATGTAATTGTCATTTCCATTTTCCCTTTAAAACCTAAATCAAGCAGTTTTCCCGACTTCTATTCTTCTCAGTCAAATATTTCACTTACTCTCAGTTTTGTGGACAGTATGTGAGTTGTGTCTATTGCCCATGCCTTTGCAGCTGTATGTCTCCTTGATCATCAAACTGATCTTGGCATTACTCCAACACAAATCCCAAAACTGTGTTCTTTACCCTATCAGTGGTAGTGTCAACTACGAAGATACATCCATTGAGGCACATGGACAAAACCAAGACCAGCAGGAACAGCAGGAATCTGACATTTTTATTAACATCCTTCTCATCTTCTGTTTATAATAGTATCTGCCTCGTACCAAGAATACAGTTAGGCATAAAAAGACATAAAACTGAATCAAAACAACTAAATGGAAACAAATATGTAAACAGTGTTGCAAAGAGAAGAAAGAGTAAGGAGAGAACCAAACGTTCTGTGGAATCTTTATTTAAATGAATGTTGCCAACAGTGAAAAGGGGCAGACGTATTCCTATAAGTATTCCTGTAAGAAGGAAATGAAAAGAGAGTTCAGATAGAGGCTGTTGGATTGCTGACAATGTTTGTCATATGACTTTTGTAAGAGAAAAGTATTTTGAAGACCTTGAGGACTGCCATGAAGGTGAAAAAGAGAGAAAGGCAGGGCAATTGTCCCATTGAAAAGACACTGGGAAAATGACATAAGCAGAATCAAAGGAGGGGTTTTCTTTCTCTGTGAGCAGGACAGAAGAAAAGAAACTTGAGAGTGAAGAACTGCAAAGATGATATACAAAAGAGTATCTGCTCTTAGAAGGTTCTTGACGAAATAACCTTGCACTTGTGTGAGGAATACTTCTGTAGCCAGCAGGCTGCACATACCTCAGCATGGAAAAGACATTGGAATTCACAGGATGATTGAGGCCAGAAAATGCCTCTGGAGATCACCTTGTCCACCCTCCTTACTTAACTAGGGCTGCCTAGAGCCTGTAGTCCAGTTTAATTTTTGAATATTCAATTAACAAAAATAATGATACATGGGGTCCCATAATCAGGTCACTTGTTCTAATAACAGCTGTTTACAAAATCACAGAATCACAGAATATTCTGAGTTGGAAGGGACCTGCAAGGATCACTGAGTTCAAGTCCAACTCTTAACTGAATGCCCATACAGGGATTGAACCCACAACAAAACCTCTTGCTTATTCTCCCTACATAGTGATGGGGAGCAAATCAGAAGGGTAAAAGTCAGAAAACTCATGAGTGGAGATAAAGTTCAACAGTTTAATAGGTAAAGCAAAAACAGTGCATGCAAGTAAACACAAACAAGGAATTCATTCACCACTTCCATGGGCAGTCAGATGCTCAGCTATCTTCAGGAGGGCCAGGCCTCTTCACGTGTAATGGTGATTTGAGAAGACAAACATCGTAACTCCAAATATCACCTTCTTCCTTCTTCTCACATACAGTTTATATACTGAAGAAGGCCAATGANTTTCGGTCTCTGTACGGGTGTTAGATGGTGAGTCGGACTAGATGATCCTTGTGGGTCCCTTCCAACTCATAGTATTCTGTGATTCTGTGATTCTGTGATTCTGTGAACACGACACCCTTTGATCTGGAATACACCTTTGGTCAGTTGGATTCAGCTGTCTCAGCTGTGTCCCCTTAACTTGTTGTGCACCCCCAGCCTTGTCACTGGTGTGGTGAGGTGAGGAGCAGAAAGACCTTGACTCAGTGAGCACTGCTCAGCTATGACTTGATCATCCCGGAATTATCAATGCTGTTTCTGGCATAGATCAAAAACACCGCATCACACAAGCTACCGTGAAGAAAATTAACTTTATTGCAGAGTCACACTACTTGAACAGAGCAAACTGCTTCTATGGGCCTTGAGGTTTCTGGATCTCAACTAAGATGTTTCGTAGTATTTTGATTCTTTATTTACAACTTCTAAAATTCCATTGCTTGTTTGTATATAGAAATATTCAACAAAACTAATTTTTTCTGCTATAAAATGGCAAAATGCCAGTGGAGACATGATTTAAACTCTGAGCAAATAGATTTTAACTGTAGTAAGCATTCTTTACTAGTTTGTAAGGGTGTACCTGAAGATAATCAAGACTTAGAAAGGAGAACTGATTGGAAAAGAAAAAAGTAATTCACATGGCTAGTAGCATATTATAAAAAATCCTTCCCCTATTCTGATATTCCATTGTTCCATGGCCTTGCTGAAGCTAAGTGGAGCTACAGAATAGTATCTGTTTGTAACTCCTTGTAGTAATAGAATTCAAGAAACCACACACAGTATTTAATTTTTCTTCCTGTTGTTCCCTTCATCTGTTGATTGCTCATCTGTACTATGTCCAAGACATATATATATGAGTCTTACAAGACCTTTTGAATAGTGTGTGGAACATGAGAACACCAGCCTTAGCTTTTGTGTCTCTTTTTCTGGCTTTGTTGAAAGGTCAGTTCAATAACTAAGGTAACTTACTAGAACTAAGTCATTGCAGCAACTTATTAGGTCTTAAATGAAAAACATTTCCTGAGTTGTACCGTAAAGTGAGATGCTATGCTAGGGGGGGGAAAACATAATGCTTGAAATGGAATTTTGATGTGACTTACGATGATATTGAAGTGCACTTAATCGTCATATGTGAGAAGTGTAAATCAGTATCCTTATGGATTACTTATCTTTTGCAGTTCTTTAAACTGTAGTAGGTTTATATCCAGTGCATACTTTTACAAATACATACAGTAGCAGCTATTTATTAATAAACAGGATTTAATGTATTTATTTGACTGAAGGGCTGTGTGAACTTAGAAGCTGAAATTAGAAGCTGGATTATTACTTCATATGACATACAAGAAAATAATAAGACAGACATTTGCAGCAAATCATAGCCATCAATTATCTTTTTTTTAAATCCTAGATTCAAAGTCACTAAAGCTTGTGTTTAGACTCTAGTCTAATTCTTTCAGAAATTTTGATACTGGAGTTTGTTTGCAAGACAGATCATGACACTTCACGTGCCATCAGTTGCTACTTTTATTTATAGTTTTCCCAGCCTTGTTCACATTCTCATAAACAAAGGAGGCAAAGCAGGTCTATTTTGGGGCAAAGATCTATAAAAGACTGAGGTGCAGGAAAATTAAAAAATAATATGCTCTGCAGTTTTATATTAGACTGAGATTACCATTCACAGGTTCACAAGTTATTCCAAGTTGGAGGGGACACACAAGGATCATCTAGTCCAACTCCCAAGTGACTCCCACACAGGGATCGCAACCCCAATCCCAGAGCCATGGGCACCACCCTCTGTCAATCCGAGCCTCCCATTATCTAGGCCATGTCACTGAGCTACTCATCCAGTCTTTTGTTAAACACCTCCAGGGGTGGTGACTCCACCA
This sequence comes from Pitta sordida, assembly GCA_013390025.1. Lineage (NCBI taxonomy): Eukaryota > Metazoa > Chordata > Aves > Passeriformes > Pittidae > Pitta > Pitta sordida. Next base: position 6,127 of record WEKX01016757.1, on the reverse strand, counting down.
CCTCCCTGGGCAGGTCTTTCCACTGAGGGATCGCTCTTCTGTGAAAAAGGTCTTCCTAATATCCAGTCTAAACCTCCCTTAGTGTAGCTTAAAGCCATGTCCTCGTGTTCTGGTGCAGGCAACCTGAGAGAAGAGATTTACATCCACTCAACTGCAACCTCCCGTCTGGTGGTAGTAAACAGCAATGAGGTCACCTCTGAGCCTTCTCTTCTTCAGGCTGAACAACCCCAGTTCCCATAGTCATTCCCCATAGGGCTTGTTCTCCAGTCCTTTCACCATCCTTTTCGTCCCTCTTTGGACCCTCTCACGCAGCTCAACATCTTTCTTACACTGGGGTGCCCAGAACTGCACGCAGTACTCAAGATGTGGTCTGACCATTACGGAGAATAACTTCCCTAGTCCTACTGGCCACATTAGTCCTGTTAGAGGCCAGGATACCATTGGCCCTCTTAGCCACCTGGGCACACTGCTGGCTCATATTAAGTTTTCTGCCATTCATCCATTATTCCCAAATCCCCCTCTGTTTCACCACTCTCCAGACACTCATCCCTCAGCTGATAGTGATGTATGGGATTGTTATGTTCAAAGTGATGAACTTGACATTTGGATGTGCCAAATCTCATGCTACTAGAATCCGCCCATTTCTCTAGCCTATCAAGGTCCCTCTGAAGGGCCCTTCTACCCACTGGAGGTTCAACATTTGCCCCCACCTTGGTATCATCTGCAAATTTGCTAATGGTGTACTCAATTCCCTCATCCATATCATCAATAAAGATATTAAACAGTGCTGGGCTACATACTGATCCCTGTGGGACTCCACTAGTGACTGGCTGCCAGCTGGATGTGGCACCATTCACCTACATTCTCTGAGCTTGTCCATCTAACAAATTCCTAACTCAACATAAAATGCTTCTATCCAGTCCATGCTCTATGAGTTTCTCCTAAATCTTACCCTGGGACACTGTGTCACAGGCTTTCAATTTGATTTGAATAATTTAGCAACTGAAATTATGAGACAGACAAATTACAAGTCACTGAGGAAACACAGCTTTCACTTCCTTATGAAAATGACTCTTAATTCTTTTACTATTTTTGTCTCTCCTGCCCTCTTCTGTGATGAGAGATACAAATAAGTATATAATATATGTTGAATGATAAAGCAAAGATCTGGATTTCACCCTGAACATTCCCCAGTCTTCTTAAATTTGACAAGACAAAGTATTTGAAATGCAGAAGCTATAAGTTAACAGATGCCGTGCAGTTAACAGAATACAAAATGTGTCTATGATTTTTTTAACTGGGGAGAGGCAGAGGGGGAATTCTCATGCTTTTATTATGTAATTGTCTTAACTCCACCAACCAGCCCACTACAGTGATCCCCCATTACTTGTGAGCTGGGTCTGGCCCTCTTCACGCGAGTCTTGTAATCCACGAAGATAACGAATCCACTAAGTATTCAAGTATGCCATGCCTGTAGCCACGCCCCCTCCCATAATAAAGTCTGGAGGGACGTCCTGAGAGCAGGGCTTGTCTCAGTCACCTGGGGGCTGCCCGACATGGCTGTGCTCCGGCGAGGGAGGTGGGAGGCTGTTGTGCTTGGCAGCAGGGCGAGCGGGCGGGCAAGCACCAGGGCAGGCAGTGAGCGCCGGCCCCGCGGCGGCCGAGCGGCCCCTGGGTTCCACTGGGCCCCGGCCACGGGACCTGCCTGACTGTGGGCACACAAAGAGCACCACAGGGGTCGGGGGAAGGTGCCTCCCGCTCCTGCACAGACACACACAATGACAGCCCTGTCACGCCATTTTGTGGCCTGGTGGAGGACAATTCCAGCCGTGCAAAAACACACATTTACACTAATTGGTCCTGGCTGGGACCAATTTATATATTCGTGAGCAGACTGGGTTTGCGGTAGGTTCTGCGCATGCGCCAGGTCCCACAGCTTGCTGGAAAATCAACAGCGACTAATAGGATCCCGCAAATTATGGATCACGAGTATGCGGAGGATCACTGCATTTCCTTTCAAAAGTGTCGGCTTTTATTTTTACAACACACTTTAACAAACCCCCAGTTCTCACAAGAAACTTCAATAGTGCATGGGGTAGAATACGGTAACCATTCTTCGTCCATCAAAGCAATGGAGAAGAGAAATAAACACAGAAAACAGAGAAAGAGAAAAATGATCACTAGTCCTTAGATCCCACATTGGTCCTGCTACATGGATGGTCCAGATCTGGAGTAGCAAGACAAAGAAAAAGGCAGGGGGACCCCAATCCACTCCTTCTTATATTTAACCTGGTCTGTGCCTCTTATGTAAAATAGATTTTTAGTGCAATTTCTTTCTGCATGTATAGTCAGCCCTTTTGAGTTGTTATCCTTCAGTATTCTATGATTTGACTGATAATAAATTGAACTAATTTCCCAAAATTTTGCCTGTTTTGCCCATGACGTTAACTGGGGAGTGATTTTTCCTTACCCTTATCTCAACACAAGTCCTTTGTTATTTATTTTCTTTTATCTCTCCACTTGTGGGGAAGAGTGATAGAAAAACATTGATAGGAAACTGGCGTCTAGTCAGGGTCAACCCATCACTGTGTGAGTTATTAAAATGAAAATGTTTTTATTCTCTCTGTTAGCTAATTGATGAACAATATTAATCATCAGGAAGTACTACTGCAGTAGTACTAGTAACTGCATTTCTACGTTTCTGCATTAGTAACTACTGCAGAAACGAGGTGCATATATGTAATTTTAATTCTAATCTGTATTCTACTCACAATTGTGCAGTTCTGGGCTCCCCAGTTNGAATTGTTCAAACTTCTTCAGCTTTATTTTCTGTACTTGAAGAAGTTTTATTAACACATACTTTAGTAATTTTTCATCTAAGAATATTAGAAATACAACTGTTGTGTGGGAAGACTGGGAAGCAGCTGTACTTATTTGGACCTTTCTAACAGTGACATTTTTGGATAGAGAACTCTCAACAAATCATCAGAGGTGTTAGCTCTATATGGTTTGGCCAACTTGATATATAACTTAATCAGAAATTATATTTTGTACTTGGTGAATATATATTTTAATACACACAGGAGCCTCTGTTTGAATGCAGCGGAACACTTATTTGTTTTGAGGGTGATGGACTGGCACGGTTCACCAGAAGAGGCCGTGGAATCTCCTTCCTTGGATATATTTAAAAGCTGTCTGGACACAGTCCTGGGCAATCTGCTTAGGGTGAAACTGCTTAAGTGGACAGTATGGACTGACCTCAACCACTCTGTGATACAGTGTATGGCATAATACCTTCATTAATCTGTTCTTTATCTAGGGACTGAAGAACGCATGTGCGCACACAGTCTGAGAGACTAGAATGCCAGTCAGATACTGTGACCATGAACACCTTTTTCACTGGGCAGCAAGTGGTTCATCTTAGTTGTTTTCCTTTGGCTCCAGTGTTGGCTGGATTAATAAGGAACCATCCCTCTTACCTTGTATTCCACCAAAAGAGTCGAAGGTTAAAACACTGTCACAGTATGTGATTTCTGAGCAGACTATGACAGGAATTTAATTCAAGTTGTCCATTTTAAGAATAATTCTCTAGACAAAATAGTTATTTGATGTGACAAGGAAGTCCTCAAAGGCAGTGATGGTCTAAGCCATTTTGTTTGTACTCCTGTCAAGACTGATAAGACTACGCTTCACAAATCTAGAAATGGATTGTATTGATACTAACACTTTGCTTATCTATTGTTTCTTGTACTTGTTGTACATTGGTGTTCTATGTTAAATTAATGCCCAATTCCTGTGAAAATAGTGGATTTGTCTCTGGTTTGATCTCTGGACCAGATGCATACAAAAAATTTGTTCCTTTACTTTTGAAATGAACATATCTTAAGTTAAAAATCAGCCTATTATGCTGAAATAAAACAAACAAAATCTTTTTTATATTGAGAACATTCTTATGAAGAAATTTCAGAAGTCGAAACAGTGTAGAAACAAATCCACAAAACACAGCTATAAATTTATGCATTCATACTTCAGGGGAGATTTATTTATCTGTTTCTTTATCCTATCATGAAATCAGCATAGTTCATAAGCAACAAACTGTTGGCTTTAAAATATGATTCATTCAGACAATATCAATGAGGACTCATGCTATATAATTCTGCAGTCTGTGCTCATCTACCTTTAAAGCTAAACTTTGACTATAATCTTGTATCGTTTGGGAATAGTGGTGCATGGGTTACAACAACTCAGAAAAACATGTGTGGAGTGGGAGTCTAAGTTAGACCAGAAAAAGTATTTATTTGTGTGAAAGACCATAAAAGCGGTTTATATAATCCTGTAGTAAATATCTAAAATGGAATACAGGAAAAAAATGAAATCCTAAGTTGCATGTCAGATCTCACAATGCATGGTTGAGCAAATGTATTTTTAAGGCTGCAAATCTCTTCGGTTAATATTTGACAGGTTTGTGAAGGTTAGTTAAAGACAGTCCGCCTGAAAGCAAGAAGTCAAAAGCATTAGCTTTTTTGCAGTTCAGTCTCCTTTCTGCTAACACCAGCTCAAATAACCAGGTCAGACAGTAAACAGAAATTCTCTGACATGCAGATGCTGATGTAATCATAATCCAGCAGAAATAACAAAACCATTTTAAATCGTAGATGCAGTTTTTACAAGATCTAGAAAACGTATCATAAAACATATATTTATGAAAACTAATTTTAACTATATTCTTGACATCCAATATTATTTTTATGTAAGATAGGATTTTGAGGCACAGCCTTTTGAAAGGTAGAACTGGGAAAAGCTGTTACATTAGTTAGAGATAATTGTACAATCACCTCAAATATATTAGAGTGAGAAAGAAATATATGGACCTTGCAACACTTTTTCTTTTACAGATCCATATCTCAGCCTGCTGCTCTTTAAGGACCGCTAGAGTTTAAGATCAGCCGCTTTTACACGCCTTTCTATTATCTTTTATAAGTGAAGCTTGCAAACATGGTCTCTGACTTGTTTTGAAATGACTTTAAGAGAAAGGCACAAGTAGTTTCATGTTTCCAATTGATTAAATGTGAAATACCTATTTCTGCTGCTGTTTCTTTCTTTGAAAGACAGCATGTTTCCCTCATTCATTTTTCATTAAAATAATAACCCGTCATTAAAAAGGCAGGTTGAATTAATTCAGTTAAGAGCAATGGTTTTGGACAAAGGTGTTTTCTTACCCGGTGAATCAGTGTTCTAAGTAGACACACTCCACAGTTTAGCAATTATGGAATTTCTAATATTGTAAATGTTTATTGTTTTAAGTACCAGAGGAAATCAGTAGCTCCGTCAAATTTTTAAAATTCTGACCAGCTTCATGGGGGCAAAGGAACAATTTGATTAACTCTGAGGGCACTCTTGAGAACCTAGTCCACCGCACGCCAGGCGGCCATCACCGGGGGCTTAGATTGGCACCAGCAAGCAGCCGGCCGCAAGGTGCTGTCTTGAACTTGCAGGACCTTAGGGCGGGGGTGCCCAGGGAGCCAAGACTTCCCACCTGTGGGTACTTAAACCATTAACTCTCTCAGGAGCACAGCGAACTGGGGCACAGTGAACAGGGGCAAGCAAACAGGGGCGTTAACTGTGGGGGGCTTGGGCAACTGCGGGGGGCTTGGGTGACTGTGGGGGGCATGTAAATAAGCAATTAAGAGGAAGTTAGCACAGCAGTTCACACGGGCAGGGTAGCAGANCAGGTTTGCGGTTCTGGATTTTGGGGATCAGGTGGATGACACGGAAGGAGGCCCCCCACCTAGTAAACCACTAGGATCTACCTCTTCCATCCAACAAATCAGAACCTCTAGTGTCAATAAGAAAAGGAGGGTAGTGGTTGTTGGGGCTCCCTCCTCAGGGGAACAGAAGGGCCTAACTGTCGACCAGACCGATGCCACAGAGAGGTCTGCTGCCTCCCTGGGGCCCAGATATTGCTGAGAGATTGCCAAAACTAATTCGACCTTGAGATTATTACCTCCTGCTGGTCGTTCAGATTGATAGTGATGAGATCAATGAGAAGGAATATAGAGAAATCGGGAACAGAAGGGCCTAACTGTCGACCAGACCGATGCCACAGAGAGGTCTGCTGCCTCCCTGG
>WEKX01016756.1:98327-117562 GCA_013390025.1 Pitta sordida | reverse complement strand
TTGTGGTACATCACCAGTAAGCCAGGACTGTTGGTAAATTATGGAGAGTGGCTTAGTGAGTTCATCTGCTAGTTCTTTCATCATCCTCGGATGGATCCCATCTGGTCCCATGGGCTTGTGAGGATCCAAGCCACTCAGCAAGTCTCTGACTACCTCCTCCTGGGTTACAGGCTGCCCATGTCACACAGACTGGAGGCACATCGCTCTGTGCCGGCACTAGCTGGCAAAGCTGTTGTTGTTGAGAGTTCTTGGGGCACTGGCAGCACCCCTGTTACCATGATAATGAGCTGTGACAGTCCCTGGGCAGCCACTGGCACCCAAACACTGCCTGTTACCATGGAAACACTGCAATGCACAGCAGACACACACACACACTGCTCCCCGGTCCCACTCCCAGGTGACACAGGGAAGCACGTCTGCCTTGTCCAGTGTCCCAGACAGCACCAAAGAACCCTGCATACCACAACCCACCACCACCACGGCCAGACCAGAGGCCCTCACGTTGGTTTGATAACATTAAACCAGCAACTCTTGATGGGAGTTGAAGGGAGAACAGCACAGCCACTCACCACTCCCCCAGTACCCCAAGAACTCTCAACAACAACAGCTTTGCCAGCACTGGCATGTGTAGGCCAGCAGAGCACTGCCTCTCCACTCTGAGCAGCAGGCACATGATGGGCAGTGCAAGGAGAGCACTGCCTCTCCAATCCAAGCAGCACAGGGTGGGTGGCATGGGCAGAGCACTGTCTCTCTGCTCCGAGCAGTGCGGGGCACGCAGCACAGGCAGAGCACTGCCTCTCCAATCCAAGCAGCATGGGGCAGGCAACGTGGGCAGAGCACTGCTTCTCCGCACCAAGCAGCACGTGACGGGCAGCACAGGCAGAGCAGAGAACCGGCAGTCCAAGCAGCATGGCAGGCAGGGCTGATTTCAATATCCATGACTGTCAGTTAGTGCAGGAGCTTGAGAGGGAGGGTCCAGAGAAGGGCAACAAGGATAGTGAAAGGACTGGAGAACAAGCCCTAAAGGGAGGGACTGCGGGAGCTGGGATTGTTCAGCCTGGAGAAGAGGAGCCTCAGAGGTGACCTGATTGCTGTTTACAACTACCTGAAGGGAGGTTGCAGTCGGGTGCATGTAAATTTCTTCTCTCAGGCTGATAACACCAGAACAAGAGGACATGGCCTTAAGCTGTGCTAGGGGAGGTTTAGACTGAATGTTAGGAAGAGGTTTTTCACACAGAGAGTGATCGCTCATTGGAATGGTCTGCCCAGGGAGGTGGTGGACTCGCCATTGCTGGAGGTGTTTAAGAAAAGACTGGATGAAGAACCCATGATATGGTATAGATAATGGGATGAAGAATTAGGTTATATAATAATAATAATAATTAAAAAAAAAAAATATGATGACACAACCCTGAGATTGGCTCAGATAAAGAGTGCATGGTGTCCACGGCTCCAGGGTTGTGGGTTTTCTTACTCNTATCTGAGCCAATCTCAGGGTTGTGTCATCATATTTTTTTTTTTTAATTATTATTATTATTATATAACCTAATTCTTCATCCCATTATCTATACCATATCATGGGTTCTTCATCCAGTCTTTTCTTAAACACCTCCAGCAATGGCGAGTCCACCACCTCCCTGGGCAGACCATTCCAATGAGCGATCACTCTCTGTGTGAAAAACCTCTTCCTAACATTCAGTCTAAACCTCCCCTAGCACAGCTTAAGGCCATGTCCTCTTGTTCTGGTGTTATCAGCCTGAGAGAAGAAATTTACATGCACCCGACTGCAACCTCCCTTCAGGTAGTTGTAAACAGCAATCAGGTCACCTCTGAGGCTCCTCTTCTCCAGGCTGAACAATCCCAGCTCCCGCAGTCCCTCCCTTTAGGGCTTGTTCTCCAGTCCTTTCACTATCCTTGTTGCCCTTCTCTGGACCCTCCCTCTCAAGCTCCTGCACTAACTGACAGTCATGGATATTGAAATCAGCCCTGCCTGCCATGCTGCTTGGACTGCCGGTTCTCTGCTCTGCCTGTGCTGCCCGTCACGTGCTGCTTGGTGCGGAGAAGCAGTGCTCTGCCCACGTTGCCTGCCCCATGCTGCTTGGATTGGAGAGGCAGTGCTCTGCCTGTGCTGCGTGCCCCGCACTGCTCGGAGCAGAGAGACAGTGCTCTGCCCATGCCACCCACCCTGTGCTGCTTGGATTGGAGAGGCAGTGCTCTCCTTGCACTGCCCATCATGTGCCTGCTGCTCAGAGTGGAGAGGCAGTGCTCTGCTGGCCTACACATGCCATAGCTGGCAAAGCTGTTGTTGTTGAGAGTTCTTGGGGCACTGGCAGCACCCCTGTTACCATGATAATGAGCTGTGACAGTCCCTGGGCAGCCACTGGCACCCAAACACTGCCTGTTACCATGGAAACACTGCAATGCACAGCAGACACACACACACACTGCTCCCCGGTCCCACTCCCAGGTGACACAGGGAAGCACGTCTGCCTTGTCCAGTGTCCCAGACAGCACCAAAGAACCCTGCATACCACAACCCACCACCACCACGGCCAGTCCAGAGGCCCTCACGTTGGTTTGATAACATTAAACCAGCAACTCTTGATGGGAGTTGAAGGGAGAACAGCACAGCCACTCACCACTCCCCCAGTACCCCAAGAACTCTCAACAACAACAGCTTTGCCAGCACTGGCATGTGTAGGCCAGCAGAGCACTGCCTCTCCACTCTGAGCAGCAGGCACATGATGGGCAGTGCAAGGAGAGCACTGCCTCTCCAATCCAAGCAGCACAGGGTGGGTGGCATGGGCAGAGCACTGTCTCTCTGCTCCGAGCAGTGCGGGGCACGCAGCACAGGCAGAGCACTGCCTCTCCAATCCAAGCAGCATGGGGCAGGCAACGTGGGCAGAGCACTGCTTCTCCGCACCAAGCAGCACGTGACGGGCAGCACAGGCAGAGCAGAGAACCGGCAGTCCAAGCAGCATGGCAGGCAGGGCTGATTTCAATATCCATGACTGTCAGTTAGTGCAGGAGCTTGAGAGGGAGGGTCCAGAGAAGGGCAACAAGGATAGTGAAAGGACTGGAGAACAAGCCCTAAAGGGAGGGACTGCGGGAGCTGGGATTGTTCAGCCTGGAGAAGAGGAGCCTCAGAGGTGACCTGATTGCTGTTTACAACTACCTGAAGGGAGGTTGCAGTCGGGTGCATGTAAATTTCTTCTCTCAGGCTGATAACACCAGAACAAGAGGACATGGCCTTAAGCTGTGCTAGGGGAGGTTTAGACTGAATGTTAGGAAGAGGTTTTTCACACAGAGAGTGATCGCTCATTGGAATGGTCTGCCCAGGGAGGTGGTGGACTCGCCATTGCTGGAGGTGTTTAAGAAAAGACTGGATGAAGAACCCATGATATGGTATAGATAATGGGATGAAGAATTAGGTTATATAATAATAATAATAATTAAAAAAAAAAAATATGATGACACAACCCTGAGATTGGCTCAGATAAAGAGTGCATGGTGTCCACGGCTCCAGGGTTGTGGGTTTTCTTACTCTTCTGTTCAGGCAACGAAACCAAAATATTATTATCATTCAGTTCATTCTGCAGTTGTAGAGGGCTACGAACTTGAATTGCAGCTTTTAAATTTTTTTTTAGTTTGTATCACTTCACTGGAGTAAGTGACCAGTTGTAACTATGCACCATTATACCAATTCATTCCAGAAAAAAACGACCATGGAAATCTTTTTCAACAAAATTAAGGCTTTGAATATCAGAAACATGGCCATGGTCCTTCTGTTTTATTCCAGACCACACGAATGTGTTAAATTCACAAAAAAAAAAAAAAAAAAAAGTAAGTAATGTTATGTTAATACGTGTTTTCTTAGAAAACTCAGTCTTACACCAAGTAACCTCTATCAAAAATAGAGCTCAAAAAGGAGTTCAAAGAACACAGCTTGTGGTAGTGCTCTTAATATAACAAATTTAGAGAGTAAACTAAAAAGACTAAGACAAAAGCACATTTGATGTTGCAGTGTTGTGCTGTTTCCCCTGAGATTCTGCTGAACCTAGGGCTCCTAGATGACTATCAGCAGTAACAGTCTCTTAAAATTAAGACCAAATGTGAAAGAAACACAAAGCAACTCATGAACTCTTCCTGTCCACAGAACCAATTACCGTACATTAGATTGTTGAAACAATTAGATTAGAATGTTGAAACATTCTTTGTTTTAATTGCTGGGTGACATTTCATGTATCCTGAAAAATGAAATTGTTTCCTTTTCAATTAGTCCCCAAGAGATATGTAAGAAAAAAACTGCATGAAAACTATCATAGTTAGTAGAGGTTTTATTACGAAAAGTGCCACTTAATTTTTTGCATTTCTCAAAACAGCGGAACAGCAAATTCTTTGCCTATCCCATGTTCTCTACAATTCACAAGCATACCCCACTGATTTTTAGTCCATAGAGCCCACAGTGAAGATAAACAATAACTTCATAGAGGAAATACTGATTTAAAACCATTGATTCAAAGTCCTACGGTATCACAAGATTAGTTACTTTTGAGGAATGTACTAAAGGTGACTTTTGGCTACTTCATTATTGAAAAATGCAAAGCAAATAAACTCTGCTATTCAAAGTAGAAAAATGCCAATGCAGCAACTGTTACAAAGCAAGGTGGTTTGACATGCAACAGACCAGTAGAAAGAAACCAAAATGGGCATTGACAATGATTGTTTCAGTGAAAAAACATAAATGCTATACCTTCCAAAGAAAAAAATCCCTTAGTGTTTTATTGTAATCTTCAGATGGAAAAGGAACACCACAGAATAAAACTTGGTTGTGATTTGAGATCCCACAAGGATGTCCTCAAGTGTATGATGGACAAGACAAATAGAACCATGGGGAGGCATCACTGCCTCTTCCCAAGGTTGCTAGGAGCCAGAGCTTTTGTGTATGTGGCAGGGGAGGGGAATGGTGTGGCCCCACATGGGACTGGCTGAGGGCAGCGCTCCGCGCCCCACAGTGGCACCAATGCTGACACTGACACCAGCAGTGCTCAGCTGTGCACTCACGGTGGTGCCAGACATCTTGCTGGCAGAACTAGTCGGCAGCTTTTCTGGTTGTTTCACTGGAGGTGGCCGAGAACTCTTCCATGTTTCTGGCCACAATAAACTCTTTGGAGTCATTTCTGACTGGTGGAAGAAAAAAAATTAAAGTGGTTGTGGCGGGACTTTTAAAACCTGGCACACAGTGGGACTCGTTCTCTTTCCTTTAGGTCTTTCGAAGCTGAGAAACAGACCCCATAGCAGCTCCCTGTGGTCAGACAATGGCCATCTGCAACCTCCAGCAGCATTTCGGCACCCGTCTACCTCTTCACATCACACCTCTTCCCCACATCTCCAGCAGGAAAAGGGCAGTTACACAAACTGTTTTCTCCTGTTGTTTGTTTCCTTTATTTATTCCCCTTCCCTTTTTTTCCAGGGAAGAGGAGGTTTTGCTCTCCTCCCATTGGGAGAGGGTGAAAAACATATATATATATACCCATTCATACTCTGGATATACAGTAAGACCCTGTTTATTTGCGGTTCGTATCTTTGCAGGTTCAGTTCTTTGCAATTCATTTTTCCAGTGAGAAAACAGAGTCTGAGCATGTGCTTCCCACCACCCCCTCCCCAATTAAAGGCGTACAATGCTTTTTTTAGAATAAATTAATAACTTTTTAGAATTTTTAGAATAAATTAAGAACAAAAGAAATTGGAACTGTTTTCACTACTAATTATGTTTTTGATAATGTGGAGGCATTTAATTAATTCTTCTGTGTTCAAAAATAAAACATTTGCATCACATAAGGATGTAGAAATACTTTCTTGTCCATTAGCAAACAAGAAAATTATACCTGATCCATGTTTGTTTAATCACTTCAAAATCACCATATATATACAATTTAAAGTAGGAACCACAAAATAATTTCCTTTAGAATGCTGCTGTTAATAGGTCCAATAAATCCTAGCATTCCCAGAAAATTCCAGAAGACAACCTAAATACTATTATTAGTATTACATATTATTATTATTACTTGCAGACTACTACAAGACTATTGTCACACCAAAAAAATTACAAAAGTTGAGGCACAAGTAACTGGAATTCAAAAAATTACAACAATCGGAAGTAACTGGAATTAAAAAATATTACAAAAATCAGAAGTAATCAACATGGCTTCCAGGAAAATAAAGCTTGTCGAACAAATAAGGTATTTATTCCTGAATACAATTTTTTGTTCCATCAAACTGAAATTATGCTCTGCAGAGAAAAACCAGGAATATCAAAAACCTGCAAGGTTTCCTGGCCAATCTAAAAAAATAAGATTTGATAGAAAATCATTATCAAAGAGTAGTTTCCAGTGTTATAAAGGACAATACAGTCGGGTCTCCTATATCGTGCACCCGCAGTCTTAATCAGGGCCCGCAGAGCTGTACTTCTGTGTGCTGCCACTGCCGCCCACACCCCCACCCCTACCCCTGCTGTGCGTGCTGCCACCACACGTGCCCCCGCTGCTGCCACCCAAGCCACCACAGCCATCCGTTCTGCCGCCGGGGCTGCCACTGCTGCCGTGGCCACCGCTGCAGCAGCTCGTGCATGTGCAGTTGCAAAACGGGTCTCCTACATCTCTAAAAAATCATGCCACTAAGATCTGAAGACACAATACGGGGGGCACGAAGTGCAAGAGGGCCAACTGTATTATTAAAAGCTTTCACTGGTTATCTGAAAGTAAATATAAAATCATAGCTGGTGAAGTTTGCAGATGACAATACTTGGTAAGATGATAAACAGTTATAAGAGCAGCAATTCCACAGATGAATCTGCATTACTGTGGTGAAACAGCATCAGACTGAGCTCATTTTAACAAGGACAAATGCCCTCACAGCAAGAAACAAGCATCTAAGCTCAGGAATGGAAAGCATGCCAACATGAGGATTCAACATACAAATTTGGAAACTACTAGGAAAATTCTACCTATGTATTAAAACTACTAAGTCCTTAACTATACTGCAAACAGTACTTTATCCTACGCTCATATTTTAAGGCCTCCAGAAAACTCATGAAGGTACTAAAAAGAGCCACAAAACCTAAATGGTGTGTTTGAGTTAGAGGGAGTTCATGCATTCAGTTTGTTTGGCTTATCAAAAAATGAAACTGAGAAGTGATTTGATTACTGCATTTAAGTATCAATGCAGGAAGAAACTGCAGGATATTAAGGACCTCCTTAACCTAGTGGGAAGAGGCATAAAAAGAGTACACGGCTGAAACCCAATGCCAGAAAAAATTCAAATGAGACATGAAGCACACATAACTGTGAGAAAAACGGACTATGGCAACAAACAGGCAAAGGGAAGCATTTTCCTTCTTCATGCCTTGAGACCAAGACTGGACATTTCTCTGAAAAGCATGGGTTAGACAAAAGTTATGTTTTGGTCAAATAGACTACTGGGTTTGTTACAGCTGTAACAGAGAGAAATTTGATGGCTTGTAACCTATGACAGATGAGAATAGATGAACCAACACCCCCCTCCCAAAGGTTAAACTAATAATCGATTTATCAGGATTTTATACTGCTGTCCATTGCTACGGTATCTCAGTACTTTCATATTAAATCAATAGTAGTAGGAAAATTCTTAATGGACTTTAAATAGCTTCTGAACTTCTACTTTCAGGAGTAAAACTAATTAGGGGAGGATTTTTGAGGCGGTCAGAAGGTCTGTATTTATCCCTCTTGTTATAGACTGTATATTACTACATTTCCTTTGTGATTATATAGTATTTTGCAGCAGTGAGCTAGTGAATTCAGCCAGGCCCAGTGCTGCTAAAAGCTTCTGCTTAGGAAACACTGTTAGGTTTGTCTCCTCAAACACTGTCAAGGTGCCAGTGGGTATCATGACAAAACTGTCTCCAATCTCCAGTGCTGTTTAGGGTAGTGACCACTTGCTTTGTTGACACCAAGAAAAAATGTCTGCATCCTCAGAAAGTCACAATTTAGATGAAATGATGAGTGGTGGTAGGCCCAAGTCACCATATAATCTATTCCTTAAAAATTATGTATTTTCAGAGATATGACGCCATTCTGAGAGAACAAACACTCTGTCTAACAGTTATTATAAATCTATGGCATATGATGCAGGGTTCTTAAAAAACATGTACTTTTCAAAAAGATGCATTAATTCAAACTTAGACTCTAAAAATTACAAACATACAGAAGTATTTTTTGGTCAAAAATAGAAAACCTCTTTCCAATGTATTCTTTGACACATGTACAGTAATTCAGTGACTTCTAATTAATTTAGAGACTGCTTAATATCTAGCACATCAAAAACAGAGCAAATTTGCTAGCTGCTTCATTTTTCTTGTAACAGCAAACTGTTAATGCTTTATTCTTCAAGTTAAATAAATTTTCCTTAATTACAGCCTATCCTTCTGGCCAAAGAAAGATCAGAATAGGGAAACAAGATTACTGCAAAAAATAAGATATTGATACAGTTTTAAAGTACTATTCTACCATCACTAATTTTTGCTCGCTTCATTAATTGTTTTTATGCATCAGTGAAGAAGGTACACCTCAAAACCCAGTGTATTTCAATTGGCTATTTGCAGCTGTAAATTTTTCACCCAGACCAATTTTACATACTGTGCACACTCCGTAACATTCTGCAATCCCTTTAAAACTTTGTTCGGGCCTTTTGAAGTCATAAATCAATTTTCTCTCTTTGTACCTGCACAGAAAGAAGAGTCGATTGAAGATTACTTTTTCCTCAGAGGTTGTGCAGCATCTACAGGAACAGGGCAGAGACCAAGCCCCTCGATGCGCACCAGGTGCCGTGGCACTTGTGTTTGCTCATGCTGTTCTCCGAAGCCCTGCTGAGCCTTGTCTGCCTCTGGCAATCAGGATGGCTCAGATCACCTCCTTTTAATTGCAATGGCTTCAACTGCCAAGCTTTCTTCCTGAAAGCATGCCTCTAGTAAAAAACCTTTATCTCTACAGAAAACTAAAGATTATTAAAATTTTGTAATAGTCTACACAAAGCTGGAAAGGAAACTTTAAAACAACCCCCAAAAAAATCCTCTAAAATTTATTCCCCAAGCTACAGCCAAGAAACACACAACATTGTTTATGAACTATGTTAGATCAAGAACATGCTTAGGTGCCCAGACGTGCTCATTCAGCAGCATTGTGAGGAAAGCAGCACCTATTCCAGGGTATCCTTCTGACCTGAAATGGTAGTTACATTATTACAACAGCCAACAGTTCTGAAAGCACGTACCTGGTGGCAGAAGTCATACTGACTAATGGGCATAATAGCATGAGAAGAAAAGAGAGAGTGACACCAACTCCTGGAAAAGACAGGCAACAAGGGTCTGGAAGGGTAGTGGAGAAAGAAGGCAAATTAGGAACAGCAAGCAGAAAAGATGAGCACCCATGAGAGGTAGTAAACCCCCAATACACCAAGTTTACTCACAAGACTAGTGAAAAATATCAAATCAAAAGACAGATTAGTATGTAACACACTTTGGGTAGCAAAACAGGTTTTTTTATTTTTTGGGCTTAGATCGGCAATCCAAATTCACCTTGAATAACACTATCCACAGGCATTAAAATAGAAATCAAGCCAATAAAGTAAAACATAGCAGATATTTTAAAATGAAAAAGGACAGCAGTATCAGTGACTAGTCAGACTGCATGAAATATCTGATGGGAGTTTCATGACAGGCAAGAGGAGTTTCCTAGGCACCAGCTACTCAATGAGACACAGTAAGTCAGCATTATAAGGCTAAAACATCAGCTATCATTAATTTCCTAGTCTTAAATCAGGAGTTAAAACTGATTATATTGCTTTCATTTTCTTGGAAGCCTAAAAAAACCCATGCCCTAAATACTCATTAATCCATTCAAAAAGATTTGCAGTTTAAGGTAACTTCTGCATCTACTTTTGTATTCAAAAAAATATTCTTATGAACATTACAGACCGATTTAATGTGAATTCTTCTAGTAAAATGTGTACAGAAATGACTGGCAGAACATTAACATTCATAAGACATAGATGTGAAGAGAAAAAATGGTCCTGCTGTACCCAGACTATAATTCTGAAAATGACGGCATGATATTAAATGACTCAAAGAAAGGACTGAGGTCACATTCTCTTCTGAACATGAAGGTAGTAGAAGATGCTAATACATTGCTCATCTCAGTTTAATAATTTAGTATGAACTGCATAAAATAGAAAGGCCACTTAGGAAGGAAGAAAAAGCATTTTTAGCTATCAGTATTCAACACTAGTAATGAGAAAATTAAAGACAGCACCCTCCAGCAGCACTTCTGGCAGTGAGGAAGCCACAGCTAAGCTCCACATTAGCACTCCATGGCCTTAGAGAAAGCTGAAGTGCAGAAAAGATCTCTAGCAAACAAAGTTCAGTCTCTTTCCTCTCCTTGCAAAATTCTGTTTGGCTTCAAGTGGAAATCTATTAAAGCAAATGCCCAAATTTTAGCTTTGCTCTAAAGGGGAAACAAATTAATAAATTACCTGTGGAAAACAGCAGAGGGAAAGAAGGAGAATTTGAGTGAGAATATTATTTCAACAGGTACCTTGAAAAGCAATCATAACATTTAAAGACTACAGACTTAGATTATGTGCTTAAAGGTTTGTAGCAGACTTTGGGAATATAACATGCCTTTATTTTACAAGTTTAGCACTCTTAAAACAGCAACAAACAGTATCAAACCTGAGAAGTCCTGCTTTTGCAAACCTGTTGTGATAAGACAATGCAAGGAAACTATCCTGTAGTCTAATCTATGAGTAAGGAACAGGTTTTCACTGGTCATGGGCCTAAATGAGGTTGTTAATGTGCTGTTCTCATTCACCTTTGAAACAGAATCAGAAAATTGGGGTTCGGTTGTTGGTTTTTAAGTGTCACGTGGAATTCTAAAGACAGCAGGCCATGAACTTCCTCTCATTTTCCCTCCCCTTTTAGCATGACCACCAGAAAACAAGTAAAACCAGTATCACCATACAGCAGTAAGTGGGCAGTTATTACTAGTTTCAAAGAGTTTAGATAGGGTGATGTTAAAGATCTACAGTGACAACTTACAGTTCCTTTCCTTGAAATTCACAGGAAACAAGGAATCAGTCTTTTAAGAGTTATCTGCCCATCCCTCCACATAAGGGGCTGACACAGAAAAAGTCAAATATTTGATGGAACTAAAGATACTTACATCTACCAAATTGGAAAATGGATTCAAGGATAGAATACTATATTTCAAAATTATTAATGATATCTCAGAAATCTGCAGTTCTCTGGTTTCTGTTGTGAAAAAGTCTGCATTCCTTATTCCTATGGGTACAGCTGGAAACTAAAACAAGGAAATTAAATCAAAGATTTAATAGACACCTTCCAGTACCTAAAGGGGCCTACAAGAGAACTGGGATGGGATTTTTTGAACGGGTTGCCCAGAGCAGTGGTGGATGCCCCATCCTTGAAAATGTTCAAGGCCAGGTTGGATGGGGCTTTGAACAACATGGTCTAGTGGGAGGTGTCCCTGCCCAGGGCAGGGGGCTTGGAATTATTTGAGTTTTAAGGTCCTTTCCAACCCACATCACCTCTAAGTGGAAATAGAGTAAGTCCCTGGTTTCTGCAACTAAGGTGGCACCCAGATATGGTGTAAGCATTTAAAATACAGATCTAGACGAACTGACAGTCACTGTGTTGATTAAAGGAACCTGGAATAAAGATCAAGTAGGCAGATTCCAGCCATGCATCTATCATAAGAGATAACAGAGAAATGGATTCAGAGAAGAAACCACCAGATGATCACTCAAGGAACATAAGGACTTTACTAAATGCTCCAAGAGTCCTCCTACCTCAACACCATCAAATAGCGATCTGAATAAAAAACAAAACCAAAACCGAACCACAGTAGGAATACAGGTCCTCCTTTGATTATAGATTTATGCAAAGAGACCTATAGTAATACCTTCTGTAATTTTTATAAGCATTCAAGTGAAAGAAGAGTTTTGTGATTATCTTTTAAAAGGATTGTAGAGAAAGGAGGGAGGGGAGCAGAAGGAACCCTGTAGAAATTTGCTAGCAAATAAACAGGAAGATGTACGTTCATAAGTTTAAATGAGGTCTCCCTAAAGAATTGACTGCAGCTGTGCATAATGCAACTGGAAAACTGAAGAGACATAACTGAACTTCAACTCAAGAATTTCCAATTACTTAATATTCCTTCAAGAGACTTAAAATTTTAATAGGCAAAAAAAAAGCTTAAAAAGGCATTGGAGAACTACAAATCTTAAATTTCATGAAAATCTTGGAGGATAAGCTGTTCTTATATAGATCCACTAAATGGTTTAGAAGGGAAAGATTTTGAGAACTACCTTGAAATGAGATTTTCTCCTCACTTCCTGAAGTGGAAAATTCACTATTACCTCTGCAAATAGCTTCTGTTTTTAAACTTCAGTAATAGTTTCAAGTACTCTGCTAGGATTACAAAACAACTGTGAGGCAACCTGCCTTTCTGTAGAAAATTATCCTGCATTATTTAAGATTTGGCAGTTAAATACAGAAAGCAAACTGTTTCCCTGAAGAGTTAAACTTGGATTAAACAACATTATTTTTTTCTAAGGGAACATAAAGCATATACACTTGTGTTCAATTTTTTGTATTTTACTTGTTGGGTCCATGCTTTGCCTGCACAGGCAACTCAAGCCAATAACTTGGCTGTTATTAGTGGAAAACTCTGTAGGAATTTCAGTTATTTTTCTCAACTATATAGAAAAATGCAGCTGGATAGAACTTAACTCCCTACAAAGAAACAGAACAGAAGATATTCAAAGAGATTAGAAACAGAACAGAAAAATGCTTTAAGATTCCTTCTGAACAATTCAAGTTATAACATGACTTCTGAGTTTCTGTGCACAGAAAAATGCTTAGACTGACAGCAACAGCCACACAAGACAGGTCTAAAATCTGGTCCAAGATCCAAGGTGATGAGAAATATCTTTCCATTACTTCATACTCCTACTGTCTCTGCTACAGAAGAATCCACTTCCTGCTAACAAAACAAAAGTCATATATTCACATTATAGTTCTCCACAACTTATTTTAACGCACAAAATTACTGGAGTTGTTCAAATGCCATTCATTCACCAAGTAGTGAAGCGGGCAGGGAAACTATGGTAATTATCATAATCACTTTAGATACCATTGGAGAGAGTATTAAAATAATAACTATTCAAAATTGATAATTTACTTTTTTAAAAAGATCAAACAGCCTACACATTCATTTAAATAGTACGAGTACTCTACTTAAGTAAAAAAAAAAGATCATACTGTCAGTAAATTGATCAACTTGTCTGATAGTTGAAAGTCTTCAAATTTGAAACAGAAAACAGAAAACTAAAAATAACTTAAGACTTCTAAGAAGTTGAAATATATTTGCCTATGCATTTGGAGAAACCAGGTAGAAGAAACTAAGTCTAGTGTTTTCCTACAGATAAGCTGAAGAAGTAGCTTACCCCGTAGTTTCACCTTATTAATCTGCCATGAATAACATCATAGCCATAAATGTGAGTAAACAAGAAATGTTTCAATGCTATTTTCACTTCAAAAAAGAGAGACCCATAATGCATACATTGACAAGACATTACACCTTCAGCTCTGCCTCTTGCATGTTCTTCTAAATATTCTAAGCAGACCAAGGCCATATCCTCGTCTCATCACTAGACAGCAGCTATCTACTTTTCCATGCTGGGTAGATAGGAAGCATAACCTGGGAGGAAAAGAAAGCCAACTTCTCAATCATTCTGTTAAGTAAAGTGCACAGAGAAAAGCATGGAAAGTCTCTGTCTTTGGAGTATGACTGGTATGGACAGAAATCTGGTACAAGTCAAGAGAAAATGCTGACAGTTCAGTTTTCCAGACCACATTTTGCCAGAATTTTACATCTTGATGAAATTTAATTCAAACCCAGGACAACTCCATACTGTTTTAAAATACATTTAAAATAAGAATAAATTAAAATATGTAGGTTTTTATCCTTCTAAACCTCTTTTCTCAACCTTTCTAAATTTAAAACACTTACCAAAACCAATTCAACTGGCATTAAAGGTCACCTTCAGCATAAATTTGGGAAAAAAAAAGAATAACTGGAAAAACATTTTCATAAGGCCTATACAGCCTTATTAACTGGCAGCGATACAGCACCATACATAAGGATGTTTCTGTCTCATTAAAGGCTTCTTATACTGTCTACAAAGAGGACAGAATCTCATCCAAATAAAACAACACACCTTCAAATAGATCTCTTTACTATGGGACTGTGATCCTTTTAAATTGAGATGCCTTTATAAAGGTGACAGAGACAACTCAAACATGAGGAATACAGATTCATCTTCATTTAATGTGAACATGGGTTTCCTGATACTTACACTTTTATGTCAAACTTTACTCTTCTATTAGCATTAAATAACTTTAAAATAAATAAATAATTTTAAATGGGATTTCTCAATTTCTGTGATTTGCCAAGTCCTATTTTGTTGGTTATGTACTATGCTTGCAGAAAAAGCGATGTTTCTAAAACTAGACAGTAATAAAGACTCACAAGATAAATGTAAGCTCCAGGCATTGAAATGTTTGGGAGGATAACTGGTTTCTATCATAATAATTGGATTTCCAGTCTTCTTACTGACCCCAAAAGGTTCCTTTGTAAGTCAGATTTGGGTTTTTGTTTTTAAAGGTAGATCATTTTTCTAAATTTAAAACACGGGGATTAGAGAACTAAAAATGTATTTGAAACTAATACTCTGGAGCATTACTTAATGGAAGCTACATGCTTTTAAGTTTTCTAAAGTGTTCATGAGTATTATCTGGAAGTGGACAGTTGAGGTGAGCAGTTTACATTTACATTAATAAAAACTAATCCAAACTTATGGCATGAGGTGGTACATTCTGCTTTTTGTAATATGCTAAGTAAAAATTACTGGACATAGGCACAAAGCAAGATTTTTTTATCTTATGATAAACTTCAATATTAAACTTTTGTTCTACTCTACAAAAACTGAAATTTAAGTGGAAAGATTGCTGCTAATGTTCACATTCCGCTTTTTCCTAAAATGTCTCATGAGGTTTTAAGCAGTATCTTCACATATCTACAACATTTTAAAAATGAATTCAAAACTGAAAGTCTTTCCAAAGACAAATGAAAAACAAGTTCATAAAATGATTTTTTTTTAAATACAAATAAACAGTACAAGTAAAAAAAGAAAGCTGAGACATATCGATACAAAAATCAGTATTTATATAAAAAAATAATGCACTGCATATTGTAAAATCAGTCAGGAATAGTATTCACCTTCACACAGATTTCTACATTTTCAGCCTTCAAAAGGTTACACAGCAAGGAAAAGAGACCTACATGCAAGGCAGACTGCTTCCTGGTTTCCATCTCAGAAATTTACCCCCTGAGCCCGCAGGGAGATTAGAATCAGAACAAAAACTCTTTTTACAGTGGAGTGTGAAACATTATTTCTAAAGCATTTGTCCAGCTCACCCAAATCGGGAAGTCTGAGTCAGCCTACCTTTGACATGGAAACAGCCAAAAAAACGAAGCTTCTAAAAGGGGGATGGGATGAAGGTGCAAGTCAGTGAGTGGATCCTCCATGTTCAACATACAGGAACTTTTCGGGAATCCAAAAGCTCACTTTATGAAGACTTCATCTCATTTAGGCTAAGTTCAAATACACTTCACAGATACATTTCATACCATGCAAGTTTAAATACTTTACTGTAACACTAAAATTCAGCCATTTTCTTCATGTTTTTCTCTGGAAAAAAGTTTGTATTACATAAACAGATTTTTTTCCCCCACTAAGATAGTTGAAGAAAGCCTAACTGTTACCTGTTGCAAATCAGTATCATCGTATTGACAGTAATGCATTCATGTAGTTGAGGGTCTGCCTCAAAACTATTTTAAAGCCATGTTACTGAGAAAGAATATGGTAACAGTATATATTGTCTAAGAAACCCACCTACTACTCTGATGAAGCATCAGAACTCTTACTACAGCTCTTCACTTTTAGGGTCTATATACTCTGTAATAATCATCAGACAATAATTCCTAGTATGGAAATACAACAGTACCAGATTTCCACTACTGGGTGGTTTTTCTGCTTCCAGAATGCCCTATGAAGCTGCAAACCCACGAAATCTTTGAAGTGTATCATGAGAAATTTTAAATTGAATTTTACATTAAAAAAACCTTCACCTCTGCTCTGTCTTTTGGTGCTAATGGTTCTACAATGTTCAAACAAATGCTTTTTAATATAAAGTCTCTGTATGTACTAATGCAGAAAACTAGTATCACATTAATTTCTCAGAAAATCGTATTAATAGTGTGCAGTTTACATCTGAGATAAGTGAAACAAGATTGTCAAAACAGTACTTCAACATGTAAGAGATGAACATATAAAGGCACATACAGATTGTCAATGATTACAACACATTTCTTTGACAACAGAATATTTTCTGCACTTGTAAACAACTTTGTTTACATAAAGGCTCACACCTTTAAAGTGAGGTTAGTGCTGCTGACTCAGTTATTGCTACATTCACAGTTTAACAGAATTTTAGACAGTATATGAAGTACACTCCCAAACAGAGCCATCTTCATTTCTTCCTTGTTTGTTTCATCATTAGAGAACTGAAGTATGCAGACTAGGACTACTGACCACAGAAGCCAGTAACACCCAGATCCAAGAGAAACATTAGCAGTGATTTAACTTCAAAAGAATAAAAAGTCATTTTTTCAGAAAAAAGTTCCTGTTCTTCATTACATAAGTATTTTCTTCATTTTTACATATACTAGTAAACTTTTGTCTGGGCACATTAAGAGCCCATTCAAGCTCTGTTAGAATTCTTGCACCTTTTGACCAGCATGTTACTGCAGTCTCTTGATGTAATAGCTAGGAGTCACCTAGCTGCTAAAAGTCACCTTCCATTTGATCTTCTGGCATACAAGTCTCTTATGCTTTTTGTTAGTTGCTTTATGAATACTTTGTAAACTCTTCCACAGTATGTATGCATGGTTTTCTGTAATTCCAGTTCTAGGGGGTGCAGCAGTGAATGAACCAGATCATCTCCGAATGAATACTGTAAAGAGGGTAAGAAAAGAAAATTTAAGGTCAATACAGAAGATTGCCATTATTCAGAGGTATTAAGAGTTTTATAAAAATGCTTTCAAGCATCATATTTGCTTCCCATAGTATCCTAGTTTAGAGGTTTTTTGCTGCCCTGGCAGCGGGGAGGTTAACAGCTCAGCTCTCAGCTCAGTCGCTGCCATGGCATTCAAGGTTATAGAGATAAAGACGTCTCTGTGAATAAACATATTTGGGAAAGAAGAAAAAANAAAAAGGGAATATGACATCTGCTGTAAGAGAAGGAGGGGTGGGGGGAAAAGGTTGCCTTTTAAATAATGCTTCCTTTGCAGTTCTGATCTTGTTAGTTAGTAAATAAATCCTTTATATTCTTTACTTATAGTTTGCCTTGCTTTTTTGCCTGTGACCAGTTTTATTTTCTAGTTTTTCTCCTCCAGGAGAGGTTGTGGTGGATCTCTGGCATCCAGCCAGGGTCAAACCACGACACATAGATTTATTAAATGTTTTCAAGAACTTGGAGTGTTTCTGAATATTATGACTGAAAAACACCTCCAAATTACAGAAATATTCTCTAATGCTTTCAATAAGCACAACATGAAAGATTTATTTTTATATAAATGTAAGCAAATGAATGTCTTCAGACAGGCAAAGAGGAAATTTAAATTAACCTTATGAAATTAAAAATTTGCAGATCTAAAATGATTTCTGGTTATTTTTCTTGTCGTATGGTAACTTTTACAAATGACATTTAACCTTTAAGTAATATAATTATTATCAAATTATAACGAAACAGCAATGTAAAAAGTGGTACTACTGAAGTTTCATTAAACTGAAAGATGATCAAACACATACTATGCTTACTATGGGCATGAAATAAAGTCGTCATTAATTCAGTGGTGCTGGATATTTTATAAATAACTAATAAGTTAAAACAGCATTTTGAAGTAACATAATTTTGTTCATCTTATTACCACTGAATCAGCAGTGCTTTACATACTTTCCCTGCCATGTTCATACACCAAATGGGATCATAAATAAAAGGAAATAATTTCTTCTTCTGTTTTTGACAATACTCAAAGGAAACAAAGAAATAACATTTTTATGGAAACACAATCACTTTCCCTGCAATGTATTTGCAGACCCCCAAAAGTACTTTTCTTCATTCTTATATCTAAATGACAACATGTAATAAAGCAACATTAAAATATACTATTGAATTTTGTAGGTTACACACACACACAGTGGCTTGCTACATTTACATGTGCATCAGTGCTAAATTTTACAGCTCTTCAGTGAGTATACTAATGCAGTGATAGTTATTTAGATGACTTATTTGCAGAATGAAGTCACTGTGCTTCATATTTAAAGGAATATTAATTAATATTAATACATTGAATCTCTAGAAAAGGTCAAAACACAGTATATATCTAATTGTATACAATCCAAATCTAGATACAATTCAGTAATAAAATGTTGCAAAACATACAAGCTTTGAGAATAAGGGGATTTTCCTGCATTTTAAAATCTCCAGGAAAATAAAGCTTTTGTTGATGGCTTGTTCAGCCATGATGATGGATGGAGAAAAGCAGAAAGGAGACTGAGGGGAGACCTCACTGCAGCCCACTTCTTTGCGAGGGGAAGGGGAGGGGCAGGCACTGATCTCATCTCTGTAGTGGCCAGTGACAGAACCCAAGGGAATGGCCTGAAGTTGTGTCAGGGGAGGTTTAGGTTGGGTATCAGGAAAAGGTTGGGCACTGGAACAGGCTCTCCAGGGAGTGGTCACAGCATCAAGCCTGACCAGTTCAAGAAGCATTTGCATGATACTCTCAGGCACATAGTGTGATTCTTGGGGATGGTCCTGTGCAGGGCCAGGAGTTGGACTTCAATGATCCTTGTGGGTCCCCTCCAATTCAGGAACAGTGTGGTCAGTTGGACTAGGGAGGTTGTCCTTCCCCTGTACTCAGCGCTAGTCAGACCACATCTTGAGTACTGTGTGCAGTTCTGGGCTCTCCAGTTTAAGAAGGACGTTGAGCTGCTTGAGA
>WEKX01016756.1:78837-93476 GCA_013390025.1 Pitta sordida | reverse complement strand
GCCCTCGGTCGCTGTATGGGTATTAGATGGTGAGTTGGACTAGATGATCCTTGTGGGTCACTTCCAACTCATAATTTTCTGTGATTCTGTGATTCTATTTCACCTACTTAAATCTGCATATATAGATTTAAATTTGAAGAAAACATCAATTTTAGGTGTTAAGGAGAAAGGACTACATATCGTCCTTTAGGAAACTACAGTTAATTTTATTGGCAGTTTTAGTATCCTATATAACCTGCATACTTCTGAAAACTTTAACTCCAATTTTAGTAAAAATGCATACAAATTCCAATGAAGTGATAACCTAAGTTGTACTGAGAAGCTCAAGTAGAATTCTGGCACAGTGTGAATAAAAGGCCAACCTTATGTTAATGTTTACCACACTAAAAATAATTCACTACACAAAAATACACTGTCAGAGGTTAAGGTACATGTAGCTTTGAGTCCCATGTTTTTCACATTATACTTTTCAGTATTTTCATTTCTCCTTACGCTATAATCAGTAAAACATATGAAAAGTAGACAATGTAAGACTCCACTGATGATACAGAGTTTTCTTCTTGAAGAAACTACGGGTATATACTATAGCTACTATAACTTTCTACTTTAACTACAACTGACATAATCCATTCTCCATTTTTCTTAAATTCTCTGGATTTCCCTGACAAAATACATAGCAAAAATGTTAAGATGAAAGCTGCTTATTAAACTGGAAATAGAGGAGAAGCAATGTCTACTGAAAGCTTATATTGCCCCTCTTATGGCTGCACTTCCAAGTTTTCGACTGCTTAAGTATTTTTCCCTAATCAAAGTTGTCTTAAACAGAGGGGCACTTTTCCCCCAAGCATAACCATATAGCACTGCTTTTGTACTTGTGTTTCAAGTATGTAAGAAAAAACTTCCTGTTTGAGAAGCAAGAACAATTTCTACTGCTGTGCACAGTGTTTTCATGCATGTAGTACTATTTTCATGAACCTAATTGTCTACAAAAACTGTGCCTTCAAAGTAAATAAAAAGATACTTAGTGTGATAGTCCCCTGGCTACAATCTAAAAGATCAACATTTGGAAACCTTAAAAAACTTCCCAAATGTTTTAGCACCACCTTCTGGTCAAACGACTACACACATGCTACAAGTTTACATTAACTTTTCTGGGATTTCTACAGTGAATTAGAAGTGCTGGCAGATCTACGGGCAAATTTAATTTACAGCACATTGTATCAAGTCAAGGATCTCTCACAACTAAGAAAAATTAACAACAATCTAGTACACTTGAAATTAGAGAATTCCAAGTTTTAAGTGAATGACATTCAAAAAATAGTTACATATTATTTTAGTGTACTTTGAGAAGATTATTACAATTACAGGAAAAATATTTGGAAAAATACACATGAATTTGAAAGAGGATTAGAATTAAAATATGTAAGTTCACAGAAAATGTAATAAACACAACACACATACCTTGAAATATTTTCTTCTCATACGTGTCATATTCATTAACATGACTCCAGAATTAATTCCAGTTACTCCATAATAGGGATGTCTTGCAAAGCGATTATACCACCCAATACGAGGCTCCTCATGTTCTGGTGCCATTGCAGCAATTTGTGTGGAGTTGAACTTGCTCAGAAAAGACCAAATATCATCAACAGGCCTCAAAAACAGGATGTCAGTATCAACATACAGTAGTGAATCCACATTTTTGAGAATTAACTGTGAGGGAAAGAAATTTAAAACCAAACTTAAGTTTTATTGAACTTCATGAAACAGAAGTTGCTGCCATCACACAATAAAGTTCAACACATTTTCATCATATGCAAATAAATTCATTTTAGGTTGATAGTCTGCACTCAATGAATTTGACATCACTTTCTCTCATTTTAAAGAATTGTTGTAGAGGGAAACAGGTTTTATATAGAATAGTCATGCAAAGGCACTCAGTCTAAACTTTATACACCAGGGCTCCTCAGGAGTAGGTTTGCAGGCCAGGTGAAATATTACTCTAACGGGAGCTCCTACCTTGCTCATGGTTCCCTTGCTTTCCTTCGCAGCTAATCAAACAAGGGGGAGATGTAAAGGCCCCAGAAGAGACAGTGTTTGGGGGATAGCTGCCACTGCTCCCACCCACCAAGCCTGAAGGATAATTTCTAAAGTGTCTCTGATGAGCAAAGAAAGGGCTGCACAAAACACTGGGAAAAATAGCCCATTTCTCATTTCATTTTCTCTAAAACTTCTCAGGCCCACACATGCAGGAAACTTTCCAACTAAATGAGATGAGGTGTGATTAATCCTTTTTACCTCTGATAGGATGACATGACTTATACCTCTCTCTGAGGGTACTGTGCCATAATGCAGCAAGTGAGAAAAGGACTTATTCCATAGGGTATTAGTGCCACAGAAGAAGGCTAAATTCAGAGATTTTTTATGAAGCCATAAAAGTAACTTTCAGTTCTTCATTTAAAAGCAAGTAGATATCACATTAACAACAGCAGCTTGATCCTTCATAAACAGACTTCTGAATTTTCCCATTACAGGGTAACTTACAGGCAAAAATAACCTTTGTGAAGCACATGGTTTAAACAATTTCTTCCATTCTGCTGCACTCTCGGTTGGAAATGTTATTGGATATAATGTGTAATTAATTTTTCCTTCATAGGGGAATTTGTCAAGCTACATGAAAAAAAGAAATCACAAAAATTACTTCAATTCTATTACAAAAAATAAATCAATTCCCCCTTCAAACTGATAGTGGAACACATCTGCAACACCTCCATAACAGAAATGCTTCTCAAACTACAAGATTATGTCAGCTAATCAAAATAATTGAACAAGAAGTGGCACCTGTAGGCCACTATGAAGAAAACACATCACATCAGATCATATGCACAAGGAAGAGGAAGTAAAATAAGTAAGAATATACAAAAAGTAAGTATATTAAATAAAACTCTTCCCCTCCTCATCAGTTTCCACAGGAGAAATAACAATTCAGTCTTTCTAAATTTAAAAGAACTTGCTCCATTTTTTCCACAGCTACTGTTTCCATAACGTAAGTGTATATACATTAGCAAGTATAACATACTAATGTCACAATTAATATGACATTTCAATCACAAAAATAGTAACAACCTCCACAGTTATATCCCAGTCAGCTTCTAAAACCGCTATTACAGTCATAACGTTTGTCATTAACTGTAATTTACTAAAATGAGACATAACTGTATCTACCATTTTCAAAAATCAGTGTTGCACTCTGCCAAAACAATGTAACATTGACTCACAGGGACAAAAAAGGATAGACCTCTAATTTTTTAAATAAACTCATGTAAGAGAACTGGTTTGCATTCAGAACATCAGGTTTGTATTTAACAGATTCAAGGTGACAAATCAGGAAGCTTTGGTCTGTCTTTAGGGGGAACTTTGATATCAGCAACTGGCATTCCTCCATGGGAAAAAAATTCAAAAATCCCCACCCAACATTACAAATGCCCTATTACTTTATTTTAAGATTCCTGCATTTCTGCCACTGTATAAAACTACTACTATCCAAGTAGTAGAGAAATTGCTATATACGTATTACTCAAATTGTGCTACAAATTGATTGAATACATTTTTTGAATACTTACTATGTTTTGGAAACTCTCATGTAATTGGTCCTCAGCAAAAATATGAAAATGAAGAGGTCTGATGCTGAAAATAATGGCTGATCTCACCATAGTAACAGTCTCCTCCAGTCTTTCACCACAGGCCACCACTGCTAGATGCATTTTCTCAGAAGGATGTGTTTTCATATAATCATATCTGATACAAAAATATTTTTTCATTTGACATTATTTCTAGCACAGGCTTAAAGAAAAGCTCTACTATTTACTGCGGAAAGTAAGTTAACAAGATACTCTTTATCATACTTAAACTAGCAAGAAATAACTCAATCAGAAATGCAAACTACAGCACTACCTCTCATAGACCTGCTTATGTTTAACCTGAACCATTGTTGTATTTGCTCCCACTATCCCACCCTACAAGGGAAAAATAAGGCATAAAAGAGCTATACAGAAACTACACAAACATTTACCTTTTTTTTAGCAATCTTACTATCCATTAATAGCAAGAAATTTCATCAAAATAGCTATTTTAAAAGAAAGATTACATGAAGTTACATCAAAATGTAAAAGGCTTACAGCATATGAAGTCTATACATCAGTCAATTTTCTTCCTTTTCCCTGAACTAAGTACTGACATAAGTAAAATGACAGATACAGTAGTCAAACTCAACAACAAAAGTGAGATAACCCCTACTTTCAAGAAGTTCTGTTAAGAACATTTTTGACTGATCTAGGCGTTTGGACAATTTTCTGCTTCAGTAAGTCCTTTTGTGTCAAACCCATGTTTCAATGCTTTGCCAAAGCACTGATAAAACACAAAAGGTCTTCTCCTATCCTTTCATCTTGCAGGAGTACAACCTCCATTGGAAGAAGCAGGAAACTATTAGGTCAGAGGGCCTTGTGGGATGCCCTGGTGCTCCCAGTGGCTCTAGAAAATCCCTCAGGTACATGGACCACATGCAGGGTCCATGTCCTTGAGGCTAAATCACTGCAAGGTGTGGGGACTGGGAAATCCTCTATTCCTGAAGACACCTGTGCAACAGTTATGGTGAGAATTTTCTGGAATGTGTTTGACAGGGTGCAAATTAGGGTTAGGCTCAAATTATCATCAGGTAAATACCATTAACTTGGCGGCAAACAGTAGGCACACTAAACCTAAACCCATACTCTCCTGCATTTCATATATTTGATTAGTCAGAAAAGCTTTCAAAGGTTTTAAACATACATCAACTAAAGCTCGTCTTCAAAATAATACGCACTTGAGCTATTTGCACAAATTATTGGAGGAGGATTGCTAATAGAACTAAGAGTATCTGAAGGTTTAATGTCAAACTATGCAGATAAAAGCAGTTCTGACATTAGAAAAGACATTCCTAAACTAGCAACAATAGAGAAATGCTTGGCTAACCCATGGATGAAAGACCTCATAGGTCAGATTCAGATCCAAAACAGGGCACATAAATGAAGATGTTAACATAAAAGACTGTATCCAAGGTCTTGTTAAAGCCAACAGAGATCTAGTGAGCAGGCAATGAGGTACAGACTAATTTATCTTATTTCAAAGTAAATACCTAAGGCTTGAACGAATTTTTCACACTGGTATAGTGACAACTAATAAGTTTTAGAATATCCCACCTGATCCCCAGATGTCAATCCAAAAGGACCTGGTGTTTCAAAGATCATGTCCCAAGTTGATTTCTAGGATACCGAATTTTCTCAATTAGCACCAAACACTTACTTTTCGGTAACTAAATGGCTAGTCACCTGGACCATCCTCTATGCTCTTTCAATTTTAATGACTGTTTAGGGCCTACTTGACAGACGCCAGTACGCAGACATCTATATTCAGATGACTAAATCTGCAGACTGCAACCTTTTACAAATCTTGCAGCAAAATCTGAACAATGAGGTAACACACAAAAAAAGAATCTTGTAATCAGGGCGTGTCCATTCAGATCTTTATACATAAAGCTAATTTCAACATTACGCCATGTAGTAAGTAGCGACGTAAAAAATACAATGCAAGCTGAATATGATGAGGCTAGTTGTACAAATAAGTACACTGCTAAAGTGCTTACAAGCTGCAAGCAGCAGATTAGCCTCATCACTAATCCATTGGAAAGGGAATAATTAAGCCCCGAAGTCATGAAAGCCTAGTGATATTACAAGGTCATGTTATAAATAAGGGCAAAACCTACACAAACTGCATAGCTGCAAGGCAAGGTCCTGACCCACATGTAATACATGGCTTCCCATGAACAAGGTATGACAAAAACAACTCCAAAAAAACAACTCTAAAATGGACTGAGATTGAAAGACTATTTCTAGTGACACCTATGAATAAAAGAATATTTCAATCTACACAATAAAAAACTGACTGATCATATTATGATGCTTTATAATCATGTTGTTCCCACAATCTCTGTTCTATGAGTTTCTGACTTCATCAGTTCAATTTTTCAGATCTATGCTTAAAAATCATTTTTAAAGGGAAAAAAATTTAGAAAGAGCCAGCAACAGTAGCCTTCCTGGTTTTTTATCTTTTCTCCATATGGTCTTTAACATACGACGAATCCCGTATTCAGCTTCCTAAACAAGGTCATGTAATAGAAGTCTCCCAGTCCTTCCACAACATCATTAAACTGTTTCCTTATTATTATAACCAAAAGGTTAGGTTGTCAGGCCTAGCTGTGTTAAAGTTGTTTACACTTACTCAAAGAACAAACAAAAGCCTATATACAGTGAATTCCCGCTGCATCGCAATCTCTCCTTTATGACCCCGCCCATTTGCGAAGCAATTTTTTTGCATTCTGGCTTCCAGGGTCCGTGAGGTCCCCCAGAGCACGTATATGCAGTGCCTCTGCTTTGCCGAGGGGCAGTGCTGGCTCTCCCTGTGAGGCAGGATGGGCCCACCCCCTGGGGAGGGCACACAGGGAAGGCGCGCAGTTTCTCCGGCTAAGCCTGGCGTTTAGATCCCCACAACAGCCCTGGCGGGCTGGCAGCCGTGGCCCCGCAGCAGCCCCAGTGGCCCGACATGCCATGCCGGGACGCCATGGCCACGCGCATCAGGGTCAGGGTGGGGGAGCCACGGTGCGGGATTTGGGCTGTGGGAGCACGGCCGCAGCAGTCTGGAAAAGCCAACAGATTCTCGGGAGGGGGGTCTCCTGAGTCAGAGGGGGCTCAGAAATGGTTCCCTTTGCCGCCCTGTGTTGACAGTCCGAGGGGAGAGGCAGAAAATGGTCTGGAGTGCTGGGGGGTGGAGCAATGGGCGTGGCCTGCATGCATATTAACGACCTGCACTTCTTTGTGAGTTTGGTTTTCTGCAAGACCCCTGGGCTGTCCCCTTCCTCGCAAACGAGAGGGTTTAACTGTAGATGTGTTTTCTTCTGTGGTAAAAAGAGCTAACCACATTATCAGTGCCAATATTTTACCCACAAAGGTGATTTTTACAATTAGCATGGAAGTAAGAAGACAGCAAAACCTACACTGATTAAAATGCAACTGTTAAATCACTCCCACACTTATCAGAAGTAGGGTCAAGGTAACTGGGTTTGAAAGTGATGAAAATTCTAGTTTTTACTCAGGTTAACTTTTTAGTACTGTAATGAATTAAAAATGCCATAATCATAGCTTATTTTGTAAAGGTGTGCTAATGATACCTCTGCAAATGACACAAATCCTGTGTGCCAGAAACACAACACAAGACATTCTCTCTCCAAGCTGATAATCAGAATGGTGGTAAATAACATGGGGGCAGAACACTTGCAAAATTCTTCTCACACACAGAATAACCAATTGATCTTACACTGATTAACTCAGAGACAAGATCCTTATTATCCATTATTAGAATCGGCATCTGCTCAGAGCTCATTGATTTCAAATTATCTAGAACTATTACATGAGTCATACTGAAGTCAATCCACACATCTCCCGCCTAAAATTTTTCCAGATTCCTCCGTATGTCTCCAACACTTCTATCATATGTACTTGAATCTTACAAATACACAGAACATCAGTTTCCACTTTATATGCTTTGAGCTACTCAGAGCAAATGATCTAGGAAGCTGCATTTCAAAAATGTTTATGGTTTTTCTCATATCCCTCTCCCTATCATAGTCTCTTCATAGTCCAGTTTTATTCTGTACCTCACTACAACGATCACACCTATGATGATCGCAAAAGTTTAGTCAGCCCAGGATGAAATTATTTAGAAAAAAGACACTATTGTGGTAGAATAATCATTCCTTCCCATTTCAAAAGATACCCAATTCAGAACCACAATGTTGCTTCTTTACAGAGAAAGCTTTCAAGAAGCTTTATCATCATGAAGAATCTTGAAGTGGCCTACACATACGATTTCAGAAAAAAGAATGCTAGACTTCACTTGTTAATAAAGTTAATAAACTTGGATACAATTAAATTCATTCCTCTTCCTCCAAAAATCCCCCTGGGAACCTGAGAACAACTTCTAAGTATCACATGTGAAGCACTGTTCAGCTTTTCAGTGTACCTAGTACAATGTACATACTGTGCTTCAGAGTTAAACGAAATTATAACTCATATCCAAAGCTGAAACTCAACTGCAACTATCTTCTGTGTTATTCCAGCACATACGGGGAAATAAGGCTTAGGCCACAGGCAGAGATGACGGGCCACTGCAATCACTTCTGCTATCCAAAAAGAGAGCACTTTCTCCATCCCTCTGCCATCTTTCCCNCTTCTCTGGACCCTCTCAAGCAGCTCAACATCCTTCTTGAACTGGGGAGACCAGAACTGCACACAGTACTCTTCTCTTACACAAACTCCCTGTGTCCCTGCAACACTGACTAAACTCATTAAACAGATTAAGAGTAAGTAAAGTTTGGGGGAAGCATGGTGGCCCACTCTGAATTTAGAGCATCTTACTGAATAATTCAACAAGCATCAGAGTCAGCACAACATACAGAGGTTAATTTGATAGTAATGTATCGATAAAATACTCCAAATCAATCTGAAATTTCTCATGTGAGCACCACACCACCTTTACTCTTTTAAGTAGCTTTTTTTCTTTCCATTTAAAAATTAAACATTGGAGAAGAATAAGAAATTCTGAAAATAGTAGGGGTTCACCATAGCAAATCATGAAAGTAGACTCATCCAGTGATGTCATAATCAATGCACACTAATAGACTTGCCTTCACAGCCACATATGGCTTTTTTAATAGAATATTACAGGTTACAGTTAACGGTATGTGAAAATAAAGTGCATGCAGTTTTCCACTTCTGGTTCTGAGGTCCCACTTGTCTCAAGCCTGACAGAAAATCCAGAAAGGACGTTTTCTGCTATTTTATTGCACTATATTTTACTGTAGAGAGTTCATGGACATCATCATGGTCAGTGGGGTCAGAAGACAGCAAGACACTCTCTTCTTTCAGCACTACACAAAGTTAGACTAGCTCAGATGCCCAAGATTAAATTAAGCTTACAATCACATCCTGTCCCTTCACTAAACATGAACTAAGCCCCTACACCCTCAACCACAACAGCATTGACACTGGGTTTACCCCACTATGCTAAATTTCTTAAAGCTTAATTCCCAAAAGGTAACCTTCAAGGGGAAAAAAAAAATTCAGTCCACTCAGACAGCTAAATCTGCCTAACGAAGTCAGGGGAATGACTATGGATTGACACACTGCTTACCAACAACAGCAAGAAAAACTCAGCAGTCACAAATTACTGGTGCAGTTCACTAACAGACTAAAAATCAATCTAAGGCATCTCTTTAAGGAACCTCTTGGCAACTGATGACCTTAAAAAGTACTAACAACACACAAGCAGAGAGGACAGGGGGGTCTAAAGTCTTTCCCACAATCAAATTTTTTTAAAACGTGTTAAGTCTTGCAAAGCTACACTGTTTTTCCCCTTGCTTCCCTAGAAATATTCAAGTTTCATACTAAGAGGAAAAGGTAAATTTGCTGATCTGAAAGGATGATCAGCAAAATTTTAAATATAAGAAAAATTTACTTACAACTTTAGCTATATACTGAAGAGAACTCTGCAGATTAGAGAACAATCTGTTGAGTATCTTATTTCTTCTCAAGCTACTTCTGTAATCTAACAGCCTAAGGCTTCTGAACATCAAGACATTTAGACTTATTTTTAATAAGACGCAACTTTAAGGACACAGTCTATGCTTTAAAATGGTTGTTCCACTGCTTTTGGATTAATTACCCTCCTCAAATTCAACAAAACTTTCAATTAAAATATCCAAACAACTGCTAAGCATTTCTGACAGTTTTTATTGCAAGTGACATCACAGGTACTACTGTGCAGCAGGTTTTATTTTAGGAAAATAATTTATTTATCATCAATTTTCAGAATATATTCAAGCAGAATTTTAACACATTAGCAAGTTTCTATGTAATGAAGCAACATAATTGAAAAAAATCTACTCTTTGTAGTGATATTTGAGTCTACAACTTTAGAAACAATTTTAAACGTAACAGGAAAAAGCCCAGCTAAAGGCAACCACAATACAAGCAAGTTAAATGCATGTGAAGCAATCAAAACATTTTGCTTTGTCACCTTGCTAAATAGCAGCTACAGCTGTCTGCAATCAAATAATAAAGTACTACTACTTAATAACAGATCCTACCTAAAAGCAGCTTCCCAAAAGCAGTTCATTCCACAAACATCAGAGGGCAGCATCCAATAGGAATTCCAGAAAGATACAGACAAATTCTTACACCTGACAGAATAAGACAAAAATAACCTATATAAATGTTACTCATTTTATAGCAAAGTTTAATGGATTATTTTTTAGCTGAAATATAACTTGAATAGTTAACTACTTGCCAGAAAACTGGCTACATAATGCAGCTTGAATGCAAAGGAGGAGGTATTGGGAGGATTTTTTAAGGAATAATGGTCCTATCCTTTAGCCTTTCCCCTTCACATATTTTCAGGGAGAAAAACAGAGGGGCCAGGATTTTTGATGGGCCTTCTAAATTCTTGGCTTAATTTAGTCCCTACATAACAGAGAGAATTGCAACACTTACTCCTAGAAAGAACTCCACTTTTACAATACCTTTGTCTACTCAGGGCAGAGAAGCAACTGTAACTTTTCATTTTCAAGGTTACATTGCCCCTTTTAGAGACATCCATGACTAATCAGTGCAAACCTGGAAATTTAATTTTTAATAAAAAACAGGGATTTGCAGCACCAAGGAATTCTACTGTTTCATAACAAAAGGTTAATGCAATACATAAATAATCACATTTGGCAAGGGTTTTTTTCCTCCATACTAATAGCGAGACTAATAATTTATTGATTCATGCTACACTAACAACCAAAAAAGCAGGTTTTACTTCACCACTACATTTTATGCAACAGCAATATAGGAAATATGTAAAAATATAAACAGAAGCATGATTTCAAAGGTTCTGGTGAGAAAATCAACATCAAGATTTAAGATCTGAAATGAGCAAGCAGAATATTGTAAAGCAAGGGTTGTACTCTTGAGTGACCTTCTCTGCTTTCTGCCCTGGTGATACAGAGGCATAAAGATACAGTAGTGTATCTTTATCCTTTGAAAGGTAGTGTCTGTGAATGAAAGATGTGAAAAAAACATAACACAAAAGCTACTGAAGAAAAGGTATTTAAAGACTACAGCTCATAACTTTGCAAGTTTGAAATGGATCAGCACCATCTTGGTAGTGTAATCTGGAATCTGTAAAGATCAATGTTTTGCAAATACCAGACAGTAATTGATGAAGGTAGCATAAAAAAAATGGCAAAGTGTGCAATTTCTGCTTTTATAACACTTGAGAAAATAACTTGACAAACACAGGGTTTCACAAAGCCTCAGTGTGTGCTGCGGGGTGGTGCAGTTCTGTGGTAGAGATCCCAGGAAATCCTTGTATTCTGTAGATACATGTGTTTGCAAGAATTTTCAAGTAATTTTATGTCATGACCTAAGAATGCTCACCACAAATAAATATGCAGGTACAAACAATGAAAATACAGACAGTGACTAGGATATCTGCACTCCACTTTAGCACAGTAAATGGTATAAAACCACAAGTTCTCTTTGCCAGATTCTTTCTTACGTCGATCTTTGATGCTTTTGAACTTCTTAAAAACCTTCAACACACATTAAGCCCCTGCACTTATTTGAAGAACAATCTCTACTGTGTACCATTTTGAAGTAACTGTGTCTCATTACTTCTAGGGTAAATTAATAGACAGTATCTCAAAAACAGTTTCCTGGTTTGGAAGATTATTACGTTATTATTACAGGGGATTCCTCTTCCGGTTGTCAACATCAGTTTTCTTAGCTATCTTGAGCTATTACCCTATCCAAACTACCAAGGCGAGAGGCAAGTTTGAAGTAATACCTAAGTCATTTCTTTGACACAGGCCTTTCCAACATTCCATTCAGCACAACAAGATTATCAGCCCTGAATTTGAGTCAAATCTCATGTTTAAAACAAAAACATTACTAGGGTATGTATGTATGTAATTTATCTAATGACAGACTAAGACTTTTTCCTGTTGATAGAAGTCTCTCTCAATTGAGCATATGCTACCATATTCCACAAAGTGTTTGCATACAAAGTATGTATAAAGAGACTACAATCATTGGACAGTATTTTCTTCTTGTTACTCACAATAAAATAATTTCAAATGTCACTCACAAAGATACTTTTTTACTTGTAACAAAATTTGAGGAAAATTTAGACAACAAACAATCACTTTACAAAGCTAGGGAGACCCATTGTACTTGTTCATCAAACAGGTACAGTCATTGTTACCTCAGGAGGTTACTGGTCAGACAGGAATAGTCACCTTCAGCATTAGAGAGGAATATTTCACTCACATTTATTATAGTTACGTGTTTAAAGACCAGTCTCCACAAAGGGAAAGCAGGAAATAATGTCAGCTGAAGGAACACAACAATCTAACTGAGGCACATGGTGCACCTTGACTCAACCCCAATTTAGGAGAGCAGTGAGCCCATGAACCAGGCAGAAAATCCACCAGGTAAGACAACAGGAGACACAGTCCAGACCACCTTACCTACTGCCTAATGGGATTACTGCCTGCAGAAGCTTGGGGCTTACTGCGGGATCAAGAGAGACTAGGCAGGAATGAGAGTGCAAAAAACAGCAAGAAGATAAGAGGGTCCAGTCACAGGTGAACAGGTTGCCAGTCAATATGACAGGCCATGTTGTGTCCCTGATCACCAGCCTCCTTATTAAACTCAGTTTCTGTTTTTCTAAGTGACAGGAGCAGCTCCATTCCATGTGCACTTACAGAGGTCAAAGTGCCCACAAATGAAAAGATGGATGCAGATTACAGGAGCCCACGAATTTCCACAGTGCTAGGAACTGGAAGGGTATGTGTGCATGTAATGCGTAGGTATGTATCTGCTGGCACATGTAACCACTGGCAACAGAACTAGCCCACAAGCAGAGCAAGAGGCTTGGGAGCCAGGTATCACATAGGCTATAAGACTCCCTAGACTCTGCAGAGAACAGATGGCCTGAGCTACTGAAAGAATCTCTCTCTCATATAGCCACAAGAGATTCGTGTCTGAGGGATGGCTACTGCAAGGACCAGAAGGCCAAAGTCAGCCACCTGGAGTTTCAGGGTTGGCTAATGCTCAAGGCTATAGGTGAGGATCTGAAAGTCCCCTTCACATGACACAAGGTTAAGGTCAGTAACTGGAAAAATCCATAGTGTCTTCATTGGTACATGTGTGTGCACATCCAAGAGGGTATGAGTACCAGCAAAATGAATTTGGGCTGGAAGCCTTATGGTCTTGCACACCCAGGACAGTAACGCTCAGCTTCGCTACTGGCTGGATCAAGGAACACGGAAACGCAGCAGCCTTGCCTCCATCACACTACTAAGCTGGAAAACTAAAACCTACCATTGTCAAAAATATAAAAATTAAGGAAGTTTCAAAATGAATCAAGTTTCAAAAATCACTGGTGTCACCGACAAGCACTCTCAGTCATCTGCCAATTCAAAGTATCTCTCCCTTAATCAATTAGGCCATTTCATAACTATCTTTATGAGGTAATTTAGCTTCAACATCACTGGACAGCAAAAATTTTAGTACTGCAGACATAGAAAAGTATTGTAACTTGAAAACTTTTCAGGATTAAAGGACAGTTCTAAATTATTGTGCAAAATGCACAGCAATGCAAAAGCTGCAGTCAGGAAGACCGACACCCTCTGCTCAGGTGAGTCAAGAGTTAACCAAAAGGAATCCCACAACAATTAGTGGCCATCTCCTAATGGAGATCACAGTTTCAAGAATACTTTTCAATCCATGTGGCATCTTTTATACCACTGTAACTTCACAGCAAACTTACAGAATGTCCAAATGGTGAGGGTTGCAGACATGACTACTCCGTTCCTGTCAGTATTGCATTAACAACCCAAGTCTAATCAACTTCATGAATCACTCAAGACAGACTAGCGTCTCTCATACAGCATAACCCACAATATGCAGCAAAACAGGACGGATGCGTTTGTTAGTCCCTTCCTGTTAATAATTACAAAGGAGCAAAAATTTGAGACGATCAGATGCCAAATGCAACTCTTAAATACGCCGAGAATTTCTGATTCTTCTCCATAGCTTTTCCTGAACATTTGCAGCAATATCACAAATTTGTCATGACATATTTAGTTATAGAGCCAATGGCTTTATTAAACAGGAGACAGTAAATGCAATATTAGATGCCTGACACATGACAAACTTTTTAACTCGAAAAATTTCAATAACATTTAATTAATTTATAATACAGTGAACCCCTGTTACTCATGGGCTGTTGGGTCTGGTCCACCTTACGCGAGTAGTGAAATCCGCAAAGATAGCGAACCCACTACGTAGTCAAGTACGCCACGCCTGTAGCCATGTCCCCTCCCCTAATAAGGTCTGGAGGAGGGTCCTGAGAGAGGGGCTTGTTTCAGGTATCTGGCTGTGCTCCAACGAGGACTGGACTGGAGCGGGGCGGGGGCGCGCCAGCGCAGCGGCGAAAGCGAC